>BMAO01005462.1:0-351150 GCA_019973975.1 Trichonephila clavata
TTCATAGAAGCGCAACAAATGATGCTTATTGAAAATGTTATCTAACCGTGACTAGTCTACAATAAAAAAAAAACAAAAATCATCTTTGTTACGCTTGAAGCTCAATAAACGCCTTAGGGTATTACTACGGAAGAGCTGGAATTACGTTGTAACTCCGCCCAAACGACATACTGCACTTGGACCATTTTCTGCTGCCAACTTCAGTCATACAAATTCGGTTTCGATGAACAAACGATTCCCTAACTTATATTCGTTCCATTTGTTTACATTGTTATTTTACCTTCGCGTTTTAAATTGGTTCTTTTTTTGAAAATTGCTATTTTATTCTGGTATTGGATTGATCACGTAAAAATAAGGTAAGGTATAATTTTCTTTTAAAAAATCTATTAATTCAAATTTAAAATAATTCTTCTTTCAATTAAATTATTAGTTCTATGCTTTTAAAAAGTGTCAAAAGATTTTAATTTTTTTTTATCAAAATCATAATAATTAAGTAGAATTATTTAAAAGATTTCGCGTAATGGAAATTTTAAAAGTAAAATAAAAAATTATTTTATGCCAATCAATTTAAAATAAAATATTTTTATAGAATTTTTGAAAATCCTGATTCATATAGTTTAACCATATAATCTACATTAATCTATAAAATTAGAGATATTAATTTTTTATAATACAGTTCTATAGTTTTAGACATTAAATTGAACAGCACTGAAAGATAAAGAACATTATTATATTTTTTATTGTTTTCTTAATATAAGTATATTTGCTAAAATATTAGACATTCAAAGATTATTTTAAAATTATTGTTTGTTTTTTCTCACATGTAAGCTTTCTGCAATAAAAATAAGCGCTATTGTTAATACAATTAAAAATAAGTTAATTATGTACATTAATTTATTTATAAATGCGCATACAGCGAACTATAGTGACTAATTTTTTTATATGCATCAAAATTCAACGTTTATTTAAAAGCCCAATATATATTTAAATTAATTCTCCGGAAAAATATTTTGATGGTCGAAGCTTTTTCTTTCTTCTTATATCTCGAATAGTTTTTTACCCATGTTAGACATGTTTTCAATTTAAATTGTTATTCGAATTGCTTACTGGTATATAAAAATAATTTCTTGCTGGCATCTAGCATGATGCTGAATATTTAAAAATACGATTATAGGTAGACCCTTTTATGTTAAAACTATTCTTGATATCTCAACATTTTTTAAGCCTCCTTTATCTTATTCTTGAGTTGGAAAGTAGAAGCGTAATATGAATTGCTTTTTGTTATTTTTATATTGATTTTAAAAGTTGAAAAACTTTATTCTAATAGGATATGAAAATGTATTTCCTTACGGTGGAAAATAAAGGGTAAAAAAAGAAAGAAAACAATTTAAAAGAAATGTGGGCAAATCTGTACATTATTCACAAATAAAAAAGAACTTGGATGATTTGAAATATTTTTTTTCAAATTCCTTATTATTTTGAGGGTTTGTTATGGAAAATACAAAATTCCTCTCTCGTCAAATTGAGGAAAACTCGCTGGAAGCGTTTTGTTATAATCGAACATTTTAAGAAAACATTTGATGCATAAAAATTGAAAATTGATTTTTTTTTCATGGTTTATTCAAAAATTATGTGAATGCGCACAATATTTATATCAAATTTTTTCCTTGTATATGTACAGTTTTTAATTATATTGAAAAATTTATCTTGATTACATGTCTTGTTATCTCGACAAAAATTTAAATAATATAGGTGAGACATTTAAAATATATTCCCTTTTTTTAAAAAATTGAACTATCACTTTTGCTTAGAACCTAAAAATCAAGAAATTTTGCCTTTTGTGTTTCAATTAATGAACACTTTTAGGGACATTAATTTTATTTAGTTACGAAGTGAGTCGGAAAATATGTTTTCCTTCTCGATTGTAGTCAGAGTTATGTATGAAAGTAAAAATATAGAATGAGACATTAAAGATAAGATATAACTTTATTTTTCCACATAAGTACCAAGTACATTGAGACATTTGTCATAACGCTTGATAAGCTTCAAAAAGCCCTCCAGGAAAAAAAAATCAGGGCTTTGCATACGGAAGAAGCGTTAAACGGCTTGTTTGACTTCAGTGTTGCTGCTAAAGCGCCTTCCGGTGAGATTCTTCGTCAAAGCCGGGAACAAATGAAAATCACTTGGTGTGAGATCAGGGCTGTATGGCGGATGGTGTAGGTGCTCCCAACCAAGAGTTCCATTATGGTTTTGCATTACCGTCGCCGAGTGTGGGCTCGCATTGTAATCTAACAACGCCAGATTTGAGAAGCCCAGGCCACTTTTTCCAAATCCATCTGCTTGACCACAGTCGACCTCTACCCAATAGTGTATCGGTATCTTGAGCGTTTACCTGCTGTTTCGTCGTTTGTCCATGGCCTTTAAACACTTCTTCCGTATGCAAAGCACTGAGTTTTTCCTGGAGGGCTTTTTGTGAAGCTTATCAAGAGGTACGGCAAATGTCTGAATGTGCTTGGTATTTATGTGGAAAAATAAAGTTATGTCTTATCTTTAATGTCTCATTCTATATTTTGACTTTCATACACAACTCTGACCACAGTCGACAGGGGAAACTTATTTTTCCGACTCACCCTCGTACAAAAGCTTCTTTGTGCAGATAATTATTATATGCTGTTTTTAAAATAACTTTTAAGTATATTCTCTGATATATATATATATATATTATGTGTGTGTAATATCTTTTCATTTCATTTGTTCTTTTTCGATACCTCATTTTAGGTAAAATTATGTTATATGAAATAGTAATATTGATGATTCGAAAGATATAGATCTTTCGAAAACTCGGTTGGCGTAATTTATTGAAATGTTGCATTCATTCGTATTTATTTTTCGTTTTGGGGATCAATAACTCATTTTCTAAAGTTTGAGTAGAAATATTCAGAAATTGAGATTTTTGAGGCGTGTGGTAATTGTTACTATTTTTTTTTGCAATGTTAAAAACGTCGAATTAGGTGATAGATAGAATACAAATCCCAAAAGTGATCAGTTTTAGATCTGATATAAATTTCCTTTTAATACAATATGAACATAAAGAATACTTCCATTCAAAGGTTAAAATATTTCCATTATTTAAAGATTTTTTAAGAAATGGTATTGAAAAAAACTAGCCTTTTTGGAGTAATTTTTTTTTAAAAAAAAACTATTGTTTTGAATTTAAAGTAAAGGATTTGTTGGTTTTAATTTTTTCGCTGTGATATTTCACCTGTAATTTGCTTACTATTTTTTATTTTCAATTATGTCTAAGGTATGTTATTCAGATAAGTATTTAGAAGTCCCTACTTTAATTAAATTAGATTATTTACTTTATTACATTTGAATTTTTACAATGTAATTTTGAATTGAGATCAATATTTTAATAAACGTTTGGGCTGAAATTTTCAAAGTCCAGTCAGTGAATCTTTAAAAATAGACCCTTTTATTTTTTAATACAAGCAAAAATTCCTAGTTTAATCCACTGACCTCAACAAATACTTCCATTTCTGTCAATATAACGGTATGTAACAAATGTCTTACGAAATACTGAGAAGTATAATATATATATGTAGAGAGAGAGAGAGAGAGATAAAGGAGATTTTTCTACTATACATAATTATTAATAGTAGATTACACAATCAATGACTTATTACTACTGTTGATCTATTCCATTGTTTTATTACTATCGTAATTAATAGCCACCTAAAGCTCTAAAAACGTTTTTTATTTAATTTGAAGCCTACATTATAAGGTGTAAATTAGTCTTTGAGAGTCTAATATGTTTTAAATTGTTTATAGTGAAAATATTATTTGTGGAATCAACGTTACTTATTTTTTGTATTATAATTGTAGATACATTACATCGAGCTCAGTCTCCATTCATAAAAAAAGAAAGAAATATTCTTAAATTTATACATTTAACACCAAGAATTGTCGCACAGGATTCAATGTTACAATGAATTCGAATTTAATTCATGTACATTCATCCAATATAAGAAAAAAAAGCAATTCACACACATATCAAATATCTCCGAAACTGTTAAATACATAGGCTTTACATTTAGCAATCATGTTTCTTTTGTTGAGTAGAGATCCTCTAAGAATGGAAACGGGTTTTGTGGCAATCGAATCCAAAGAGAGAAAGGGGTTGCGAAAGTCGTTAGAGGTAAAAGAAATTCCCATTTTTTTTTGAACTATTAGACCTACAGACTTTAAATTAGGCAGGGTTGTTATCTTTGACTAGTATAGACCCTCTAGACACGGGTTTTGTTGATACTGACTTTTAAAGAGGAAGTAAAAAGTATACGTACTTCCGTCTTAGAAATTCAGTTCCTGTCCTTTTTAAACCAAGTGGCGAGGGCTTAAGAAGTTTTTTAATACAATCGAAAGCTTAATTTTAGGACTAAGATATCAAAATAAATAACTTTAAGACAATATATAGTTATTCAACGTCACGAAATACCTACGAAGCGGGTGGGTTATGTCTAGTGTAGTTATGAAACAAGTGATATTAGAACGTAACCATGTTGCAGGTAAATAATGACATTGTCACTGACTGGATGTATTGATAATAAAATTGTTTGATTAATGATAATTGGATAATGAAATCTATTATTGAATATACCACTCTTTCTTGATTTTCGATTGCGTCTTCAGGCTGTCTTGGCTTAATGTTAAAGGATAAGATTCGCAAATTTGGTCTTTCTGCAAGATGTTTGACGAAAAGAATAGGATAGGATAGGATTTGACAATTCCATTCAGTTTTTATTACGTATACATATATTAATCCATTTTTTCCATACTATACTGATCGAATTAATTGGAACAACATTATTTTCTTGTCTGAGTGATAATCAGCGATGTCCTGTGTGAACCCCCTCAAATCGGTTATATCTGCCTAGAGATAATGTGATTTATCGACCTTGACTATACATTACTCGTTTGATTGGTTTTAGTGTATCAATTGTCCAGTTGTGAGCCTTTCAGTGTGGCAACTGGTAGTTATAGTTTTGCGTTCCTTGTAATACGTATTACTTTTACTTGTTCTGAGATAGATATTACTCTGAGGAAGCGTTCTAAAATAATCACTCTTAATGAGCACACTTATATGACTGTGAGAGATATAGTAACGGTAGTTGTTGTGGGCAACTCAAGGGTTTCGAGAATTTTAGGAACCTTCAAGATTCCTGAACAGAATCTCCAAAAAGAAAAGGAAAACGTGGGCTGGAACGGAAAACTACTGCAATTACTCATAAAATTCTAATAAAAATTAGAAAAATAAGTTCAAGAAAGATAAGCAAAAACTTTCGAAGGGTTTATTGGATTATGGTGCTGAAGTGAGTCCCTCAACTATCCGGAAAGTCTTCTGGAAGTTAGCCGTAAGGCAACAAGATCGAGGAAAAAGCAATTTCCAGTCCCGAAAAAGGTGAAAAAACGTTTAGCGTGGGCCAAAAAATACCGATCCTGGACTATTACGAGTAACTAGAAGAAGGTGATTTTCAGTGATGAAACACATTTATTTTTGCAGGGAAGCAAATTATGTATAGTGAGACGAAATTAAGATGAAACTCTGCTGATAGATCATACTCAACAGACTGCAAAACACCCTTCTAAACAAACGTTTTGCGGTTTTTTCACAATAAATGACACTAGAAGCTTAGTTCCTCTTAAAGCCATGAGGAATTCTGTCAAATGTATATAAATATTATGCAATAGAATTATTGCATTCATGGAAACATTTGCAACATGACTTGGCTTCTCATCACAATTCGAAATTGGTCCAGATTTTGATGCGGGAAAATAAAATAAAAGTACTTAATTGGCCTTGTAGTTCACCAGACCTAAATCCTATTGAGAATTTATGGTATATTCTCAAGAATCGTATGTATGAGTATGTATGCAAGAGTTGTAAGACAACAGAACAAATGATAAAAAGTGCTGTACAAGTATAGTTCCACGATGATGAAGTTAAGAGCATGTCCACTGCACTAGTGAAGTCAATAAGTCAATACCAAGACGCGTTGAAGAGGTCATTTCTGCTACGGGAAGACATATTTTGCACTAATATAGAGGTTTTTCTGTCTACTTAAGGTATGTATCTAGGTAAGGTTATATCTCCTATTTCATCTCCTAAACTTGAATACAAGATAAAATTAAGTATATTATACTTAGCTGTCTAAGTGAAAAATAGTTTTTTTTCCCTCTTATTTATTAAATGTTTCTAAATTTTAAAAATAACCTACTTCTAATTGTCAATTTACCGCACGTAGGAGGTTACACTAATACCTAAACATTTTTCCAATTGAAAAAAATGTGCCGTGTTCGGATTAAAATAGGGAAGAGACAGCCTTAAGATAGATTGGAGTTTATATTTGATTCTAGTTCTTACAGTCTAATACATGTTTTCCATTGGAGGTGGGACAGGAGTGTGGCTAGTGGTCGATATGCACTCTCAGAAATAAAATATAAAATAATGAGTACACTTGTTTGAATTTTTGTTGTTAAGAATTTTCAAACTTTTGAATGCAAATCTATTGTATAGCTAAAAAAAATGTCATTTGTTTTCAAATTTCAAATAACAGCTTAAGGTATTTTCCAGGGTTTGCAATCTCGTGCTATATTTTCAATTCCGGGATTTTGGGATTACATTATCCAAATCCCAGGATTAGGACTGGACTATTTATGAAAAATACTTACACATTAGCCTAGTTGAAATTACATGATAAAACTGAAAATGTAACTAAAAAATTGGTTTAATATTATTATTTATTGAAAGAAATCAAAACAAAACTTAATTCATCATAAAAACAAAACAAAAAATTGTATTTAATGCATTAAATAAAAAGTACAATTTGAATTCATTAAAAAATGACTCTTTTGAATTAAAAATCGATATGTTTGAGATTCTCCAAAATCTCATTTTAAATTTAAAACAGAATAAAGAGCCCCTATCTTATTTTCATTCAATACTGTTTTGTTTAAATATATTTAGAATTGATAACTGCATGGAAGGCATTCTAAGGAGAAGTTGATTTTTCAAAGTTAAACTATGAAGTCTGAACTGAACTTTTTTTCCCGGCAAACTCACATGTACACAGCACGTACGAAAGATAGAATGGATTTACATAAATTTTAATCTAAAAAAAAATTCTACTGATACAACTCTCACAGAAAAAATATACTTTCCTTTTTAAAAAAATCTTATTAAAATACAACAGCAGAAATTAATCATAATAAACTCTAAAATTAACTCTAATAAAAATACTCAAGAGCACAGACTTCAGTATTAAAAATAACAATAATAAATACATTGTGTATTTCTCGGTCCAATAAAATTCTGTCTTTTAGCTTCCTCAAAAAATGTCTTTTTGGAATATTTTTAAAACATTTAAATATTAATACATGCAGTTTAATTTGAAAATATATTTATAACGATAACAAAATAATATTACAAAATTTATCTCTCTGTAGATTAAAAAAGAAGAAAACATTGAGATAACTCACCTGTAACTGAGTTAATTCCCAAACTTTAAATATTCAAAAAGAATTTTGAAGAAATGCCTTTTAGATGCTTCAAACAAGCAATAATAGCTTAAACCTCTTATGAGAATGTACTTATAATAGCAAAATAATATTGCTAAAGTTATCTCTTGATATATAAATAAAAGAGAGAGAGAGAGAGAGAAATCTATAAAAACACATCTTTTATATTGATTTAACGTGATAATTCTAAGAGTAGATCAGGGAGGGGTATATTTAGTAACACTCCCGGGAGTGATGTTAAAATAAGCATCAGGAATTCTTACCATTTTCTCAATGAGTTCCGTCCTTAGATCGGAACTCATTGCTGTCAGTGGTGCTCTCGATCATACCCTCAACACTAAAAAGGACAGTATCTGGATCCTGATAGACAGCATGAACTCCATTCAAGATATGAAGAATTAGCCAAAGATTATGGACAGTACTGGTCTGGATATTATTTCCAAATTGGCTAGACTTGGTCAGAGGAAACAAGTGTTTCTCCAGTGGATACCATCGCATGTGGGTGTGCCTGGGAACGAGACCGCTGATGAGTTGGATGGTAGGGGTTGTGTTCTCCCTGACCCCAGTTCCTCTGTTTTGAGCTATTCTGAAATTCATTCTTTCCACAGAGCTAAAATGAATCTAACTTGGCGAAACCCTCCTGCTCACCATTGGTATGCAGCAAAAAGTCCTGGCCTATCCTACAGTGCTGCAGGAGATCCAGGGCTCCTTAGACGGCCTTGGCGAGCTTTAGAAGTGGTCACCTGCGTGGTATGACCTTTGTGAAGGAGGTAAAGTCTTTCTGTACCTGTCCCTGCTCTCTCCCTGCTTCTCCTGTTCACCTTCTGAACCGCTGGGGAATTTCCCTGGGACAGTTATTTGAATCTCAAGACCTGGTTTGTGACATTATTATGTGTAAAGATCAAATGGACTTTCCTGCTCGAAGGGGATTGGAAACAACAACATAATTCAGAAAAATGATTCATGATTGATGATTCAGAAGAAAAATCAAAATTTGTTATAAACATCTGATAAATAAGTCACATTTTTTTTATTACTAGGGAACAGCTATGAATGTTGCGCAATGTCTCGTGTCGGAAGTGGAAGCTCTTTATATACATTTTCAGAAAATTAAATTCTTAGAAAATTTTGATGAGAAAAAAATTTTAAAATACAATTAAAAAAAATAAATCCCGGGATTTGAGGTTGCAAACCCTAGTATTTTCGGAAATAGCCTAGCATATCGGTTAGGAATTTATCATGAAGTGTTATCTTAATAATAGGAAAAATTAACAAATGGACAGTAATGTGAATTTTCTTTCATTTATATCTTACGTTTGATACTTCTTTTTGTGTTACAATCAGGAATGCCATGCTTACAACATAGGTTCCCAACCTTTTTCGAACTGGTGCCCCCTTTTCTAATAAATATTTCGATATCACCCCTTTTCTAGTGAATATTTCTATACCACCCCCTCCCACTCTAGAGAAATAATAGTGTACATAGTACATGGTGAAAACAAGAGTTAAGTTTTAAAAAATATCCTATTATTAAAAGAATATATTTTTTTAATTTCAGTTTTTTTCTTAAGTCCCAGTTTTTTTTACTTGCGAATCTGAAATATCTATTACCACAAATATATTTAAATGTGTGATATTATATATTTAGTCATAGGTAGGATATTGTTGGAATTGAAACGCTACTGAATTTCTTCTTCATTTAAAAGAGTGGAATAAAAGATTTTTGGATTACCTGTTATAAAGACAGACAGGGGTTCAGATGATACGAAGTAATTCATAATAAACTATTGCTTTCAAAATAAATATAAATTTACAGTTTCAGCCTTTAAAGAATCACTTTAATTCCTGGTTAACATAATTAATTATACTTCTAGGGTAATATACGTAATGAAATGAAGTGGACGAAACATGTTTTCTACTGCTCACAGACAAAGACAACATGTGCACTACAGAAATTAAAATGTACTATATCATTCAATTTAATGTAGGTCTGGATGTAATGTAATCTTTTAAGTTTTTCATCCACTTCCCGTACTACCGAAAATGTGAATTTTCGTACATGTGATATAGGAATGATTTAAATACATACAATCAACATAAGGTAAACAGTATTAAAGTTTACTTTTGTCAGTACATAATCAGCGTGTTTTTTTAGTCTTTTTTGGTTAATCTGCCCAAGCCCCTCCGTGCCATCTCAACGCCCACCTGAAAGCCTCAAACGCCCACAAGGGGGGCGTTATCGCCCACGTTGAGAACCTATGGCTTACAACTATCATAAATTTTAATTCTCTTGAATAATTTTTTAAATTTGGTTCTAACTCGTGTATTCAAAACTAAAATGCAAGCAAGATGTAGAAATTGAAACATTTGCATTTTCTTGATATATTCTGAAAATGTTCAGACACCATTTGTAAAGTTGCAGACCTTTTCTCTTTTCCACTCTTACTAAACGATTTTATCAGTTTTGTCAATAAAAATTGATAAAACATTTTAGTTTCCTTTGTTTGAGAATAAGTTGTGTCAGTAGGTACACACCTGATAAATGAAAAAGGAACACCTGCAAAAGTGGCACAAATATTTTCAGATGTTCCTATGATATCGATCGTCTTACGCCCAATCTTATCAGAACGCATACTAGAAAAACGTCTTGCAATCTTGCACCAAATTTAATACCTTTTCGATATACGGATTTCTTTCAAGAAGTTAAGTCCTCTCTCTACTAGACCGTAAAGAAACATCTTAGATAAATCTACATAAGCTCTTAGATAAACAAAAGCTGATATTTCCTCTTGTACCAGTCTTACACACTTGCATGGAATGCTGTGTATTGACAAGTTTAATAGTGTTTTCGCGAATAAGATATTAATAGCGTATTAAGGCTCAAGACCAAAAAAAAAAAAAATTACAAAGGTTAAATTTTTTTATAAAGTTGTAATTTAAAGAGGATTTTGAATCTAACGTGACTTACCGTGAAATTTTTATTTATTCATGCTTTTGAAAGGAATAATCACTAATATCGTGCTCTGTTAAATTGTGCAATCATCTTTATCAATCTTATTTTTTCCATTTACTATTTTTTTATATAAATTTATGGTTTTTTGGACATTTTAAGATTAACGGGTGATATACTAGTTAGTTTTCGTTACTTCATGCTTAATAGCAACCATAAAAAGCTTAAGTTTGAAATCTTGTTTTTATGCCAACTCGTAGTATGAGGCACATTGTCTGAATATTTTTTATTTTTAAGATATTAGAGACATTTTTATCACAATATCTAGTATGTTTTTGATTTTTATTCGAATCAACTCCATTCTAGAACTACATGACGCTATTGTAATCCGGATCCTCGGACAAGTGACAAGGACGAAAATTGAGCAATTACTAGTCTCCTAAATCTGTCAACTCCATGTGGGAATTTTGTGCCGCCATACAATTCAACGAGCAACCATTCTCATTATTTTATGAAATAAAGACATTAATGCAACTCAATTACTATGTCACTGGTCATATCTATGTGGGAGATAAGCGAATCATTACGAGATTTCCGGGACTATTAGATCTATAGACTTGAAATTTGGAAAGAATATTGCTTTTAACGAGTTGGGATCCGTTAAGAACGGGTTTTTTGAAAATCGACTCCCAACAGGGGTTGCAGGGGCGTAAAAGACAAAAATTCTCGTTTCTGAATTATTAGGCCTACAGATTTGAAATTTGGTGAGCAGTTTCTTTCATAGAGAAGAGATTTTCTAAGAATGGGTTTTACAGAAATCGTCTCCCATTGGAGAGTACTGAGTTGGGTGTTATACATAGAAGTTTTTCGTTTTTTGAACTATTAGACTTACAATTTTGAAACTTGGCAAGCATGTTTCTTTTGTTGAGTAGAGATCCAGTAAAAACAGGTTTTAGGGAAATCGACTCCCAATAGGTTTTGTGGAGATGAAATAAAATACTTGATTTTTTTTTCTTTCAAATCGTATTTGACATATATGTACAGTCACGAGATATCTCTTGAGATAAAAATATATGACGATTTCAAAGCCTGTCTGTATTTTCCAAAGAGAATTTTGAAATATACCTAATTATGAGAGTTACGAAAGATGGCTTATATATAAGAATTAGTTTAATTAAAATGCTATCCATTATACCTCACATTTGTTTGCTCGAAATATTCAGAAATTAAATTGCAAAATTTTGCTAGTCAGTTATCCTCCGATATTAGATGTAATTTCTAATTAAAGTTAACAATAGTACTTTTAGTTAAAAAAAATCACTACATGAAAACAAAATAAATCTGTTTGCTTGCTTCTTTCTTTTATATAATGGGTTGGAGGGAAAGTTCTGTCGTATTTTAAATAGGCAGGTGATTTTTCTTGTAAATAAAAAAAAAACATTTGGCTAGTGAGTCATTCGGATATTTTTGTTTTTTTAGCTGCTGTATAATATAAAAGGAGTCTTTTTTTACCGTTCATCATTTACTTGTGATATTTAAAGTGAAAAACATGTCAGTAGATAAAGTGCATTTACGACACTGCATTTTGTATGAATTCCAAAAATGAAGCAATGCATCGGTTGCATGTAGAAATTTATTTGTGGTATTTGGAAAAGATATTGTAAATGTTCGTACTTGTCAAAGATGGTTTAACAAATTTCGTTTCGGGGATCTGAGCCTCCAAGAAAGTGATCGATCTGGACGACCATCCAAGATCTATAACGATATTTTGCGATCCATGTTAGAAAATAATCCACATTTAACAAGTCGAGAAATTGCAGAAGAGTTTGGCATTCATCATACAACATTAAATCAGATCACATTAAATCTCTTGGGTTTGTGTTAAAGCAAAGTGTTTGGGTTCCACATGAATTAACGGAAAAGAATTTGTCTGATCGAATAAGAATGTGTTCATCACATCTAATTAGACACAATGTGGAGCCGTTTTTGAACAAGCTGGTTACTGGAGATGAAAAGTGGATTCTTTACGAGGATATTAAGAGAAAAAAATCCTACTGCAAACCGGGAACATCATCAGCAACAGTTCCAAAACCAAGTATCCATCGACGAAAAGTACTGCTTTGTTTGTGGTGGGACCAGAAAGGTCCAGTGTACTACGAGTTGCTGAAACAGGGAAAAACCATTAACGCGGATATGTACTGCAATCAGCTGGATAAACTGAATGCAGCTATCAAAGAAAAAAGGCCTCCATTAGCATGTAGAAAAGGAATAATGTTCCACTACGATAATGCTTGACCGCATACTGCAATGGTGACACAACAAAAACTGAATGCGTTAGGATGGGAAGTCCTTAGTCACCCACCGTATTCACCTGACATTGCACCATCTGATTATAACCTGTTCAGATCTCTGCAAAACTATTTAACGGGAAAAATTCAAGTCTTTTGAAAGTGTTTCTAAGGCAGTTGCTGACTATTTTAACTCCAAGGACGAGAACTTCTACAAAACAGGAATTCACAAGTTACCTGAAAGATGACAACAGGTTGTAACAAATAACGGAGCATATATAATTGATTAATATTAAACACGTATTTTTATAAACGAACTCAAATATTTTCTTTAAAATACGACAGAACTTTCCCTCCAACCCATTATAAATGTATAATGTCTCTTTTTATTGCATATCGTAACGATTTTAAAATCTTCATGAAACATAAAATTTTTAGGGGTTTTCTTTGACAAAACCATTTCATTTGATTTATCTTTCACGATTTTTAAGATATTCCTCTAAATTGTTTCTCACATACACTTAAATTTTCTCTCTCTCTAGTATATATTATCTCTAAAAGGTTTCATTCAAATGGCTTCACAAATTACCTTTTTATTTCACGAAATCACGGATAAAATCAGTATATAAATTGATATATTTATACACTTTGAGAGCCATTGCACGTTATGTAGTAACTCTAAGAAATAATATTATCCTGTTCATAAATATGTAACTAGTTATTGGATCACTTTAAGTCATTTTAGTTGCATTATATGGAATGAAGAAAATTTTATTTAAAAACACATAAGAACACAATGAAATAATTTTTCTCATGGATTATGAAAATAACACTCAGAAACATGTATAATATTACTTTTAAAAAACATTCATATGTTTCATTAACCAGTGTATTTTTGTATAGACATTGAGTTATTAAATTATTAGCAATAATCGACTAGAGCAGAGTTTCTTAAGGTATCCGACTGGTTGCGACAACTTTTTTTTTAAAGAAAGGAGATAAAGGGATTTTTTTGTTGTTGTTATTTTTAGATTTGTTTAGTGCATTTTAAGAAAAATGTGCTAAAATTAAGAAGAGAAAAAGAAATTATTATTATTAAAATGGGAAAAAATAGGTAAAAATTGACAAAAAATGGCATAAACGCGGCCCATTCTGCACCAAAGGTTTATGAACAAATTTTCAATTTTTTCAATCTAATGCGTTGCTATATTATTCAATTTTGAAATGACCTTCAGGATAAGAGATATTTTCTTTTTTACAAAAACTAGAGCACTTTATCTCGGTTACTATATGCAAATGCTTAAAAAGACAGTGATTATATTCACATAAGGGGGACTGCAAATTTTGTAATAAAACCGTGATTGATAAATCTACTATTATTAGTTAAAACAATTCCACTATTATACAGAACTTACAGAAAAAATTTCAGTTAATTACGTTCGAAACATTTTTAGCAATCGCTGACCCCGTTTGATTATTTTCAAAAAATCACATTTCGAGTAAAACGCGTTTTAAAGTGTGACATCTTGCTTAAAGTAATAGCATCTGCTTTTACTAAAACACTTGTAGTTTTTGTTCTAGTAAACGGAAAATCATAAACTTGGTATTTTTATAAAGCTAATAAGATGGCGCATACAAAAAAATTATTAAAAAAATTGTCAATTTTTGGCAAAATTCACAGTTTTAAGGTAGTAGGATACCTTAAACTATGGGGCGTGCCCTCCTAGGAAGACATGATATCTCTATGTGTGTGTGTGAGGGGGGGGGGAGGCGAGAGAGAGCATGTTGAAAAGTCGAAAATAAAATATTTATATAAAATAAGTATTAATTTACTGAAAGGAAGCAAAACAAAATACATTCTGACTAAACAATTAAATACACATTTACACTAATATAATATACTTATAAATATATCAGTAATGCACGATGTATTTGGGAATTAATTTTTCAATACTAAATTAAAAACGAATTTAATAATTACTAGTGCCTCCTAATGGTTTTATCATATCATTGATATGTAAATTAGCTTTAGAGTAAAAGTAAATTTTTATTGCATTCAATACATTGTTATTGTACGGGGAGGGGGCAATGAAAATTATGATATGAAATTGGATCGCAAATATCACAATTTGAGAAGCAATGGTCTGGATTGATTTCTATATATTCGTCACTTCAATCCAAAATAGTTTTTATTCATAGATCCTGAACTGTTATCGAGACTACAGTTATAGTCGGACCTCCATTTTATAAACCTTTTCTGATTTCCATTTGTACCTGCATCCTTCTACTTGAAACTTCGCAACACTATTGATTGAGTGTTTGTTGACTTACGTTTGTAGGCTTTGTGTTATACTTGTCGGCACTCAAAGAGTCTACTTAGAGTGTCAAAAATAACTCCTCTGTTTTGCAAATATCTCTATCATACAAACTTTTTCCTGGAACCAAGAACGTAACACATATTGAAAATGAATCGCTATTTAACAAATTTTTCACGTAACGAATCTTTTTATCGGGATATAACGACTTCGTTTAATCGAAGTCCAACTGTATTTTATGTGGTTATTTCTTGCACCTAATTGAAAATAATTGGTACTTTTAATTAAATTTCAAATAAAATAGATTATATTTTTCTGTAACAGCTTTAAGCAGAGGAATATCGAAAGTAACCCTTTACAGAATAACGAATGATTTACTTAGACAGTAACATATATCAAGAAATAAAAGTTATTATTTCCAATATTATTCAACAGAACATAATAAATAATTTAGGAATTGTGTCTTTTACCTTCTTCAAACCAAAAAGAATGCGATTTATACAAGTTGTTATTCACCAAACGCGATACTGCAATAAAACAGAAAACTTTAATTTTATCTTTGTTTAAGCAAGCAACTTCATCACACAAAAATAAATATATTTATTCATTATATTCTTTTCCCAATATATTTATTTAAAACTATTAAGAAGCTTTTAGGCCAATTTAGCCAGCATGTTTATCTTGTCCCTACAGTATATTTGCTACAAGTATTTTGTATTTTTTTAAATAATTTCTCTTGCTTTCGAAATTCACAAGCATTCTAATAAAGCAATTTATATTTTCTTTTTCTTTTAAACTACTATATTTTGAATTAAATATTTCTAGTTTTTTTCCTCCACTAAGACGTACTCTTCAGATATAGATGATATACTTTATCTTCCATTATGACATACTTCAGAGATGCAGTAGGATATACATCAAATTCTGATTCAATTCACTACTTCTAAATTAATTTTAATCACTTTCTTAAAGCATATTATTTAATAAAGTAAGAAAAACTTTCACTACTCAGATCTTCATACAATAAAATGCTGTTCAATTACGTAAGAAATAAAATATAGATAAATAATTAGTACTGAGGGTGAAATTAAATTAATTTTCAATATTATTATTGATTTCCATTCAAAAAGGATTGTTTGTATAAAAAATAGAAATTTACATTTGAAATAAAGTTAAATCAATTTTACTTAATTACTTTCAATATATAAAAAAACATAAAAATCACAGTTTAAAATGTGCGGAGCATTATCTGGATCTTATTATTTGATTTGAAGAGTTGAACATCTTAGAGACACAATATTAAAAAAGTATTAAAGCATATTCTTAAGCATAAAAACTTTGTATGGATATTAAAACTGTCTTACGGATGAAGCCTTTAATACAGTAGAAAATACAATGATAGGGCACTACAACCTGGGATAAGAATTATATTTTTCTATATTTTTTTATTGAAATGTTTTTGATAATTTTCAATTAATCCCTTCTCTTTGAACCATTTAATATACCTGGAATTATGCTCTTTATATGATTCGGTATACCATACTATTAGAGAGTTTCTCCATTTATTTTTTTAAATAACAGGTGAAACCAATGTAGATGAAGCCAACATATATGTCGAAACGTGTGATTAAACCACAGTTAAAATTTAACGCTTTATTTTTATTGCAGTGACAGTCTAGTCCATTGTCATCAAAAGCCTTTATATATAATATGGGATAAAAAAAACTTGTGTTTTTTACAGGGCATTTTAAGTTTAAGTATTATGTTTACTTCAGATATTTAATTATTGCTTCTCAATTTTTTTTTATTATTTAAATTTTTTAATTTATTTATGTAATTAAATTTTAAAAAGTCGAATTACTGTGGTTTTGTGATATCACTTTTTCTGAAAAAACTGGTCATAACAAAGTTGAAATATTTGCATGAGAGTTTCTGTACTTAATAGGTGAAAATATATATTATATCAGTGGTATAACGTACACCCCCTCAACCCCTATGAGGGGGAGACAGGATTCTAAGGGGACTCAAAGCCTGATGTTAATGTTTTACAATTCTTTGTACGATCGAGCTTGAGGCCCAAAACCTGATTTTTCAGGGGGCCCTAATATTCTCCGTTACGGTATAGTATTATATGTAGCTATAACTGTTATAATAATAAAATATTTATTCCTCTGGACCGGCTCTGTAGTTTTAAGTCTTTATTGAATATGCTAGGTCTTTCTTAGGTGAAAAAAGTTGAAATTTTTTTTGTATCTTCTGTAAGAAATTCAGTTGTAACACAAATTTCTAGCAATACACGCTTCTGTTATTTATTGATTCGATTAACAATTGATTGAAATTTCTTATGTCAATGTTTATCAGCGAATAACGGATGCATTCCGTACTTATTATTACGGAATGCATCTTTCTTATCTCTGAGTGAAATAATTGCCCTCAATTAAGCCAGGGTCATCAGTAAAAACAGAACAGCAAACAATAAGATTTTAAAATTTCTCCTATTACATTTCGTCATTAGACGACACTATAGCCACTCCTATTGTGTGCCGTTATCATATGCAAGGAAATTCATCATCAGAGAAAAGAGAGGAAAAAAAGCCTAATTTGATAATATAGTTCCATAAATCTTAATTAACTTTCTTTGACCTTCCAGAAGCTTTCTATCCGTTGCATCAAACACGCCAATTCTTTGGTGATCACTGAGGCATTTAATAACTGAACTATATCATGATTATTTAACTTATCATTGATTGCTTGTTTGTTTTTAGAGTAATAGTTGATGTTCCACTTTTTTTATTGACCATTTCGGCAACGATATGTTAACCTTTTAACATTAATGTTCTACCTCACACTAATATGGGTCTCGGTTCATGTTAGAATAAAAATAGAATACCGGCTCTTCGCATCAATATTTGTTAGAAAATATCAATTAGGAATTGTTTCTTTTTTTTTACTTTCCATTTGAATTGTTCTTTTGATAAATATTGTTGACTGCAATGCATTTTTTTTCTTTTGATATTTTTGATCTAAATTTGTGCTTTTGGAGAAGAGAGTCTTTCAGATGTTTCTGAACGTTCTTCTTATATGTGTGTAAAATATTTTCGCTCTCGCTTGAATAGTGTATATATTATGACAGATGTATAAGGTGTGTTAAAAAACAATTCTCCAAAATAAGACGCTAAGAATAGTTTAACACAGATGGCATAGAAATACGTGATTTAAGGAATTGTTTTCTATCTGAAGAAAAGAGGTATGGAGTGCTTTCCTTATTATTTGTATGGGAGCTTAGTGATTAAAGATTTCTTGCTAGTTTTGCTGTTTAGTTAGCTTTACAATTAATTTTTTCCTACTAATTTACAAAAACTTTGGTAGCTTAGAAAAATTTAATTTTAAAATTATTTAATCTTTTTTATACATGAGTTTTAGCAAAATCATGAAATATGAACATTTATTTGATGTTTGGGAAATTAAATTTTTTTCATTTATTTGAAATTGTATCAAATTTATGAACATTTTAAGGAAAATTTATGAATTATGTACTGAAATATTCATTTATGGTTGCACTATGTAGTAAATAATTCTGAGAATCATGAAATCAATGAGAAATCAAAGCTGAACTGAAATACGGAATTTTGATTACTTTTACAAAAATAACCACGAATGTAAATTGTTCATTGAGCTCAACCATATTTATTTCATTGCTATAAAATATTCAGTTAAAATACCTCAAATATTAAAAATTTTAAAGTTGTCTAATAAATTTTTATTGCTTGTACATAAAATTTGATATTATAATTTACGGTTATTATAAATTAGAAGTAGAATCGTTCCAAAACCTTTTTTTGTAAAAAATGCTAAGGAGCTGCTACATTAAAATGAAACTTAATTTGAGGCTCTTTTGCTTACGTTATCTAATTTTATATTGAATTTTCGAAGTTTTATCTCTTATTGCATGAGTAGAGTATACTTTAGATAAGGTAAATCGAAAGTAGAAAGTAAGAAAATTATCATACAAATAGACATGCACAAAGTAGATATTTTCTTACTCATTTGTAATGACGAAATACATTTATTTTCTAAAATTTAGGAGGGAAAAATGTTTCACATTAAAGAACAAATTAAAACAACTTTTCTTTGTTTTTAGAACGGAAAGGTGATTACGCAACTAAATCTTAACCTAAGGTGATCTTTAATTGGAAAAAGCAAATTAAATCACACATTAATTTCTACTTTAATTATTTTTAAATAGAAAATAAGGAACTTTTAGTGTGATATATTTTACTTCGAAAGTAGTAATTTCTTTGTGTTAGACCTGTCACAGCCACTTAAGATAGAATAGACTTGAAGAATTCCTAAAGAGTTATGTACGTTTTTAGAAAGTAATTATTTTAAAGTTCACTGATTGAGGTTCTGTTAAATATAATAAGATTTCTCTTTAAATAAGAAATATTCAAATTCCAAACCTTCCAACAGAAAAGTTTCTGTAGTAGGCTATCGAAAATGTCCTCATTTTTCCTTGATAATGCATAGCAAAATAAACTGTAAAGTATTTTTAAAAAATTATTTTGTTTGACTGAGGATTGACTGAAACTACCGATATTCCAGTGTATTAAAATAATGAATAGTGTGGGATTTCTTTTTAGATTTCCGAGTGAATTTCAATAGTTTTGATATTTTATTTTAATTGTTGAAAAATACTTATTTTGTGCTAAATGTAGATTTTTTCCCAATAATTTTATGAGATAAATCACAATTTTTAAAAAGATTTTTAATAAAATATAATCTTAAAGTATAATCTTTTATATTATAAAAAAAGAAATATTTAAAAAAATGGGGTTTTTTTTTTTGCTTTTTTTTATTAAAATGTGTGCGAAAAGATGCGTTTCTGAAACTTAAGCAACTGAATTTTGACTAAAATTAGAATTTTTAAATCCAGAGAATGAAATAAAAATTTGTAAAACAGATACAATTGAACAAAATTGTATAAAGCTCATCATATAGGCCGTATTATTTTTTAACTGTAAGAGACATTTTTACGAAGTTACCTTTTTGACAACTTTACATACGATTTATCCGCTTTCAAGGAAAATAACATTTTCTAAATTAAAAAATTATAATTAAAATAACCGAATTAATTTTTCGGAGTAATGATTCAATTGAAACAAAACCAAAAGCAGTAAGTAACTTTTTAAATTAGACACGATTAATTTGAAAATATTAGGACTTAAAACTTCAACTATGAAACAATTAAATATATTATTATAAGTAAAGGCGATTTTAAACCAATTTCCATAAAATTTTTAACTTTTAATAGTTTATCCTCAACAAATACTTTCACAGTCATTTAAAAATGAATTAATAACTATCGCACTGTGAATAAATGAATTATATATACATGCATATAAACATACCTATACAAGTGCATTAATACTTACATACAAACATAATAATAGGCTATACATATGTTCAACATAGGTTCATGGCAGGTTTCATTGCAATATATCTTTTATATATATATTAGACTTTCTATTTTGTTTCTAAATTAAACTATATTTAGAAAGACTTCCAAAAGCTAAATGAATAGATTTTGACTGAAAAACTTACAACAAATATGTTCTATCAAATATTTGCAAAATTAAGAAAATTACAAAAAGTACTGTCACGAATAAAAAAAAATCTTTACTTTCTCTTGTTATAAAAATAGTTATCTTTAATATCAAAAACGATTGCAGTACAGATTCAATTTCATATGAAGGAATTTAATTTTAAATTTTTGAAGACTGTATTTAATTTGAAATATGTTGCAAAACGAATTAAAGAGTTTCAACCTAAATATATCTTAAAATGGTTTATTTTTCAGATTATTCAATTTCTTTCATTACTTAAAACTACATCTTAGTATGCAAATGTAGAAATAATTTTAATCTGTTAATTTTTGGAATTTTCTCGGCTCAGTTATATTTATAGTTAACTCTATTAGACTTCGATCTGGAATTTTTTAAGCCGGTTTCTAGTAATAACGTCGATAGTTACTTGATTTATATGAAAGAAAATTATAATATAAAAGTATATATCAACTAAAATATTTGTTTTTGTTATTGAAAGAAACATTTTATTTAATTCATGCCTATTATAATCATTACATCGTAAGCCGCTTAACAGTCTCAGTTCATTAGCATTATAAACAATGTAAAAATATCCTTGCGAATTTTGAAGTGCATTTTAAACGCGAATAAACATATTATAGTACTTTATTAAATAACCATTTTAAAATTTAATTTGTTTATGAAAGGTAATATTTATTAGTGTAATATATATATATGTACTACTTTACTTTACAAATACTTTAAAATTGTATCATTTTTAATATTTTTAATAATATTGATTCATTGTATCGTAATATCTTTGTATTTAACCAAAATGATTTTGTATCGTTTACGAAATTTCAAATTTAACTACATATTTCTTTCATTGCTGTAAGGAGAATATTAAAGATCCTTTTTTTAAATATTTCTTTCTGGTTCAATTAAAAATGTTCGATTGAAAATGTCCGACTAATTTCAATTTTATTGTCTTGATGTGCAAGTAATATTTAACTTTTACCTACTACAACCACGGCGAGATTGTAAAATCTCTAATTATAAACTGTTAGACAAGAAAAGACATAAAACTTTGGATTAAATAGGACATTTTAAACCTTTTTTTCCTTCCCTTCCCTTTTTTTTTTTCTTTCTCTTGAAGTAAACTGTACATCAAAGAATTTAATCAATAAGCTACTCTAAGTTGTAACTTATCTTTTATGCAGTTTAAAATCCATATTGATAGATTAGTGAGATATATCAGCAAATTTTACTCTATTTTCATTATTATAACATAATAAAGGTTAATTTCTATCTATATAAAGATAACTTCATCTACATATTCATTACTGGAAAATTCACGTTTCCTTAAGACTGAAAACGTTTTAATTATAGTTCATTTGATTAGTTGATTGTAGTGTTTATGGAAAGTTATTTTCGAACAGAACTGAAGGTCCTATATACCACGTCGGCAATGTTCAGACAATTGTCCGAATACAGGTCGTCCTGTCACGAATTCACAGCAAGATCGCCAGAATGGCAGGACAGGAGAACAGGTGGTCAGGGGTCAGTTCTGTGTCAACATTCCTGGTCCAGAAGGTCCTGCATTCAGTCTCATCTATAAATTTAAGTTTTCAATCCAAAGTCATACATTACGTACTATCAATGCTTATTGGTTCATACTAAAGCAACTTAATTAATTTATTATTTTAATATACTTACTATCAATTTTATAATAACCATATATTTCAACATGTATTAATTCAACCTCTATTAACCGTTATCTCCAGGTAACAAAATGGAATTCAACACTGTTCACGGTTCTCCAAATCTTGCCTTTTATCACAACAGATGAAGATAATCATTCGGTCCATCATCAAACTGTCAAGATGACTATGATCTCAACTGCACCTTCCCACCTGGATCGAATCCTACTCATGGTGGGCAGTCCAGGGAGGTACCACTTCTTGGTAGCTTTTCTTCTATGTTGCATGCAGTTTCCAGTATCTTTCAGCGATCATCTACTCATCTTCTACAGAATCACTCCAAAGCACCGATGCAGAGCGGATGCCAATTTGACTCTCGGAGACTATGACTTGAGACCCATAGTCACCGAAAATGGTAAAAGATTCTATTCAGCATGTAGTTTGTATGCTGATCCACTGGATCATTCGAAAGGTACAAAGCCGTGTGACGATGGTTGGGAATTCATGTTGAAGAAAGGAGAATCGAGTGTTGTCACTGAGGTAAATAAATAATTGTTATTATTTCTGGAACTGAAAAGTATTTAAAAAAAGTAAATAAATTTAATTATACACTGTTTGAACTGTTATAAACGATCGATTGTAGTAGTAAATATTTAAATATTCACTACCACAATAACTTACAGTGCATTTTAAAAATTGAAAATGTTGTAGTCGTAAATCATTATGTGGTGTTTGAATGCTAAAAAAATTAATATGTATGAAAGCATTTTTATATTTAAGCTAAGTAAAACTGTGCTCTTAAAATTAAAATAAAACTATATAATGCTGTATTTAGAACTTCTTTATTTTTAAATTCGTTTAAGTACAAATATTTAAAATAATGTTTCAAAGATTTAAACAAGAATTAAAAATATATACCAAATGAAGAAATAAATATTTATTAACAAAGACGTAAAACGTAAAAAAAAAAAAAATACCATTTTAGAATAAAAATTTCATTGCTGCATTTTTCTTTATAAATACCAATTGATGTGCTAACAGTGAAGTTTCTAAAAGAGTAGCTTCTTTGTAGAATTTTTAATATATATTAATAAAAATCCAGAAGTATAAAAATAGTTTAAATCGTTTTTCAAGATCATTTTTGACTATGTCATTCGAATAACTATTTTAATATGAGATTTGAGGTTCTGATTCTGAGAGATTTTCGGATTTCAACTTTTTTATGAGAATTTTTGAGTATATAATCTATGAAAATCTACGTCATTAAATTATGAAAAAGATGTAATGAAATTAGATTTGTAAAAAATACATATAGTACAATTCAAATACACTTCCGTTCTAAGCACACAGACATATATATATATATATATATTACAAAAATATGCAAAAATAGTTATATACCTAAGATAAGTATAGTCATGATAGAAAAGATTTAGCCACAGAAATACTAAAGCAAACACCTAGCCTTAGGAATATATATATATATATATATAGAGAGAGAGAGAGAGAGAGAGAGAAACTCTACTAAATAACTTTTAATTACTTAATTTTGTAAATATTTTATAGATAGAACTGAGTTATGTAACTTATTTAATTAATTTTACAGTGGGAATTAGTTTGCGAACGTGAATCTTTAGCTGCCCTTCTGCCGTATGTGAAAACCGTAGCTGCAATGATAGGAGCTTTGGTCACTGGAATCATGGCGGACAAATATGGCCGAAAATATGTCCTTATCCTAGCTTTGTTGTTTCACACCATTTTCGGCGTTTTCCTGCACTTCTTACCACTTTATGGAATATTTGCAACTGCATTTACTCTACAAGGATTTCTCATAGCTGTAAGAGATTGTATAATACTTCTTTGGAATGGTGTGGTGGGGATTTTCAAATATCTAATGAAATGAAACAAAATTAAAAAAGTGACTTATTAAAATTGCGTAATAAAAAAATATAGGGCAAGTTTTTAATGAGAATTTCAATCTTATACATAAGAGGAATTGTATTAAAAATTAAAATGGAAAGAACTGAATATTACATTAGAGAGAAGTGATTGAAAAGTTTTAAATTGATGAATTTATCAAATCACTTTTTAAAGTTGACTATCGATTTTTTTTTTCTTGATTTTTTTCATTATTACATTTAAAAAGTTATTTTTACTCAATATTAATCTAAAAGCACACCAAACTGTGTTAATAAATCTGTTTCTGATCATATTTTTCAAATAAAAAAACTATCCATTTCTTTTTTGAATTTTATTTAAGCATTTAAAATATACGTACAGTTTTTAAATTCTAAATAAGCATGAACCAATAACAAAAATTTGAATATAATATGAGCAAACAATATGATGTTAATCATTTTATTATTTTCTTTAGGGAGTACAATGCACATCTTATTTGCTTTTGATCGAAAATTTACCAACAAAATGGCAAGAGAAAGGCGCTTTAGCTATTGCACTTTTCCAGTGTTGTGGAGAATCGATATTAGCTATGCTGGCATGGTTAATTAGACATTGGAGGTATATTCAGTTGGTCATTTCAGCTCCTGGAGTCGTGGTCATTGGATACTTTTGGTAAAATATAAGTAGTTTAATAAAATCTACGATACAAAATACATATTTCACTAAGATATATATATATATATAAAGAATATTAAATCACATACAGATTTTAAAACTAAAACTTAAGCATATTCTGGTTAAAAATTGTTTAAATAAAGTATTAAATAATTTTTAAATATTTAATATAGCAAGGGGATCTCTTTTTTTTTTATCTAACTTTTTCAAATTTTATTCTATAAGTAAAATAAAAATGTCTTTTAATTATGTAATCAAAATATAAAAGTTTTTAATTATCATTCCTAGGATTTATGCCAAAATTAAATTCAACAATGTTCAATTTTTTTTTTAAAGAAAAATTCTTGATTAATACTAAATAAATATACTTTATAGAAATCATATTTTATAATTATTTCAATAAATTGTGAAAAAAAGGGGGAATAATTTTTTATGTACTACTTCACATTTTTAAAACTATGCAGTTGTAAAGTTTTTCTAAATTGCTTTATTTTTTAATTACAAACTTGAATCTTTTTTTCCTCTTTTCCTTCATTATTATTAATTTATCTAATTCATTAATTTATATATCAGATATTTATATTTTCTCCTTGTCTTTGATTTTAAATTAAAGAAAAAAAATCTGTTATGTATATTTTAAGAAAAATATTTAATTGCTACAATTCGAATAATTCGCTTTTTTTTCTGTCGTAGGCTTCTGCCTCGGTCGTTGGCTTGGTTGGTGGTTGAAAACCGCCAACACTCGGCACATCGCCAATTGGCAAGGTTTTCCAATGAAACCAAACTAGCAGTGTCTCCCAGCTTACGGATGCAACTATTGAAGGCTTGTCGCGTGGCTCTCTCCATGCCCCATGGATACGCAGCGAGGCACAGATTCGAGACAATCATCTGCTCCGCCCGACTCCGCGCCCTTGCCTTCACACAATATTACATATGGTACGCTTGGCGGATTCTCAATTTAGAATTTCTGCCAAATGGATCTTTCTCCTTATCAGATACATGTAGACCTTGTCCAGCAAAGGTTACGAAATTACCAGAGCATTGACAATCAAATGCAATCTGTCCATCAACAATGTTGATTTGTAGCCATGATCGTTAAGGGGAAAAATACTTATTTATACTTATCACCTGAACTGCTAATTAACTTTTAACACGGGATAATACAATATTAATGTGTTAGTTACCGATTCTCCCAATGATATAAGAAACTTTTATTTAAATTTATGTACCGTGCCATGGCATTATGATATTTATAAATTAAAATTAAGCTAGAAATTTTACTGTGTATGTTTAAGCAAATGCATAGGCAAGAAAAAACAGAACAGATTAAATTTACCATGTCAATAATCACGAAAAATTACATCGTAATAATCCACATTTTGAACCTCTTATGAAAAAGATTTCTTCATACGTATTAAGTTCTCTGAAGTTTTACAACAACCTTTATAACAATACTCCTTGCATATTTTCTTTCCGATATTTTCCGTGATAATATTTATTTGTATGTTCTCGTTTGAAGTGAATTATACTTACGAAACTGTCTTATAATATTGAAGGATTTAATTCCTTAATGTCATTATAGATATTTTTTGAGATATTTTTTTATATCTACTCTTATAAATAATAATTTATAGCTGAATAAATCTCTTACAATTTACAGCATAATAAACTTTTTATACCGCTCCATAATTTTAATAGAATGTATATTAAGAAAAACTTTTGCCACACATTATTAGAAACAAATTCATGTTAATATTGAGTCTTATTTTTTCAAAAACACATTTTTATATTCTCTTATACACGTAATAATTTAGACAAAGCGATTTGCAAAAGATTGCTCTTCAAAGGATTAACTAATGAGTTCAATCAAATTACTTGCTTATAAATTAAATATCAAAAATAAATGCCTCAAACATTTATAAATACAATATCGTTTGTTACTTTTCAAAATAAGGTTACAATACATGATTTTAGTTTCATTTTCTTACATATTTTATAGCGAATTCGTTGATAATGTTATAAGCTAATTGTTCTGCTAATTTGGATTTGAAATATAAAATGGCTTAGGAGGGGTAAAGCATTCTTGACTTGATATCAAGTAATTTATTTTTTTTATTTTCAAACTTGAGAAAGGTTTTTCTGTAAGTGGATATCTATATATATTCGAAGTTTAATAAATATGAAAAATTACTTTAACTTTGTAGAATCAACCTCGTGTGCTGGCAAAGTTTGCAAGTGTTTTGGGCTGGTCATGGTTTTACTACTAAAATAAGTTGGTCTTGGTACACATTGAAATGAAACATAGTACTACCTCGAACGTACGCGATTGGTGGGACCGAGTGATAACCATGTAAGTGGAATTCGCGTAAGTCGGAGTACAATTTCGCATTCAACACATATAAATTATTTTTAAATGGGGTCAGAGATGAAAAAAATTATAATTTAGAAAAAAATGTATAATAAAATCTCAGATAACACAAATACAAAATCAAAACCGAAGTTATTTTGATGTAGAAGGTTTCATAAAATCTAATAAAGTAGTCTGCCGACTCAAAGATTTTTTTTCCGGAAAATTTCCTCGTAGCATACTAATAATTTTTTTATTCCTTGTTTTGTTGAAAAAATACGCTCTTCATTGAAGTCTGTGTTTTATAAAATTTGTAACCCTTTTTCAATTATACACTAAGAACTTCTGTCAAACTCCCAACCACCATTCGATCGTCTGATTGAACTGGGTCTAAAACCTTCATTTCTGGGTTATACTTTGTTTGAATAACATAGAAATCTCTCAAATTTATGTAGATAAAATACATATAGAAAACACGATATAACAATTATAACATTTAATAACACAAACACACTCTCCGTTAATTAGAAACAAATACCACAAAACAAATTACTATGGCTAAGCATCGGTCCCAAGTGATACGCCCGAACGTGTGCATTTGCTAAGCAGTAAGCGAGGAATAAGTAATCGTATTGTGTAGCGCTCAAACAAAATATGAATCAACGATATTTGAAAATCGCGGAACTCCGGGTTCGCTTAAATCGGGATAGCGTAAGTCGAGTGTTACCATTTTTATAAATAACTTAACATCTTTAACGATATAACTTAAATACTCCTTTTTTATCATTACCATTATTTCAAACGTACAATCCATAGTGTGGTAAAATATTAGTGTAATAGCTTTTATTTCAAAGTTTATATTAAAAAGCTGAAAATATGTATTCAGTAGCACTATATGGGTTTTTACCAAAATACACAAAAATTAACTTACAGAACACGTAACATCTCTATATAAAAAAAACAGGTCATACCATACATTTAACAAATATCTTATTAAATATAGGTGGAAAAGGCCAACGCCAAACTTTATGCAATTCGTTACAAAAAAAAATTTTAATTAAAAAATACGATGGAAGGAAAAGAAAAAAACATAAAATATTCTGTTAATATATACACCTTGTGTTTTAGGATATATTGTTCGCTTAGATTATTTTTTGTTTTTGCTATTTTACTTCTATATACTCTCTTTTATTACAAAATAATTATTTACCAAATATTGTTAAAATAATCTTAGAATTATTTTGTGGATTATTCAAATAAATTTACACATAAATATTCAAATGTTATGCTTCTTGATAATATTTCAATAACTGATTCAGTAAAAAAATTGTAAAATAGAAAATAAAAATTATATCAAATCTTTTTCCCCTTTAGGTTTGTCGTTTCATTGGTGTCCAAATGTACGATAGAAGATTTACCTGTCTTCAAAGACAATCCCTTTTCACGTCTCTTTGTTCAAGGTATTTTGGAGATGTCTTTCGTAATTTTGATATTTCTTGCATCAAGAAGGTAATCACAGTTATTTTATTTCTACATAAGTATTTGAACACAAACTTAAATGTTTAGATTTTATAAAACCTTCTATAGTTTTTTTTCACGAAATATTGACCTTAATTAGCAAGGAAATGATATAGAATCCTTAAGGAATATTGATAGTAAATAGTAAAAATTAAATTGTTGCTTAGTTATATGAAATGATAAATAATGTATCAATAGGACGAAATATTTTTAAAAAATATGAATGTCTTTATGATAATCAAATGATTTTGTTCATGAAAATGCAACAAATTGTTAATTGTAAGAAACTTCGCCATTGTGTGTGTAACATTTTCTACATAATTATGTGTGGCACTTCTTATTATATCTTACAAATTGATATTTTTTCATCGAATCTGTTAAAAGTATTAATATTTGTATAAATAAATATTTTCCATTAGAATAATTCCTAATATTTTACATTTTTGGCAAAAAAAAATTTTTTTTTAAATCACACTTTATAGATTTGGTGCCATGTATGATAAATACCGGAATTGCTTGTTCGATAAAAAAAATATTTCTCCCTTTATATAATTCAAAATTAAATTACACATTAATTACCTTTGAATTATAATATTGATGTTGTTTGTGTTGCCTTTCGAAATCAATGTTAATGTAGCAAAGATTAATACTTTCAAATCATTGCCATAATAGTAATTAATAATCATTGCCATCTCTCTTTCCATTGGGCATCTAAGGAATCAAAAATGTTTGGAACCTGGTTCTGATTTGTTTCAAATTTAAATATGTAACTTTACAATTGCCTCGAAAGTTAATTAAAATATTTCTATAAATAACTAGGTAATATCTGTATTCAATATAGCCGAAGTTATAGGTTTCTTGCTTACAATTCACATTAAAAACCCTAAATAACTTCAAAATCTAACAAAATGTGTGACATTTGGCACATGCTTGATAAAAAGTTTCAGTTTTACATTTTAAAAAGGCAATAAAAAGGTCTGATATTTTGTTGTTTTGATGAGAGCATGATTATTTGATATTCGTTTCTGCTAATTATACGTCTTGGTGTAATTCTTTTTCCTGCAGTATTGGTCTGAAACTAACTCAAGGTACTACTCTAGCCATATGTGGCGTATGCTGTATGTTTTCAGCTATCATCAACCATGAGGTTATGCAAATGCGAGTTCAGTGTGAGTATGGATACATATTTTCTTCTTGCCGTAACAAGTCTGAGCAAAATTTTAAAACTAAAGGGAAAAAATGTGTTTTCTTGTATATTGCTTCTGGAGATATATTGGCTATGATAACCGAGAGATATTGAATCTTTCTGCAATTGAGTCGTGTGTTCAAATCCTGATGTCATTAAAAGCCATCATGTAGCGAAGCTTATACATGCTTAGTCTATCGAGCTCAATGTCCTCACGTTGGGATAATGGAGATGTTAGACAGTGAGGTACTGGCTCAATTGTCTTCATTGTCACTTGCCTATGGTTCAAAATCATAAAATCAGTCGACTATAATTCTCTTATTACTTCTAAAAATGTTAAAAAACTATCAAATATATTCTAAATATATTTATTAAATACTGTAACTCCAATTTTGAAATCGAATATGATAGATCAAATCCGGTTTAAAACTTCATAATAAAATCGTAGCACAAATTGTTAAATACTATCAAATCTACATCATTTTAACTGTGCATAATTTACATGTGATCACTTTCGATCAAGTTAGCTATATTAACATTAAAATGCAGTAGAAATTATTAAAATAATTAATATTTTATGGTTTATTCAAGAACATTGAATTGACTGTTCTCATTTATTATTACAAGCTTTTATTTAACTTACAATGTATGTATGTATGTATGTATGTATGTATGTATGTATGTATGTAATTTGTTCGGGTGGAATCTTGCAACTCAATTTTCAAGCTGATATCTTCACTTCATTGAGCTGAAATTTTGTATACACGTTCAGTTTGGATGACAATGCATGTTTTGACAATTTATATTTCGATATTGCAATTAATTAAAAAGATATTAATTAAAAACATTTAATTAGTTTTGGGCGCCAACTTTGATACATCTGCATTGTTGTAATAATGTTATTTTTACAACAATGACAAAAGTTGGCGTCGAAAATCGGTTTTCAGCCAAACTAAAATTTCATAACGTTGCGCTATTCACTGTATTTATTAACTTTGTCTAAAAAATAATTAAATTTCTACAACGTAAAAATAATCTAATTTCTGCAACGTATGCAATTTTTTTACAAATTTCTATCTATTTTCTTGGATTTAAATTCAAAAAAAAAAAAAGTCGAGCTATTTTTCAAGTAGATTGGTACATTGTATACTTTTCTCAACGCTGCCAAGTTAAACTGAGATGGAGTATTGTAGAAATTAATTTAAAAAAATTATCTAACTTTAATCTATGAAACTCAGACAAAAAATAATTACAGAATTGGAAGGATCATTTTTTTTATATATCTTACCCATCAAAAAGGAATCCGCTAGGAAAACAATAAGAGAAAAATATTATCCAGAAATGCAATGTGTTTTCAATTAAAAAATAATTTTATATTAAAATAAATGAATTTTTTAAAGAAATTTTTTAATTTTAAGCCTACAAGTAATTTAAATATACCTCATTTTTATCACCAGTAATCTAAACACACACTGCGACATGTGTCCTTAAATTTAATTACAAATAGTATCTATTAATTTTATTTGAAAAATTACGGCAATTTTGTTTCTCTAGATGAGTTAGGTACATTGTAAAACTAGCTCATGGTTATTGATATCCATAAAATGTGCCAAAAGAGAATAATTTGCACAAATAAGGAGATTTTAAAAATAAAGAGAGAAAAAAAATCGAATCTGAGAAGAAAAATTTCGTTAAATAGGAAATGCACTTCGCTATTTGGAGTTATTTTACGAAGAAAAGAGTAATATGTGCTTGGGTCCAGGAAAAAGTTCTTAAAATAGAGAAATTCCCAAAATAGAGGTTCATTACATGGAGGTTTGACTGTATAAAAATAATACGATGGTTAATTATTTTTTCAAAATCAAGTTTCTAAAGATGACCTGAGCAATTAAAAAAATAGATTCTTACGTAGAAGATATCCAATGTCCAGCAAAACATTATCATTAGTTGAGAAAACTTTCATTTTTGATTACAACATGCGTTTTGAATTTTAAGCATTTTATTGATTAATACAAATATTTAAATGCTTTTTTGAATTTTTTAATAAATAACTAGATTTTTCTTCTAATTTGTGATAGAAATATATCCCTTACCTTCAAAATATTTCAAATAAATAATATATTCTTTAAGATTTTTCAAAAAATAATCACAATTTTAATTAAACATTTAATAACTTTGTCATTTATTAAGATAATTTCACGAAACCTTTTATTCGTGTGTAGAACAATATTACCCAAGATCTGCCCGAAGATTGACAAAAATACGGATTTATAAAAAAATTGTGTTTTTCGTCTAATACCCTTTTTGCGAGAATTGATTCAGCTAAATCAGGGATGGTGAACCAGCGTTGAAAGAGTTGAACAGACTGAGAAACCTGTCCAGCGATAACTAAAAAGTAAAAAATAAATTAAAAATAAAAAAACTTTTTTAAGCACAAGCTTTTATTTAAACACTCTAAAAAGAATAAAATAAACTTTTCCTTCAAAACTTATTTTACTGTCAACTTATAACGTCATTATACAATTTATATGATATAAAAGCTTGTCGCGAGATTTACCTGTGTAGATAAACAAGTAAAATAAATAACTTGACCTCAATGATTTTAATTTTTAAAAATTTAAACTAAGTGAATACGAGTACTTAAATCTCGCGACAAGCTTTTATATCATATAAATTGTATAATGACGTTATAAGTTGACAGTAAAATAAGTTTTGAAGGAAAAGTTTATTTTATTCTTTTTAGAGTGTTTAAATAAAAGCTTGTGCTTAAAAAAGTTTTTTTTATTTTTAATTTATTTTTCTTCCATATGCCTACTTCAAAATATCCCAACTTATTAAATACATTGATTTTATCATAGTATATTTTAATTTCAGAGATCGGTCTCCAAACATGAAGTATATTTCATGAGTACTTATTTAGTAAAATAAAATAACTTTATAGTTTTTAAGCAATATTTTCTTTGAAAAATAACTCTACCTCTTAAAATACAGAAGGTCGTTCGTACTTTATGGAAACGATTTCGAAATTTGTTTTCTCATTTGTGTTTTGGGATAAAACTTTGCAAACTTCAGAATAATCGTCTGCTTGGGATAAAACTTTGGCAACTTCAGAATAATCCTCTGCTAATGTTTTCTTTTGAATGGGATGTAAAATAAAATTTTATTTTGAAAAGGGCTCCTAAAATTGATAAAAAGCCTCGGAGGTTACGTAACTGCGCTTTCTGAGGAAAATTATCCGTATCAACTAATTATAAAGTGGTATAAAAACCTCAGTTATTGTATGCATTTTTTTTTAAAAAAAAAAGGTATTTATAATACATTAAATTTGAAAAGAAAAAAAAAACGTCACCACGAAACCTCATCCTGAGACTGTTCGAACGCAGGCAACTATCAAGAAAGGGAAGTTTCTGATCCTAAAAGAAAACCCACCGATTCAAAGATTCATTGCATCAAAATCAGGAACATCTTCCTGCACTGTAAGTAAAATAATTCATAAAGATTTAAAGTTTAAAAGATGTTATATATGTTAAAGTTAAAGATGTTAAAAAGATGTTATCATAATATTAAAGTTGACGATTTGTCAATTAAGAATCAAATTAGACAAGATCGCTAAGAATTAGAAGGTGTTGCCTAGACGTAAGTGATCTGTTTATTTAAAGTCATCTAGTATCTGTCTGCCTCGCTATTGTTTCCCATATTTCGTATTTGGGTGCATCTCTTAACTTTGGTTAATAGAAATTGTCTTGTGGTTCGTATCAGAGAAGGAATTGAAGTTATATTGACTATGGCTAATCTTCTTTCCGACCTCCCCACATTGAGGGATGAGATAATTCCTCCCTCACAAGTTCCCATCAGGGATTCATGATAGTTGTAGGATTTTGTTTCAATGGCAAGTTAAAAATCAAAAAAGTCTCAATTAAAGCCAAAATAAATTCACTCTGTTATCAGTCGAATTTTTTGAAACTAGTTTTTGAAGAAGAAATTGCAGCCTTATATGGAAAGGACATTGATAAAGTTGAGCCTCATATGGACAAAGCTTCTAATCACACGTCCAAGTCAACTCTGCCGTTTATTTAGCAAAGAAAGAATCGGAAACAGAAATAAAGTGTATCTCATTTGATGAAATACCTGTAAAATTTCCTAACACTTTTCCAATGAACTTTTGTCATTTCGGTTTATTAAAACAACCCTTAGCAAAATGGCATCCAAGAACACTGAAAGGAAAACAGTTCAAAAGAAATGGAGTGAAATTGGCATGAAAGTACTAAGAAAAAGTTTACTTTCAAGGAAAATTTGGGCTAATGCTATTGTCAAGAATCATCGCTATCAGAAAGAAGCAAATTACCACAACAAATACGGCATTTATAGACACGAATTACCTATCAAAATAGCTTCGATAAAGTGTGAATGACCTTCTGTAAATTATTAGGATAAAAAAATTCTCCAAAAAAGATTTTTCTCTCATTTAATCAAATAAGATACTTTTACTTTCTTTATAAAAAAAAATGTGACTTTTCTCCGAAATAATATAATTTCTACATTTTTTTAATGGTGCCAATAAAATTTGGAAAAGTGAACATATAAACAAACACATACCCAAATATTTGGAGGTAATCAGCTGCTTGAAAGGTGTTAAACGTAAATAAATTCAAAAGACATGCCGAAATGAAAACCCTTAGAAATATAAGGACTAATACATACAATAGATAGAAAGATTTATTATTTAGTAACGCTCTATTTTGAAGTAACATGAGGGCTATATACTGGCGACGGACTAAATTATTTTTAATCATTCTCAAGTAATTAGGGGTCGATACCTGAGTCGGTATTCCATTACTTGTGCATGAGCAAACTTTGAACTACGATAAATTTAACATGCATCTGTCTATACAGGACAGATCTTTAGGGACATTAAAACTCTATCTCCCAATTCGATAAAAATTACGTCAGCCATGAGTTACTTTAACCTTTAACACACGGCTATCCTAGTAATTAAATTACACATAAGGTCAATTAAAAGATATGATTTCATTATTTTTAAAAATTTATCAAAGTCGTAAATAACATTTATATAATTTTTAATACCTCATAATATAAAATAATATATTTTCTTAAATATTATAAAGATAGTTTTATTTAACTTATAATTGAACTCTTTGTGGCGTTATAATTTTGGAAACGTGTTTGTTGAAAGTAATGTTCACAAAATAATAATAATGAATTGTAATTAAAAATAATCAAAAATATTTAAAATTATTATTTTTAATATATAGGGTGAACCGAATGTCTAGCCCTGATTATAAAAATTTATTACAAAATAACCATTTAATATAGTAATGTAAGTTTTGTATGATTGGATAGGTCAGTTTTATTAATTTTTTGTGCAGTAAATGGCGTGAATGGTCCTTCAAGAGTAAGGGAACATTTGTAAGGAAAGCATCATTTTTTTCTCGAAATGGCATCGATTCAAGAGAAAGCTCAATGTCTAATTTGGTTTCACACACGAAATCCAAATAACTCTTTAATATTCACCGTAAACTTCTACATTGTTATGGAAGCAAACCTCCTGATGCAAAATCAATAAAGCGATGGTATGAAATGTTTAAAGAAACAGGCAACGTTAAGGGTTTTCCTAGAAGTGGCAAGTCTAGTATGAGTGAAGCAACTGTTAAATACGTTCGACAATCATTTCAACGGAATCCTACTACATCAACTTGTGAAGCATCACATAAACTTCAAATATCGCAAATAGTTAGGTTAGAATTCTTTATATAAAAGGCTCGAGTTGCATGCTTTGGAAGAGCAAGAGTGCAGGACATATTAAAGAACGCTTGATGGAAGCTGGAATACCACTTAGACCGGGGATGAGCATTAAGTCAATCGCGATCGACTGTGGGTGGCTTAGACATTTTGGGGTGACCGCCTTAACCAAGACCTAAGACGCGCTTACTAAAAGTAACACAAGTATTAATGGAACGCCGACATCAGCTAGACTTGAAATTTGGGTTTTCACAATCGATGCGACTGTTTTTACTTAAACAAATTATTCGATATATATGTAGACAACACATGTACCTTCACTGGAAGTGAATGATGACGCTTTACGCGTTCATGTGGGGGAGAAGGGCAATCACTGTGGAGCCAGCTGTGGAAAGGAATCTTGCCCCACACGCCGACTGAAGGGGAGAATAAATGTTGACGATCAGCTCTTCCCACGATAGCAAGGGATTGGATATTAAGAAATCCTCCCACACCCTTTGTTTTCCCCCCTGGGATTGAATTCTCGAGTTGATGTGATGTCCTGTGATGGGCCGGGAATCGGCAGCGAACAATTGTAAGTATATACGTCAGTTTCAGATTCATCGGTTCATGTATGTTTTCTGCTCGCTGTATTGATATGTCCACGTTCCACGGCCCAGCAGTCACTCACGGTTGTTCAAGCATTCAATTAGACAATTTTGTGTTGCTTGTGTTTTTCTTATAAAATTAGTAATTAGTCATATTTAAAGGGTCGTTCAATGTCGAAAACAATAAAAAAGAAAAGAAAACACAATATTTTAATACAGAGCAGCCACTGGGTGGACCGCATCTCCTTAAAAACATTAGAAGTAGCCTGGAAAAGTTTGCCCACCCCTGGCTCAGACATTTTCCGAGCTATCAAAGGGGCACGCGTTGAAATTTACTGAGGGAAATTGCCTTACTAAAAAAATTCATAACATTACTTTCAATATATTCAAACAATGATATATCTAATTCTATTAGCTTGTGACCACTATAAATAGCAATAATCATGACGAGATTCTCGGGTTCACCCTATGTAAATAAAAATTATCATAAATTCATAATACATAATAGTATAATATTTTGTAAGTGTTGTATTTTGTTTCACATGAATTTTTCACGACAGCCGTAGCGGAAAAGGGCCTGCATCATTTTGCTCCTCTATTTGGTTTGCTAGGGAAATGCATTGCCAGTGCTTCTAGTATGACATTGTGGATTCATACCATGAAAACATTTCCCACGGGTATAAGGTAATAAATCAAGTAAAGAGCACCTTTCTTTTTTGCTTTTTAAATACGGGACACAAGAAAAAGCTTATGATCGAATATATATACATAATTATATATATATAATCACCCTTTTATTCCAACAAGTCATATTTCAATTTCACTTAAAAATACGGTACTCTTAAAGCGATACTTTTATTAGGAAATCATTAAAAATTTTGAAATATTTTTAATAAATAAAATGTTAGAAATAAAAAAACTTTTATTCGCATTTATTTAAAAAATTAACATTTATAAGATTTCAAATACGCTAAAATATGCTACATATACATTGTCAGGAAAAATAATTTTTTTTAGTTATGAGAATAGATTTTTAAAGAAAAAAAGTCATTTATTAAAATTGATTAATTTTATTATTTTTCTACATTTTTTTTAAATAATATTTTTAATTAAAGAGATAAATGTGAATTTCACTACGAGACATTGAAAATGCAACACCAGGAAGAAATATCCAGAAAATTACATAATTTTCAGGATACATAACTTTCAGGTGCCATTATTTCTGCCAGGAAAATCATTCTAGGTTGTTGTCTTTTGTCTCAGAAGGCATATGTACTTGCAAAGAACGCAGGCCGCCTCCAACGGGGGTAGTTCCAATAGTCAAACAATTTTACGTGAGGCATGGTGATAGAACTGAGAAGATTAGGTTTGTCAATGCATTGAATCTCAGCTGAAACTCACCTAGATGGTTCACGAACCATCCACTATAGCAAAAATTATTAAACAAAGAAATGTGAAGAAGTCTGAGAAGAGTCTATACGTCAGGACATCTTCTATATATCCACCAATAAGTAGTTGGGCTCCCGCAAGTCACTTCTGACGCGATTTTGTAGAATATACAGGACACTCTTAATGTTTCAATAATGATAAGAACCATTACCCATCAATTGGTTACTAGTGGCCTGCACTCATAGCGTCTATTCAAAACACTGTTCCTTTGAATTGATGTACAGACGAGTGCCTTTGAATTGGTGCTGGGTTAGAGCAACGTGCATGATGGAATGGTGAAGGGTCGGGTTCTCAAATGAGTCATGCTTCTATTTGTCCAAGAATAGTAGATATGTGCGAGTGTGGTGCCAGAGCGATGACGAGTTCAATCCACCGAATTTGTACAGAGCCCCACCAACAATAACAAGCATCATGGTTGAGGACACCATCACTTACAATATATATAGCAGGTTATCTCTAATTCGTATTCAAGGCACTATCATGACCCAACGTACATGAATGAAGTGCTGCTGCCAAGAACACTTTCCTTCCTTCCTTCTAAATGTGTTCATTGTCCTTTACCAGCAGGATAACATCCAACTGCACACAGTAAGCATCAACAGACGAGCAGCTGTAAGCAATATGGGGAGGGGATTCAATCTCCCTGGAAAATAAGTAAATAAATAAAATGTACTGCTCTGAAAAAAATGTACAGGTGTTTCCCTGGCCACCATTCTCCTATGATCTCTCACCAACTGAACATGCCTAGGACGAGAATGAAAACCACTTGCAAGTCCCATCATTTCCGCGTTCAGAAGATGAACTTTGACAAATGATTGACAGGTAATGGATGACCATCCCTCAGGACATCCTTCGTGTTCTGATTAATTATGTATGTAGGTACCTAGACGTGTTGCTTCATGTATTGCCGTCCGTTGTGGTTGCACAACCTGTTGAGCTGATGTTGTTTTAGTTCTTTGTTATGTAAAGAACATAGAATGATGAGTAAAAAGAATGATGTTTCAAAATAAACATCATTCATTGTTCGTTGTTGTCTCACTCTGCTTAACGAGCTTCTTTACTTTATAGCCACTACTTCTTGGTGTTGCATTTTTAATGTTACACAGAGTATTTTCATTTTTAGTCTGATTTCCTGTTAAACACTTTCAACAAAAAAAAGCATTCCAATTTTCTAAAAGAGTTTATTCAAATAATAAACTAAACACACACACATTTACTGCTATTTTTTTACTTATTATCAATCTCGACTGAATACATTAAAAAATTAGGGAAATATTTAAATCTTCTACCTCGATAGTTTTCTTCAACATTTAATCTGATTCCGAATTCTTAGCGTGCTTCTGATTTTAAAGATTAATAAAAGTATGAACATTCAAATAAGAAGAATTAATTCATTCACATCAGATAGTTTTGATAATACAAGTTCTATATATCAGTTTCTGCAAGGATGTGAATTTAAGCTCGCCTAGAAACATTAAACTAATATTAATAATACTATTATAAAAATAACTTTTCGAAAGAATTATTTTTAAAAAATGTAATTAAGAGTAGGACTTTATATTATTTTACACTAATTATTCAAGATAAAAATATTATCAAAAGAAAGAAGAAAATAAATTGTTACAATCTTGAAGAAGCTATCTCACAATATTAACAGATAGAAATAAATAAATTTTGACTTAACATTCATTGAAATTTAAACTTAAATTTAATGAAGTGTTTTTTTAGTTGAATAAATATTGTATAGTATTATTTTTGTCATTTAATAATTAATATTATGTTATTTATTATTATTTTCAATTTTCCAGTTTTACATTTTAGTTTGACATTTTTCATGTCTAGTTCGTGAAGAATGAGTTGAAAAAGCAATATTCCTTTTTAAAGATATTTGCATGCTTTTCATTTCAGAGGCTTAGGATTGGGCTCTTGCTTACTGTGGAGCAAAGTAGCGCATCTTTTTATTCCCATTATAGAAGAGTTGGTAAGTATTTTATGACTGATATATGTACTTTAAGGAATATAAATGAGTTTAATAATATTAAATTCATAGAAACAACTTACATACTTTCTGCATATTAAAATCGTTTAAATACGATTGTAATAATTTTATTACAACACTTTCAATATATTGTAGCAATTTTTAATAGATTTCATATAAGTTTATTTATTCTGTATTTTGAAATGCTTAAAACGGATAATGTAGCCTTACTTGATATTAGAATTTTACACGTTTTCTATTATCGTCTGAAGATATACATGAAAAAAAAATGTTTTGTTCTAATGTTAAATTCAGTAAATGGCTAATTGCTCCGCTAAGAAATTCTGATTAAATAAATTTTATTACTACTTAAAAGTTATTCATTAAATAACTAAAATAAGGAAAAGTATTTTAAAGATTTTTTAATAAACCTACATAAATGACTTTAAAATTAAAAACTTGTACAAAAGCTGAAATTACCATGGTGTTATTTGTACTGGGAAGAAAATATAACACCCATAATATGTAACAAATTTAAAAAATTTCAAATAAAAGTGTTACAGTGCTTACAAAAAGGAAATTCTTTCTTTTAAAGATCCTTCTTTACCTATAAATTCCGTTTCATACATCGTACTTATAGGAACTATGGACTTTATATTTCAAAATAAAGCTGTTTGAAGCAAATATTTTGAAAAGAAATGTTTGAAATAAAAAGCGATAATCAGTTTAACAGTTAAATAATGCTGCTTCATTCTTGTTCAGTTTAGTTCGCACCGTTTTTTAATTTAAGATATGAATACGAATTTATTGTGATGTTAAAAACATTCTGTTTTCGAGAAATAAAAAGAATGTTTTCAAACATGCCCTCCGTCTGGAACAATTTAATTACATTATTATAAACGTTTTTTTTTTTTTTTTTGCCATTATAAAAAGTTACGAATATTTCTTTGCTTCCATTAGTAATTTTCTATGTTGGTGTGGTAGGTGAGGAAGGTAGGCGAGGAAATGCCAGCTCACAGTCTTGACCGGAGTCAATCACCTGGGCATGGTTCAAAATTACTAGGTCCGTCGCCAATAGCCCTCGTGTTGCTTTAGAAAATGCGGCGTATACTAAAATTAAACCAAACTATTACTCGGCTTATTTTTTACATGCAAATGCGATATGAAATTACTCTTATGGTCGTTTTTGAAACTTTTCAGTAGCTTTTAAATATAATCAGAACTTCATGATTATTTTTAACGCGTAAGGCATTTAGAATACCAGCTAAAATATGCCGAAAAAAAAGAATTCATCACGCCTTTTTTTCTCTAATTCCAACTGCAATTTTCGTCTTTGCGCGTCATTTGGAATCAGAGAGCTTGAAAGTTTTCCAAGACGTCTGTTTTCATATTCAAAATATTGTCTAGCCTTTTGAAAAGAGATTTGAAGTCCTTGACTTTCATTAAACTTTATTTGCTTTTTCTCTATTTTTAAACACTTTCTCTTGGATTTTCAAGGGAAGCGGGACATAAAAAAATGCATTCGTTTTTTGGCATATTCTTAAAGAAAATGAGATTATTATGTCAAAACGCCACTCAAACTCATCAGATCATAAGACCTTACTTAAGAATAATAAATTCTCATAGCCTTTAATGCAGAGTGAGTAAACTATTTCAAAATAGAAAGAATTTTTTTTTCGTTTATCTAAGATTCTATTAATCTCAGTAACTCATTTAACAATTACTTTAGCTAACAAACTATGTGTGATCCAAAGACATTCATTGAATAAATCTTAAAATAACAACAACGAAAAATAGCAGAAGAACATTCTAAGAATTGATTTAATTTTCGTAATTGTATACGTATATAATTTCAAAATGCATAATTTTTTTTGGAAGATCTTTCGCTATACACTGACAACATCTGTAAGTTGCTTTATGACGTACGATATTTAATTTGGCATTAATTTACAAAACTTTGGATCAGTTTAGTTTACTCGGTACAGGGAGATTTGCTTCAGAAATACAATGAAGGGCACAAGAGAGGTTATAAATTTAGAAAGGGGTTGCGTAATAACATAAAATTAGGAAACCACTTGTGTATGATACCCCTCACATTCCAACAAAAATAGATTGATTACTAACGTCACACTTTGAAAATACACGTGGACAAAATTCCGACAAAGAAGCCAGCTAAAACATTACTGGCCCTTTTAAAATATTCCGGGAATGTTTGATATTAAACGACGCGTTAATTTTAAGACTTGAAGTTAATATGAAGATTCGGCACGATAGAAATATGCAGAATCTCTAAACATTCTTACACCAGATCTCTCACCACAGTAAGTGATATTTATATCTCAGTCAAAGCGTCTGCGAACCAATAGTTTAATATATTAGTTCGACTGTAGCGAATTGATAGTAAATATTGTATCGCATGGTTTCCAAGCTGTGTGGCCAAATTCATTCCACACACAAATTTCAGAGTAGAAGGATCGAAGATATTCCAAACATTTACGGGAAATAGACATGGGCAAGAACATTGTAATAGCAGTTTCTCTTACTGATGAAACTAAAACTCTCTAAATTATAAGTGCAACAAATACAAATAATGGGGGGTTTTTTGTTTTGTTTTTTACAAAAAGTGTCTAAATAGAAAAAATAAGTTCTAAATGAAATGTGATAGTATTACAAAGGATTCATTTATTCACGAACTCCACCCCACCAAAACACATATTATTTTACTCTTTTATTGTGTTAAATTTTTCACAAATTTTATTTTACCATTCATTTAGATGCCTACTTAGATACTCTATTACTTTTAATATACTATTTTTAACCCTATATAACAACTTTTCAATTAAAATATTAAAGGTACAAACTACCGTTACTAAACCATTTACTGTTGAAAAGCGAAACTGGAATATCTGAAATGTTTCCCAGTATACATTAAGAAACCAAGTTGAGTTGACATGTTGTATTTCTGACACTATTGCTAAAAGTTTTTTTTATTGGAAAGTTTTTCGGCTCTTTATATTTAGCTAAGAAATAGGAAATCATTTATTCTTTTTAAGTGAATTAATTCAGAAATAAAAAATTGTAAATGTTTCTTTTTTGATTGATATTCCAAATAAGTTTACTATATATATATATATATATATATATATATATATGTCTTGCATATCTTCATACAGCCTTGAGACAATAAACCAAAAAGTAATATGAATTGTACGATAAATCTATATACATCCGTAAATTGAAAATCTATTTCAATTAATCAGCTTTGCCCCTTGAAGAGTAAACGTATTGAATTTCAAATGTCAAATCCATGTTTTTGATTTTTTTAAAAATAATTCTCTAGCATTTATCCGAAGTCTCGACCATCATTTTGTCAATAGCAAGTTTTTTTTAAAAAATATAGACTAAAATCAAATTGATATTAATGATTAAAAATCAGTAATCGATTTTTTTAACTACCATCTTAGTGAGAGAATTTCTCATAAAATTAAACCTCGTTTATTCTAATTAAACTTTTCATTTCCAGAAATCCTATAGCAATCTAATTTTTTTTAAATATATTACAGGACATTCATTCCCAATACATTGTTCTGGCTTTGGGAGGCGTTCTAAGTTTTGTTGCAAGTATCCTGTCATACTGGCTGTTTCCAGATTTCACAGACAGACCGATTGCTACCATTGCTGAAGAGGTCGAAATTGGAAGAACAAAAATCATTAATGACAGTGATCTAGACATCAATGATACCACATTACCTTCAGGATTCGGTACGAACAACGACCGAATCCATGATGAAGAATCTGGATCTCATTCTACTGGAAGCCTTAATGCTACCTTAAATCGCAACATTCTAAAACGTCTGGCAGATGTGTTTCAGCGCAAGACCCATAAGATTTTGCATACGACATCCCATTCTATTTCTAAATTGCCACCTATTCGTACTGTGGTTGGAGGGGATGTATTCGAGCCTGTCACGGGATTCGTATTCAAGTGGGACCAAGCTGAACCAACAGTGAAGTTATCAGATTTTGAAAAGGAATTGTCTTCTTTCTGGAAGCCATGTTATGAACCTCCAGAGAAGGAAATCAATGATAAACATTTGAATAGTTTGAATATATTATATAATATTGAAACTGAGAATCTTCAGCTTGATTCTTTGGAACTGGACATTAGCTCTGAAGAGCCAAAAGACTCCTCCTTGTAATTTAATTCAAACAATGACAAAAAAATTTTTTTTGCATTTATGTCTTTCAAATGAACAGAGATCTCATCAGGGTATAGGATTTGGTAGATGAATGTTATGTTGATGGACAAAGACTAAAGACTAAAAGAATAGGTTTTAAAAACAATAAGCTCGATAGAGCGAGTCCATCCAAGTACTATAGAAAAACTTTGCTTTTCTTTATATGTTTATTTATTGATAGAAACTCTCTTAAACAATTTATGCTAATCATTATCATGAATACAATGATATCTCCCATTTGATGTAAAGGATAAATTGTAGCAATATTCAAGATCAGAAAAGATTGCTATGTATTTCATAAGACAAATCTTGAAAAACTTCAGCTACATGTAAGAACTGTCTATGATTTCACCTGTTATTGTAATTATATCATAATTGTACAAGATATTGAAAAATAAAATTTGATTAAATATGATTCTTTCTTACTCATTATTATATTTTTATAATTACTGATATTATTTTGTATGTTTTATCACATAACTAGTAGAATTGGCAATAATTAGCTATTGCTAAGTACAATATATGTGCGTGTGTGTACGTGCATATATAGGAATTAAATAAATGCAATTGAAATTTGATATAAATTCATTTGTTCAATTCCTACTATTAGCTCACTTCTCTATAGATTTATATATTTATCTTATTCAAATTTTCAATCGTTAATAAAATACTTTCTATTCATCCAATCAAGTTCAAATAATTTTTTTTAAATTTGTAGTGGATGACACTTGATGATATAATACAGTTTTTTCAAATATTAATTAATTAATGAAATTAATTACCGGTTTTCGACGCCAACTTAAATTCGTCTCCATTGTTGTAGCAATGTAACTGTTAAAACAAGGACAAAAGACACTGCTTCTGACCTTGTCTTCAGGGACATTAGAATTTTAACTGACAGCCGTTCTTCTATACAGCACCTTTCTCGTTGGACAACTGTTGGGGATATTACAAGTCTAAATATTCTGGATGTTGTGGTTCGACTTTCTTCTAGACACTGTATATGCTTTCAATGGGTCCCCTCGCATATTGGATTGAATGGTATCGAGATAGCCGATAGTTTGGACAAGTCTGCCACTGCTGACACTTTGCTGGGTGATACTTGTCTAGCTTTTGCTGAACTCTCTTCTATTAAAAGGTTAGAATTGAATGCATTTTGGAAAATACCCCCTGCTCACCCTTGGAATTTTGGGGAAAAACCTCGTTGGTGTCACCAACTTAATATTCCTAGGTATCAGCAGACGGCTCTGTCGCGCTTTTTTTTAGTGGCCACATCAAGTCTCTGACTTTTCAACAGGACCGGAAAGTCTTTCCAGAATGTCCTAAGTGCGAGGCTGATCAGACCTCTCCCAGTCATACTCAGAATTGTTTGAGTTTTTCATGAGACGAGGTTTTAAGAAATCCTATCTTATTCCAGGATTTTTTGGAGGTTTTTGGTTTTATGGAGATGGTATAGCTGAGCTACACCATCTGGGATAAGAAACAACAACAACAGGTCAAAAGTTGGCATCGAAAACCAATTTTTCAGCCAAACAGGGTGTGCATTGTTACAAAAATGCAGACACACAAATCATGCTTTTTTTTCAATTCTTACTATTTTTGTTCACTCTTTTCCTATATATATATACAGTCAAGAGCCAAAACATTATGACCACCTGTCAATAACGAGTTGACCCACCTTTGGCGCGCAACACAGCTTCAACCCGCCTTGGCATGGATGCCACAAATCCTTGGTAGATGGCCGGAGACAGATTGTACCAGATGTTTAAGCAACGGTCATGCAAATCCGAGATATTGCGAATTGGTGGTCTTTGAACTCTGAGCTGCCGTTCCATGACATCCCAAATGTGTTCCATTGGATTGAGATCAGGTGAATTAGGCGGCCAGAACATTAACTGGGATTCAGCATCATGTTCCTGGAACCACTCCAACACAATTTTAGCCTTGCGACACGGGGCGTTGCCCTGTTGGAGCATTCCATTTCCAGCTGGAAAAACAGAGGTTATGTAAGGGTGCAACTGATCCGCAATGATGTTCAGATACCCTGTAACATTCATGGTCTGCTCAACCACAACCACGAATCCCAGAGACGCCCAAGAGAATGTCCCTCAAAGCATAATACCGCCACCACTAGCCTGTGTATGACCTACTGTACATTGAGGGAGCAACTGTTCGCCTGGAAGATGGTGAATCCTGACACGGCCATGGGCGTGATGAATAACAAACCGTGATTCATCTGACCAGGTAACTCTCTCCCACTGATCCATGGACCAGTCGCGATGTTACCGGGCCCAGCACAGGCGCAGTTGGCGATGACGTTTGGTCAGCAAAGGCACACGAGTGGGACGTTTGCTGCGTAGCCTCATATCCAACAGTGTCCCCTGAGCAATGTGCTCCAATACTATTCTTCTTGGCCCTGCATTGTATTGGGCTGTCAGCTGAGCCACTGTCTGGCTCCGGTTTTGCTTCACCACGTGAGACAGTCTCCGACAACCTTTTTCTTTGATAGCGTGTGGACATCCAACACCATGTCGTCTACTGCTGGTTTCACCGTCATTCATCCACTTTGCATAAGTACTAACAACTGTAGATCGCGAACAACCCACGAATCGTGCAGTTTCGTAAATACTTGTTCCAAGCCTTCAAGCCATTACAATCTGCCCTCTGTCAAAGTCGCTTAGATCCACAGCCTTTCCCATCACACACAGAAGTAAGTGAAGGAATGATTCTTCAGACTCTCCAGCAGCAGTTAAATACCACTTCCACCTGATCACGTGCCTTCCACGTCCTCCAGGCGAGTTCATTGTAAAATGTAGAGTGGTCATAATGTTTTGGCTCTTGAGTGTATATATCTTGTTCAAATTTTCAATCGTTTATGAAATACTTTCTATTCATCCATTCAAAGTAGGAATTGACAAAAAAAAATTTTATATTACTTGTTTAATTAAATTGACTGAAGTTAATTATGTTTCATGATTCATTTTTTCCCTGATTATATTGGTACTGATATTTCTATCTCTAGTATACTTATTCAACGTATATCCAAGATCATTGCAAAACTAGTGGATATATAATATGTGCTTTTAGTGATTCCAGGTAGCATATATGCACACTAATCGCTTGTTTTTTTTTCCGAAGCAACTTATAAATGACCGATAGGAAAACATGGATGCTTCAAGTTCAATATCCACATACTTGCAACATCTTGGCAGTTAATTGATTACGTTCATTTATCGCTCTTTTTTTTATTATTATTTATCATTTTTCAATTCCTACTATTAGTTCACTCTCTCTCTCTCTCTCTATATATATATAGCTTGTTCATATTTTCAATCATTAATAAAATACTCTCTATTCGACCATTCAATTTAAAATACATGTTTTTAAACTTGTATTGGGTAACACTTGTTAATACAGTTTTTTTTCAAATATTAATTCATTGATTAAATTAAAAAATGAATAAATAGTAACAAACAAAAATAATAGTCCAACAGCCTATATAGAAAGGAAAATTGTTCATTGTGTCCTTGTAGCGCAATGGACTTCTTACCCAAAGGTCATGGGTTTGAATCCCACTTGGGGTGGCCATATTAAAATGATATATATCTTCTTCCCAGAAAAATATTGGATACTGGGTAGAAGTAAAGAATATGGTGCTCCTCCTGGATTTGACGGCGGTTTTTCAGATTTTTTGGAATGATAATGATTTTCTTCCAGAAAATTGTTCAATTTGATCAGTGACGTACACAGGATACCTTCATGGCAAGGACTAAATTTGTATTTAAAAAAAACGCAGACGGAATCATCTAGGCTTAATATTTATGCTAAATTTGTTGGCCTTGACATGAACCCTTAAACCTCACTTATGTGTACATCATTGATTTTGATATCTCTGGTACGTTGAGATGTGAAATTATTCTGATTACATCAAGTGTTTTATTTTGGTAAATGCTAATCATAATTCTAAATTGGCAGATGTTTTTTAAAAAAAAAACAGACGATATTTAAGACCGAAAAACTAAACTCAACTTCCAATTCATAATGCTTATTTCATAACGTTAAATATCTTTAATTTGCTGAATTCCAATAATTCTCTTTTAAAAACGTCAAAAATTTTTATTTTTCTTTATTAATATAATGTCGATACGTCTGATAATTTAGTGACCTATTTTAGGTGTCACAAAAAAAATCGCAATTTCACCAAAGTATTTCTTACCAAGATATTGTAACGCATCATTGGAGCGGTGAATTTTTTACATGTTGATTGATTGTTTTATTAACATCGCTTTTCAAAGCAACACGAGGGTTAATGCAGATGGATTTGGTTATTTTGAAACTCGGCCAAGGGGTGAAGACAACACCCGAGCCGATCTCACTCTCGAAACTTCCCTACCTCGCCAGGTGCTGGGACGTCTTAAGACTTCTTGAGGCCCTGGGCCCCTACGCAGAAGTAAGCACTGGGCCTCTACACATGTGTAGACCTCACCTATGACCCTTACTAGTAGACAGTACACATAGCGTACTTTTTCAAACATCCATTCAAACAATAACCCGAAACAAATCAATGTGCATGTCTTACAATAGCATAAACCACGTCGACCGACTGCCACCTTTTGAACTGAATGAGTAATGATGGTGTATTGTGGTAGATATGGCTTATACATGGACGGCGATCTTCAGATGTAGCCTGAAATTCCCAGTTTTTCGGAAAATTCAACCAGGAATAACATTTGACCGTTGGAATTATTCGAATCAGGATTTTAAAAAGACTGAGTTGAGAATGAGTTGAGGCCCCCAATATGAACGAGGCCCTGGGCCCGAGTCCAGTTGGCCCTGCCTTAAGACATCCATGGCCATGTGTGGATTTTTAACCTAGACAGATTTAGTGTGTATTGTTGCCGATATAAATTAATGGACTGTAAGTTTTATAACAAATTTTTAATGAGCGAAAACGGATCCCAACCATATGGGATCGCTATACTTTTCGAACTGAATACAAGGTTACAATAGTTGGCTCGGAGCGAAATGTATACAAGGAATTCTCGCCAACTGGCGCCAACATGCATCAACCTCATTACACGGCGTACCTTTAGAGTCACCAGAATTTCTAATCATAAAATAATTGAAGCAAAATTTCTAATCATAAAACATCTTTTCTAGTGTCATATAAATACCACAACACAAATATGTAATGAAACTTTCAGGAATAGAGTTACATATAATACGCATTAATTAATGCAAAAGTAATCAAAATAAAGTGTTTTATTTCACGTCAGTTTAATTGTTCATTTGTACACAGCAGAAAAATAATTAGTTTATTATTTATTAGTATTTTTCCTAGTAGAAGATCTGAGAAACCGGCCTGGAATTTTTTTTTTTAGTCTTCTGTCATGATAATTTACTTTAATGATAATTAATACAAATTAATTGCCACTTAATGTTGTGATTCTGTCATATGTATATACATATTTACATTAGTTGTAACTATTTAATAAAAAGTAACTAAAATAATTTTTTTTGTTGATCTAAGTAGGAATTGACTTAAAATTTTTTTATATTACTTGTTTAAATTAAAATTTATTAAATTGAATTATTAAACTTTTTAAATTGAATTATTAAATTATTTTAAATTGAAATTGTTTTAAATTTTAGAAAAATTCTCTCTGCCAGATTCTCAGCCGAAATTTTTTTTTTTTTTCAAATTAGAAGTATAAGTTCAGGTATTATTTAGATTTCAAACATCTGTATATACACATTTCATTTCTACAAGATGGTTCGAATTATAAGGTTTTCCACAAGATAAGGAATTTCTAACTTTCAAGGGAACTTTTGGACATCTATACAGCTAAGTGTAATAATATAGACTGGACATTCCTGTCACCCCCTATCATGAGAATTATCACTGGCATATGACGAAATACTTACATTTTATTAAAAAAAAGGAAGAGAAATATCATTCAGATCATTCAGTACGGTTATAATGTTTTAAAAGGGAAGAATAACAATTTATTTTTATTTATATAGGGAAAAGAAAGGGAGAGAATGTTATGAAATATTATACGTTAAAAAGGAGAACGCGTTGCAAAACAGATGTACTACTCTAATATAAATTGATATTAACTTTTCTGTTTAATTCGTATTATTTATAATTATAATCGAAGCTTAATCGAAATCTTTAAAATATAAAAAGTGGTATCTAGCATAAAACTGCAATAAAATAAAATAAATTGCCCGTTGATTTTTTGAGAGATGTCTTTCTTAAAATTAAAATAAAATTTTGTATTCTTAGAAGTTTATAAATGATTTACTGGTACAATATTGATTATATATGTAAATGACAACATAAATATAAAAGCATAACATACGCAAAACTATATTATTTAGACACACCTCACAAAATCATACATTGTGCACATTTTCATGCAGTTATTTTTTTCCTTCTCATATTTTACCTAAGAAGCATAAATAAGCTACTTCCGTTAATTTAAATGTTGCCGAATTCGATCGGCAAATTCAGAGGGGTGATAGAAGGCAGCATGGAGACGAGAAATTATCATAGAACATGGGGTCGTAAGCCACGTTTAGTCTGAGTAATTCGTAAAAACAGTTATAAAGAGTATGATGTCGAGCGGAATGAAAATGGGAAATAAGAAGTAAGAAGTACATTTATTAAACGTAAAACATGTTTACAATACAAACAATGCATCACAACTTGACGTCAGAAGTGCACCGACAAGTGATTGCTGCAGGAATCGTTCAAAATTGTGACCGTGAAGGTCACAGCACAGCTGATACCAACAGACGAAGGATTATCAGACACGTTCAAACAAATCCGGTGTGCTAGCGATGTCAGCTGAAGCGACGATGATCCGTGCTGTGAGATCCTCTACTCTACCGGTGTCTCATACAACAAGCGATTTCAGGTAGCGTCAGAAGAAGAAAAGCAAAAGATTGAGATCCAGAGAATGTGGAGGCCAAGGAGAATGCCATGTCCAATCCACCTCCCGGAATTCGCAGCATGGAGGTGGTTTACGCACCGCAATCAAAAAATTGAGGGAAGTGCACCATTGTGCACGAACCACAGTTTCTAGAACGCAGTCGCGGGTATTGTCTGCAACTCAGGGAGGATGTGTTGTAGGGAAACAGGGTATTTTTTGCGCCATTGAGGCGTTTGGGCAATTTATGTACATCCACGCATTTGATTGGCCAATCCCCTCGTTTGGCTTATCGTCTTCTTGGTGGTTGCTATTATCACGACTTTCAGCGACTAAACGTGGTTTGTGACCCCATGCTCTATGAGAATTTGTCTTCCCCAATGCTGCCTACTATCACCCTTATATATTTTTCGGTCGAATTCGGCAACACCTTGTATAAATAGACGTGTAGTGAATAGGAAGGAGGACAGGCGTTCACAATAAGTGGATAGTAAGAAATTGATACTCGGCAGCTAAAAAGTTGTAGGAGGATAACGAGAAAGCTAAGCAGAGACACTAACATAACTAGTCCTGAGCGGGTTCTGTATCAAAATTCCTTGGGCGCCCTTTTTTGGGAAATAGACATATATAAAAATTATCACATCAATGAAACTTTTTTGAATGTGTCAAAATATTACACTTGTTGGGGCACCGTATCAATGATACAGCGGTATTTAGGTCCCTGAGTAGAGAATACCTCAGAATAGGATTCTTGTGTAAGGAAAAATAGAGGTTCTTAGAATAGGAAGAGTCGTACTCAAGGGTGGAGGATGAGAGTTCTAGAATTTCGATTCATTAAAAATATCATTCCTCTCATGATTTTATTTTCGATTTAACATTTTCTAATAAATGTCAGATCCATTTCCGCGTCAATTCATTTGACACTACGATTGCCATCTTTTGAGACACAAAAATCAGTAAAATTCTTGACTTTATGGAACTGTGAACTTTAGGATTTATTCCAAACGCTTCAAGATTACTTGTTTCAATTTTAATGGTATAAAAAGGGGTTTTTTTTATGAAAAGATGTACCTATAAGACTTTTTAACAATTTGATCAAGTAAGTGCTTCTAATTGAAGTTTTTTTACTGAACCTCTTTCATCTAATTTATTAATTGTGAATTTAAAGCTATCATTATTCACCGAGTTTTCTTTAATTTCTTCTGTCGTTACCCGAGTAAAAAATTATGGAAAATAATTACCGTAAAACCCGGCGTATAACGAGCATCGCCGTATAACGCGCACGTATACTTTCAAGTTGCAACTTTTAATTTTTTTAGGTATATTCGTCGTATAACGCACGTCCCTTTTTTTTGCGAAGAAACCTGAAATGTACGTTCGCAATGTTCTTATGTTTTGAAGTAATTTATTCGAGGTATTATTCCAAACTTGAGGAAAAAAATAGTATACTTCTAAAACAGGGCTGTCAAACTCGTGGTCCACAGGTCGCATACGGCAAGGCCAGTATATCGGCACACAATAATACATCATAAAATATCAAAATTTTTCCCAAAATAGGAAAAATAGTAGCAGAGTAGATTTCTAGTGTCAAGATGTAAACATTAAATTTTTCTTGTTCTTTTATTTACATTCATTATAATGAATTATTCGAAATAAAATTATGTTTCAATAAATATTGATTTTTTTTTTTGCGGCCTATCTTAAGTTAACTTTTGTTGTTTGGTCCAAGTTATTTAGCCTTTGAGTTTCACACCATTGTTCTAGCACAAAGAATGTCATTTCTCTTAAATAAACCTTATTTCGATATATGTAGAAGTCTAATTTTTTTTTATGTTTATCTTTATTATTTTTTATTTTTAAAGTTCTCGTTTTTATACCCGGCTCATAACGAGTACCCGTAAATTTCAAGCTTAAGTGTGTGTTGTACGCCAGATTTTACGGTAAATTATTTTTTTTTTTATTTTTTTTACGCCAGATTTTACGGTAAATGTATCTAATTATTTAAAAATTTAATTATCAAGTGGTGGCCAACACTGGAAAATGTGACAAACGTTCTAAGAGTAAAAAATGCTTTACTCTTTTTAAGATACTCTAAACCAGGGGTGACCAACCCGTGGCACGCATGCAACAGTGTGACACGGCAGAGTTTTAACGATAACACGCAAAGACTTAATAAAAAATTTTAAAAAATAATAATAAATAACAATTTTCTTTTTAACAATCTTATTGAAATGCGATTGTCTCAGAAAAAAAATCTCAAAATTTATTTTGTTACTGTTGTTGTTGTCGTGTATGACAAAGTGCAAAGGTGTATATAACAAAATAAAGATATAGAAATGAGTCAAATATTGCTAAAGGCGTGAATCACTGCCGTGGCAACATCCATGGCACGATCCGAGTATAAGATGTCAATACTGTAGTCATTGCCTATTTTAAAAAGGGCACCAACAATGGAAGGACAGTTAAAAAGATGTTTGGGATCCAGTTGCTTGCCTGGGCAGTGCCTGCATTCCACATATGATCAGGATCCATCAGGCAGAATCTAATTATTTTTATTATTATTTATTATTTATTTAAAATTTATTTTAAATAAAGTAATTGAGATTCAGTAGAATTTTATCATGTATAGAATACACTTGCTATGTTGTTCGAGTTGGCTTTGCAAAGCTTTTTTCAGTCGCGAGAATTTGGAATTTTAGGGAGTGTGTTTTAAAATATCTGAAAGAAAGCATTTGACTGCCCAGTGAGTATTTTCTATTCTAGAATGAAGACAAGTTATGTGATCCAGCTTTTCTTACCGATATTAAGGAGTATTAAAATAATTTAAATTTAAGATTACAGAAAAAAGATTGTATTTTTCCTTCCCTAGTTGGTCATCTACCTTCTTTTGTGGAGAAAACTTTGCTTTTTTTGTCTTGATTTTGGAGGAAAAAATTAACGCATTTCACATTAATGCAGGAACTATTTACTAAAGTTAATAGTGCTCCGAGCTATGATAGATTTGAAAATTTAATATCTCTCTTTGCACGATGTTTTCAATGCTAGGTTTGATGATTTCATGGTGATAAAAACTGCAGATCTTTTACAAATCTTTTTTCAATTTCTCTGCAAAATTTTAATTGTTTCCCACCTGAAATTAAAATTGAAATTATTATATGTAGCACCATACTACACTGAAAAGCAAATGTAAGGAATTCTAATGAATTTTGAAAATTTGTACTAACAAGCAATTTTTCAAATTTACACGATTTGGCTCTGTCATATATTGTTGTAGATTTAAATTGACAAACGTTTGTTAACAAATATTTTCTATTATGAACATAACAAAATCGAAATATCGTTCAAAATTAACTGAACTGATTAACAATAAAACTTAAGTTTGTGCTTTGGTCTCATTTATTATATTGTTTTTAAATTTCCACTACTTTAAAAATTTTCTCTTTGCGTAAATATTACATAATAAGCCTATAATTAACTTTTTTCATTTTTTTTTTATTTGTTCGAAAAGTTGGAAATTGCACACTTAATTATTTTTTTATTTGAAAGTGTGGTACTCTTCTTTAAAAGGTCGGCTACCCCTGCTCTAAACCTTATTCCTTCAGCTATGCGAAAGACATGCTTACTAGTAAGGGCCTTTCAACTTTCTGAAGAAACCCTTGTCATTATTCCATCAAATAGTTGTAATATGAGACATGTTATAACTAAATCATTGTTAGAAAAAAAAGTTTGCTGGTAAACTTTCTTCCAAAGGATGCTAACTTTCAGTGGCGCACACAAAGGAGGGTTCATCCCCCTCTAGACTTAGAGGTTTTCAATTTTTCCCGTAGAGACTCTTAATAGGCGCTTTGGTCTACGTGTTTTTTAATGTAACCCCTTCCGTAAGAGATGTCTACATACGCCACAACCAATTTTTCTTCCCTTTCAAAAACAACTTTACTACTTTTAAATGTCTTCTTTCTTCTTCCACGTCTGGGTCAAACAACCAAAGAGGTATTAATATCAAAAATTTCATGGATAACACAGACAGCCCCGCCCACACGATTTGGCTATAACTCCGCCTCCACCATAGATTTCGCTCTGACGAGGTATTTCTACTGGAGAACCAGTATAAACTCCATCCCAGAGCTCAGCTCTGATCATAACCCGATCATTTTAAATTTCCAGACCTCTATTAAATTTAATTTCCCTACTCGCACAGTCACTACTAACTGGGAGCGTTTTAGACACACCCTCAGACACACCACCCACTTTCGACCAATCACAGCACACACTGATGAGGATATCGAGAAGCATGCCGCCGATCTCACTCAAAACATCTTAAACGCTTACGAAAGCTCCTCACGCCAAATACACACGAACAATAAATTCTTCATTGATAATGAGCTCAAATCACTCTTCAGAAAACGAAACCAGGCCAGAAAACTCTGGCGATACACCAGACACCCCAACGACAAAAACGCACTTAACAGGCTCCAAAACAAAATACGAAGGAAAATAAACGCCTTCACACAAAAACAATGGGAGGAAAAACTCCCTTCCCTGGACACTGAGGACGGTTCCTTATGGAACACGGCCAGGTGTTTCAGGAAGAAGAGATCCCCCATCTCAGCCCTGACAGGCTCTCCGGGATTGCCTATACAGACAAACAGAAAGCTGAAACGCTAGAAAATTAGTTTCAGCTAAACAACATCTACAACCCTGAAAATGACACCAAACACACAAGGCTTGTCGATAGGTTCCTTATCAACGACAGTAATTTCGACGATACCCCAACTGACGCTAAACCCTCTGAAATTCTCCACTATATTAAAAATATTAAAATCAAAAAAGCCCCAGGGCGTGAAGGCATAACCAATAAAATGGTTAAAAGTTTCCCCATGGCTGTCATCTTCCAACTAACAGATCTAATAAATAACATTCCAAAAATAGGCTACTACCCACAATCGTGGAAAACAGCCACAGTTGTACCGATCTTAAAGCCCGGCAAAGACCCCACGTTGGCCGACTCATACCGGCCAATCTCGCTCCTACCTATCCTCAGCAAAATCACTGAGAAAATAATCCTAAATAGGCTAAACGATCACCTTATACAAAACGACATCCTGATACCGCAACAGCATGGTTTCAGGCCCAATCTCTCCACATCACACCAACTACTGCGTGTGGTGGAATACGTGAAAACCGGATTCGCCGAAAATAAGTCAACTGGGGCTGTTTGCCTCGACATCCAAAAAGCTTTCGGCAGAGTCTGGCATACAGGCCTACTCTATAAATTAGTCAGAACTAACACCCCACCATACTTAATTAAATTAATTAACTCCTTCCTAAATAACAGAAATTTTGCAGTCCTCGTTAACAATTCCTATTGATCCCTGAAAAATATCAACGTGGGAGTCCCGCAAGGGACCCTCCTCTCGCCCACACTCTTTAATATATATGTCAATGATATCTCTAGGACAAGCTTCTCTACAATCTGCATGTACGCCGACGACACGGCAATCCTGGTACAGAACAGTGATTTAAAAATAATCACTCACGGACTACACAAACATCTAGCTAGACTAGAAGACTGGTTCTCCACCTGGAAAATTGCCCTTAATGTAGGCAATACGGAAGCCGTCTTCTTTTCTCGTCACATCAGAAAGAAACCACCAGACTTGTTTTAACACAACACCCACATACCCTGGTCTCAAAACACCAAGTACCTTGGTGTCATTCTAGATAAAAAAAAAAAAGACTCACTTTTAAACAACACAACACACGGCTACGTAAAAATTTCAGAATTTCCGTAACTAAAATCTACCCACCAATTTCCCAGAAATCTTTCTTATCTCTCAGAAACAAAATACTTATTTATATTCAAATCCTAAGACCCACCCTCATCTACGCCTGCCCAATCAGAGGTCATGCAGCCTACTCGAATATTAACATCATCGAAAGAGCTCAAAATATAATTATCCGTACCATCACTAAAGCTGATTGGTACATCCGAAACGAAGACATCAGATTTGCTCTAAGCCTTAAAACCCTCAGAGAGGTAACCAAAAAGATCGCCATCAAATTTTTTAATAACATTGACACCCACGACAATAGAGCAATCCAAAGAATTGAAAAATATCCCCTGAACTCTCTTTTAAATAGACCTAGAAACATCCTCTGCTAAGTACTTTACTTCCAAATTCTACTCCCAACTTTTCAATTCTGAGTAGCGAATGGAGCACATAGTCCTTTACGAACTCTAATCTCCTGTCAGGTATGTTTAGGTGACTGTAATGAATCTAATTATTGCCCAGTGTAAATAAAAGTACTAAAAATAAAAACTATTGCATTTGAAATTTAATAAAAATAAAATACTTTCCAGATGTGAATTATTAAAATTAAATAAAATGCTCTTAAAAAGAGCTTAAAGCAGATGAAAAACGTTAATCTGGAAGTAGGCGGGGTTAGTCCTAGCCAATCCAAAAGCAGCACACGACCGTAGGTCAGAGGAGTACCTGCCTTTCAACAAAGTTGTACGGCGAGGGGGGAATTTAAAATAGGTAATTTAAATAAATGAAGGTAAAAATTAAGAGATAAATAGAAATTAAAAATTAGTCAAAATCAGGGTTGACCAAGATGTCTCTTGGTCTTCTGATGAAAGAGTAGGTATTATAGAATTTTCATGATTGTCGACATTATTAAAGAAGTTAATGGCAATTTTTCTGATGGTTTGCCGGATAGTTTTAATATTGCAGTCTCTTCTAAGATCTTTATTTCTCATGTACCAATGAGCATCTAGGATTTGTCTTATGATTAAGTTTTGGGTGGATTCGAGTAAACTAATATTGGTCGTTGCTGCGTGTCCCCAGACTGGGGAGGCGTAGGTGAGGAGGGGTTTCAGTATCAGAGTGTAGATAAGCAGTTTGTTATGTCTGTTCATTTTAGACTTTCTCGAGATTAGGGGATATAATTTATGCGCGACAGTTTTAAATTTGTTTCTTACGTATGTAATGTGTTGTCGGAAAGTGAGATTTTTATCAATAATGACACCAAGATACTTGGTGTGCTGAGACCAGGGGATTCTTTGATTTTGGAGGGTGATTTCAGGTGGTAGTTTCTTATTGGAGAAGAAAACTGCTTCAGTTTTAGTAGTGTTAAGAGCTATTTTCCAGACGGAGAACCACGTTTCCAGGTGAGCTAGGTGTTCGTTGATGTTATTGATGAGTGTGTTAGAGTCGTAGTGTCTTGAGATAATAGCTGTGTCATCTGCGTACATACATAATCTTGTGTTAGTACTTTTAATTATATCATTTACATAGAGGTTAAAGAGTACAGGGCCCAGGATTGACCCCTGAGCAACACCTGCATTTATGGATTTATCTTGGGAGTAGGATTGATTAATTTTAACTGAGAAGGTTCTATTTAGCATATAAGAGTTAAGTAAAAGAATTAGTGGGGGTGGAATTTTAAAAGTGATCATTTTAAAGAGTAGGCCTGTGTGCCATACTCTGTCAAATGCTTTTTGTATGTCTAGGAAAACTGCAGCCATGCACTGATTCCTATCGTTTGCTTCTTTTATGAACTCAACGACACGGAGAAGTTGGTGAGTAGTGGAGTGACGAGGACGAAACCCGTGCTGCTCCGGGATAAGGATGTTATTTTTTATCCAGGTGGTCGTTGAGCCTTGCTAAGATGATTTTCTCAGCAATTTTACTTAATACAGGAAGTAAGAAATTGGACGATAAGACTGGGGATCGGTTGGATCTTTCCCAGGTTTAAGAATCGGTACAATGACTGCAGTTTTCCATGACGTAGGAAAGTATCTTAGATTTAGCATATTAGTGATGATATTTGTTATTTTGAAAATTGTTATTAAAGGAGTTTTTTAAGCATTTTATTTGTTATTCCTTCTCTGCCCAGGGATTTTTTAATTTTGATCTGTTTAATAATATTAATTATCTCCGATGGCAGAGGAGGGGGGAGGGGGTCAGAATTATTGGAGTTAGTATCAAAGTACGCATCCACAATGTTTGTAATGATTTCGTCTTTGTGTGGGTTGTGAATATCGTTAAGTTTAAATTGATTCTCTAGCGATTTAGCAATAAGTTCTGTTTTTTGTGTGTCGCTAAGAGCAGTACCGGCAGGGCCATTAAGGGCGGAAATCGGGGCGGCCTTCCTCCTGAACGCCTTGGCAGCTCCCCAAAGGGAATTGTCTTCGGTATTCAGTGAGGTTAGGTTATCCTCCCATACTTGTTGTCTGTATTCCTTTACTTTTCTTTTAATAATGTTTTGGATTCTATTTAAATCTGTTTTGTGTTGAGGGTGTCTGGATGTCTGCCAGATTTTTCTGGCCTTGTTTCTGTCTTTGAATAATTTTTTAAGCTCGCCCTGAACAAATGGTTGCTCCGGTTTGTTAATTGGTTTTGAAGAACATGCATGAGCGTGAAGAATATCTTTTGTGAGATTGCTGACTTGGGAGTCAATCTCCTGGGTTGAGCATGCATTTGGAAGGTTGAAATTATCTGCATTTGATAGAATATTAGTAAAAGTACTCCAGGTGGTGTTAAGTTGAGGAGGTGGGAAATTAAAATTTGATGTTTTAGGAAAGAGGAGTTTAATGGGGTTATGATCCGAGCTTAATTCCGGAATAGAGTCTATAGTGCAGGGCCAGTTAATATTTTTGAGCAGAGCGTAATCGATGATAGAGGCTGAAGCAGTTCCATATCTAGTGGGAGTAGTGGGAGCAAAAAGGTCAATGTTTTTTCTAGTGATGTAACTGTATATACCTCTGGTTTCGCTACGAGAGCAACCCCACGAGGTATGCTTGGCATTGAAATCACCCATTAGGATGGCAGGTTTATTGAGATTGAAAATGATGTCAAGGTCGTCACCCAGACTAGTAGAGCTACCTGGTGGATAGTAGATAGAGGCCACTAAAATGGGCTCGTGATCACTTGGGGTAATTGCTATCAGTGTGGCCTCGATAGTAGTAAGGGTGAGTGGGGTGGGGATGTGGTAGTGAGGAATATTGCGTTTAATGCACAACGCAGTTCCACCCGAGCTACGTGCTGTGTGGAATCTGTCGTTGCGATAACAAAAATAGTTTGGAATATGAAAGGAATGCTCTGGTCTCAGGTGTGTTTCTTGTATAAGGAAAATATCCGGGGAGTGCTTATCAACGAAATCACGCATCTCAACAATGCGCGATCTCACTCCGTCTGCGTTCCAGGAGAATAGTGTGAGGCCGAAAAAGGACTTATACATGGTTAATATTGATATTGTTTATGGAGGAACAGATTCCCTTTATCAAACATCCAAGTTTGTCTGCTGGGTTTGGACTATTGTAGGATTTTTGCATTTCTGGGAGTAAAGCTGGGAAAAGGTTAAAAATGTTTTGTAATTCAATGATGGCATGAAAAATGCTAAATTCCTGGTCTTGATTTGGGGTAGCATTAATTGCTGCCTTATTATTGGTTTCGTTATTTTTTAGTATAGGTTTGTTGGACGCCGAGGATTCGCTCACGGGTGCCGCTATCTGGTGTTGGATAATTGGTGTAAGAGCTTGAGCAAAGCTCAAACCCGGTTTAATTTGTGAGGTGTTCGCGTTCGAGTTATCGTTGCGTTTTTTGTTTTCCTTGGGTGATTGTCCTTTACCCTTACGGGGCTTAGGAAAGAGAGGGCATTCAGTAGAGGAGGCCATGTGGCCTCTAGCGTTACAATTAATACATAAGGGATTTTCTATTTTTTCTTTGATTACGCAGTGGCCGGTCCTGTGACTTTCGCCACATTTCAGGCAACGCGTTTTCATGTGGCAGTTTTGGCTCGCATGATGAAAATAGTTACAATTGTAACATTGAGTTACACGCGAGCCTTTGCGGAATGGGTCTATTTTAATCTGCATGTAGAGGCAGCTTCGGATACTATGAATGTCATCGACATTCTCGTCCCTAACTACCTCTATCATGAATATTGGGAGAGGAGTTTTGTCGGAAAATCTTTTAAGTTGAGCGACCTTATCGATTTTGATCCCTTTTGAGATTAGGTCCGTCTTTTATATCTTCTATTTTAGTATCTGCAGGGAGACCCTTGATTACAAGTTTAAGGGGCCTATTTGCTATTGTATCGGTGACAAAATATTCAACTTTTTCTGAGGTTAGGTATTCAGTTATCTCGCGATGGTGGTCTGGGGTTTCTGCCTGAATTTTAATATATCCGTTAAAGTAATTATTTGTGGCTGTTGGATGGGTTCTATGTAGCTCTTGGAGAATTTGAGTATACTTATCGTTCATCTTCATTGAGATCGGTTTGGTTTTGTTTGCGACCGGGATGACGTCCTCGGCGTCAGTTTTTGCAGTGTTGAGGGCTGCAAAACTATTTTTCGTTGTGATGGAATTTTGACTATTCTCCGAAGAAACGGGTTTGACAGTCTTTTTAGGGAAGGAGAAATCATTATAATTTTTATTCTTATTATTTACGTTTTTTAAGTTTTTATTTGAGAGATGGGTGGGTTTTGCTGGCCTAAGGATAGGTTCAGCATGCCTCTTAATGGATCGATATTTAAAGTTGTGGTTACACAACGCTACTGGACAAGGTAAAGATTCAGTCACCTTACCTTCCAGGAATAGAACTTTCCTCTCCAAATTCTTCTGTTCTGCTTGCAGCTGCTCGATGGTGGCTTGATTGGGATTGTCTTCGTTCGTTTCAATCTGGATCATTTCCGCAACGTAATCTTTGCGGGCCGAGAAGATATTAACTTCTTTTTTGAAGGCTTTTATCTTATTGCATTTCTGCTCGTCATTTTGTGAGTTGGGGATGCTAATATCATCCATATGCACGCTTTGGTCAATGACCGAAGTTCCAGGTTCGAGAATTGACGTCATGTCACCATGGCGTCATGAACTAGAATGACCCAACTTTTCACCCAGGAGCCCCTCCCACCTCCGAGAGGCTGCAACCCGATCGGCCGGCGTCGTTCTCAAGCAAAGTAGTTCAAAAACCCTCGTTTTTCAGGCAACTCGAACTCAGCGCACCTACTCCGACTAGACGGGTCATCCCGCTAGCCGTTTTCATTAAAATGATTAACCCCGCACGCAAGCGCACTCGGCCCCCAATGAGCATAGTACAGGAATGCTCTTAAGAATTTTCTCCCCTTAAAATTCATATCCCTCACACCCAAATTTAAATACTCTCAATACTACTTTCAATCAATCTTTCTTTTCACAAGGTTAAGTTTCCACAAGGAAACAGGCACTCCATTAACCATTCTACGTATGTCGCACGTCTGGGTCAATGACCAGCTAGCGATGGAAACACATGCATTATTTTAATTCTTTTTAAATCCATGACCAACATATTAAATATTTTTATTAACTATATTAGGAATTTTTTTTTTTTGTGATAATTTAGAAGAAAAAGAAACTTAAATGTATATTTATTTTAAATCGGAAAACAGAATCTGGCTTCATTTGCGAAACAATTTTGTTGAGCCGCCCTGGCAACTTGATTTCAGGGTCAGGGAATTGGAAAAATTTAAGGAGGTCAATTAAGGGTTTCATGTATTTATTTTACTTAATTAAACTTAGTAAAATTTAAAAAATTCAAAGGAACTTTTTCTTAGTAACTTCTAAAACTAACTTTCATTAAGTGATATCAAATGGCTGACACAGAGAAGCTAAATATTGACAGCATCATCGCTCGGTTATTAGAAGGTATGCGAAATATTTCATGATTATAACGATGTTTTCATCTCCTTTTTTATTTAGTTGAAATCGTTGATTTTTTCAAAACTCATTCATATCACTTTAATAAATTGATGTTTTGAATTTTAATTTATAGGTTATTTGAAGATATTGTTTGATTGTATCTACTACGCACGTAGTCAGAAATTAGTTGGCCAAATGACCAATTTTTCTCTCTACTCTTACTTTGTGCCATTTTACTTTTTTTATGTCAAAAATTGTTAACTTAAGATTATTTTAGGTTTCTTAACCAAAATTAAATTTATTTAATGAGATAACCCTAAGTAAAGTGTATTTGAATTAAACATTTTATGTAATTTATGAATATTTTTTGTTTAATTTTTTTAATTCTTGATAAAGCAGATTTACTCATCAGTATTAAGTGAAAATAGTCAAATATAGTTTATGAAAAAATGATCTTTTGTAACATTATAAATCTGATTTTGAATTTTTAATTGTTAAAAATATATGCTTGTATTTTAATTTAAAAAGTTCAGTTATATTCTGAATCTTGTGTATTCCTTTTATTATAAATTCTGTTCTTAATTCTGTAGTATCTCAATTCTGAATATTGTGTATATTTGGTAAAAACTTGATTAGTACTAGGAAGTAAAAAACACTTGTATTGATTGGTTGTTTAGCTTAAACATGTTTCCTGTGTTAACAGCATTTTATAGTGTTTTTCAACTTTGATGCAGAGACTCATGAAAATAATTTCTTGAATGAACATGAATATATTTTTTTTATAAATGAAAATGCATGTATATATTCAAGCATTCTGTATTAAATGATGAACATAAAACAGATACAAAAAATTACATTGTATAATTTAATATCTTTATAAAATATATTTAATAATTAACAGATCAAGTGAGTGCCTTACATATTGTGATATTAAGGTACTTGTAAAATTTAACATTAAGATAAAGTAATTCGGTGAAATTGTCGAATCAGCCACTGGTCCGCCAAATTTTGAAAAATCGCCAACTTAGCGCATTTTTACACCTGATCCGACTTCTGCCTCACTGATACAAATCATGAGGGTTACCAGATTTGGCGCAATTATCGATTGGCAAAAAAACACTTGGCGGATAAGTGGCCGATTCGACAATTCAACGTAATTCTATTAATTAGTTAAAAATTGCAATCACAGAATTTGTAGTTTATCATTATAAGAAAATGTTGTACAAACATAAGAAGATAGTTATATGTTTATAAATATGTTAATATTGATCTTTTTCCTATTTTGATTAGATTTACTTCTAGTCTTGAACATATTCTTATACTTTGATATTTAAATAAGTTCACATGCACACCTCTAAACACATAATAAAAGATATTTAAAAAAATTTTTAGTTTGTAAACAATTTTTCATTTTTGTGCATAGTCCGAGGATCCCGACCTGGCAAAAATGTGCAACTAAGTGAAGCAGAGATTCGAGCTCTTTGTTTGAAATCTCGAGAAATATTTCTGAGCCAGCCTATTCTATTGGAATTAGAAGCTCCATTAAAAATTTGTGGTAAGTAATTTTAATGGAACCTAATAAATATTGTATGGTTTTACTGTATCCTTTTAATTGGTGTATTGCAAATAATTAATAACTTATTTATATTTTCTTTTTATTTCATTTCTTAAAAATGAATAAACATATTAAGTTGAAATTTTGTCTATTTTATTATTGTTATTGAAGTTTGTCAACTTGTTATGTTGTATGGTATTAAAATTATATTCTTAATGGCATGACTGATAGATTCAATGAAAAATTTTGTAAAACTTACATGAGACTTAAATGAAGTATGAAAAAAATTTAAAACATTAAAAAATTTTGTAATTTTTGAAAGAAAAAATATACAAGAAACTTTTTTAAAATATTAACATTTCTATTGAGATAAAAAATGCAGGTTTTTTCTTTCTTTTCTTATTTTATCCTTAAATTTATTTTTGTGCCACTTTTTAATACAAAAAAAAATTTGATAAAATCCTATTTTGGAGTCTTGTGACAGAGTATAACACAGTATTCTTTTTTATACATTATTCACATTAAACAAATTTATTTAACTTTTTAATCAAATATATCTAGTTACAAACAAAATTTCATGTGTATTTGCACTACACCAGGTACCTCTTCTGATGCTTCTAATCACATACAATTTATCTTCTCCTTACAAACGGCATCTCCAATAAAATCTGTCAATTTTTTTCTTTCCCTGTCTTATGCAGTTTTCACACTATGTTCTAGCAATTAAACCTTCTCTTTCATACTTTTTTTAATTTGACTCACTTTGTTTAATCCTCTGATACACACATATAAACAGTAGTAAAAGTAAAATAGCAATATTAGGGACTAGCCTGAGATAACAGATCATGGGTCACTAATTTTGTTTATAAAAATGGTTGCATGTTTGTTCAACTTATTGCCTAGTTTATCGATAGATATAAACTGGTGTCCAGCATTGTACTAAAATGGAATACGATAAAAAAATCATACTATTATTACTTGAATTATATGACTTGTATTTCTCATTATATTATTTCCTACTTGAGAAATCTGTAATATTGCTTATAGATTTCTTACTATGGAGATGAATACATTTGTAGTTTGCCCTTTAAATTTTCTATTAGTTTTGCAGATGGGTGTGCTGTTATGAAAAACAGTTAAGGTTTATTTAACTCCTACTTAGTTATATAGTCATCCTCAAAACCATTGGTGTCCAATATTTTTTGTGTAGTAGATCTTTTTCCTAATTTAATGTGTCAGGATTGACTTGCTTTCATTGTTGTTGCAAGAAAATGCTCGTTTAAAGGTGTTGATTGATGTTTTCATTGTTATTGGCAAAAAAGTACATTTTTATTGTACAATCTATTCAGTGCTGGATCTAAAAATTAGCTTCAGGATCAATCAAAATTGGCTTTGTGATCAACATGGTGGTTACCTCTTACTCTAAACCATATTTTCCCCATTTCTTTGCAATCACAATTTTGTAAGACCCTTCTAAAAACAGTTTTCTCCACTAGAAGCATTCAATATTTTTAATGCAAATAGCTACTCGTGAAACATTGCTGTACTTGCTGGTCAATTATTGGGAAAAATAGAAGTCAAATACATGCTTATTTTTTTAGGGGAGGAATGTGTTGAATTGATTTTTGTGAAATTAAGTTCATGTTAAAAATTTAAAATGCATATTTGAATAACAAAATGTAGTTTCATTTTTTAGTAGAACTTTGTAAGGAAGTTTAAGTCTTAAAATGGTTAATATATAGATGGTAATTTTTTTATAATTAAAAATCTTATTGTAACTATATGAGCAAATCATTTACTTTGATCTAGTTAGGTAAAAATATTAAATTAGCATTAAAGTGATTAATTGACTTTGCTGTAAATTGCTATTGTGATTAATTATTTTCCCGAGAAAGTACATTTGTTTTACTCAGATAAATAAAATGGCAACATGGAAGAAAAATTCTGCATAATCTAGGGTATAGTGTTATAAGTTTCTGGACTGTAAATCTGTCCATTTTTGAGATTTCCTATTTCATTAATTGCAAATTCTCTATGAGAGTTATTCTTCTAAATTTCAAAGTTATGTGTCTATGTGCAAAAAGAATTTATATTTTGTGTGTGTGTTAAAAGTACTTTTGAATAATTCATTTTAATTACTGTGAAGAACTTTCAAATGTTGGCAGAAGTAAATAAGTCTTCTTGGGCAATATTGCCTATAAAAATTTCAGACATGACTATATTCATTTTGGCCTAAATATTACTTGAGCTGAATAAGTCTCCACAATTGCAGCAAGGTAATTTTTTTGTTTCAATTAAGCTCAGCTCAATATTTTTGTAATAGGCTAAATTCACAGACAAGCATCATCAAGTAATAAAATTATGAACAATAATATATAGGCATCGTATTAGTATGTATTCTCGCATACAAAATTCGTGTATTTACACTGGCATCTTTTGTTTTAACTTTATATATTTCATGTGTTTTACGTTATTCTAGTTTGCCTTATTAGATGGGAAATAATCTTAATAATTATTTTATAGATAACTTTTTTTGTCTGGTTTATTAGTGTTAACCCTTTAACTGTCAAGAAAAAGTTAAGCAGTTTGCTCCCCGGTGCACTAGTTTTTCACACATGCAGAAGTGGTTATGCTGCATGTTGGGAGGGGGGCTTATTAATAAGTAAAATCATTGCAAACACGTCCAAAGTGATTTTATTGTATTCCAAAGCCTTTAGAATAGCTTTACTGATAGCACCGCAATACTAAGGATCATACTTTGGAAAAGCGTATACATACACCAGGGACTTTTATCATACCTGCTCAGTTAGACTTGTATGTTTGTCCACAGCAGTTAAGGTGAACTGGGCCTGTTATAGTAGTTACATATAGTGTTTGTATTCTTATGTATAATTCTTAATTATTCTGTAATTAGTTGATTCTGAGGTATTTTTTCGTAATTTATTTCATATACTGTACTATTTGAATTAATTGGGACAAACAGTGAGAAAATGATTTTTTCTGAACCTTAGCTTTTACATACCTTAAGTAGACAAAAAAAACTATATTAGTACAAAATATGTCCTTCTGTAGCAGAAATGACCTCTTCAGCTTATCTTGGTATTGAGTTCACTATTGCGGCGCACATGTTTTTAACTTCATCGCCGTAGAATTATACTTGTAAAGCACTTTTTATCATTTGTTCTGTTGTGATGCAACTCTTCTTAGCTAAATGGTTCTTGAGAATATGCCATAAATTATCAATAGGATTTAAGTCTAGGGAATTTTCAAGCCAATCAAGCACTTTTATTTTATTTTCCCTCATAAAAATCTGGAACAATTTCGAATTGTGATAAGAAGCCAAGTCATGTTGAAGTGTTGCAACAAATGTTTCCATGAATGCAATAATTCTACTGTGTAATAATTATATGTATTTGACAGAATTCATCATGGCTTTAAAAGGAAATAAACTTCTAGTGCATTTTTTGTGAAAAAAAACCGAAAAAAATTGGTTAGAAGGGTGTTTTACAGTCTGTTGAGTATGATCTGGTATCAGGGTTTCATCTTCACTTCATTTAATTGCACCTAATTAGCATCTTTGCAGTCATAACAAAAAACTACCAGGTTTGTTACCCCCCCCCTGAAAAATAAATGTTTCTTTACTGAAAATCGCCTTCTTGTTGTTAATAGTCCGGAATCAGTATTTTTTAGCCCATGCTAAATTTTTTCCCCTTTTTTCTGAAATGGAAATTTGCTTTTCCCTCGATCTTGTTTCCGTATGGCTCACTTCCAGAAGCCTTTTCCGATTAGTTGTTGGGCTCCCTTCAACACCAAAATCTAATAAACCCTTCGACGATCCTTGCTTATCTTCCTTGGACTTATTTTGCTATTTCTTATTAGAATTTTATCTGTTCTTGCGGTAGTTTTCATTTGAGCCCACATTTTCTTTTTCTTTTTGGAGACTGTGTTCAGAGATCTTAATTCTTGAAAAACTTCAGTTGGCCACACCAACTACCATAGCTATATCTCTCACCATCATAGAAATGTGTTCATTCAGAGTGATTATTTTAGAATGCTTTCTTACAGTAATATCCATCTCAGAACAAGCAAAAGTAATACGTGTGACAAGGAACACAAAATTATAACCACCAGCTGCCACACTGAAAATCTCCCAACTGGACAACTGAAACACCAAAAAGAATCAAATGAGAAAATTATAGTCAAAGCCGATCAATCACATTACCTCTAGGCAGATATAACCAATTTGAGGGGGCTTGGGACATCACTGATAATCATATATCAACTCAGACAAGAAAAAAATTCTTGTCCCAATTAATTCGAACAGTATAGTATATGCAGAAGGATGGCTCACACTAGCACTGAATTTTAAAAAGTTTGTCACTGATTAAAATCCTCCAACACAAGGTTTGATTGTAATTTGTGAAAGGAATGTTTTTAAAAAATTATGAAAACCTTCCTTTGATTTTTATCCTTTTTTTGATTTTCCTTTTATCTTATTTAAATTATATTTTTAATAAATGTTACTTTTAAAAATGTTTTTAAGAAAAATGTTGAAGCAGAAAATTTTTAGAAATGTATGATACACTAAGTATAATTTAATTAATCTTTGATTTATTTTACTATGGAATAAATTATATTCTAAATATAATCTTATGGAGATCGTCAGATTTGATGTATAAATCATGCCTAACAGTGGAAGTATGATCAATGTTTGAAGGATATCATTTGTGTTTTGTTGTATGGATATTTGTTTTCTGAAATACACATTTAACTTGTTGAAAAATTTTTTTAAAAGAAGTTTGCTTCTTGAGGCTAATATGTGGTAGAACAGGAGAGCTAATTAATATGAAGTTTTTGAATAATATTTAGAATTATCCTTTTGTAAAAAATATAATTTTTTTTTAAATAATGGAATGAATTGTATATGAATTGTAAAGTATTTTAAATGTAATAGTATGATTTGTAAGTGCTCTGCAAAACATTTGGAGGTTTTAAATATTTGTGGTAGTATTTTATAACAAAAATAAAAACTTATATTTGATATCTTTTGTTGCCAATTTTAAAATTACACATATATGAGGGTTGTACAGAAAGAAAAGAATGTTTTTTCATAACTAAAAACAAAAAATATCAACACAAAACTTTATTTAAAAATCATAGTATATTAATCTATTTTTCATCTAAGTCGCTGTAGCTGTCAAGGCACTTATTGTAACCTCAAATCAATTGTTCAATTGTAATGTTACATTCTTCAGTCTCCAAGGATTTTAATGAGCATTTCACTTCTTGTTAAAGGTTTTCATTATTTGTGAACTGTTTTCCAGCCAATTATTTCTTTACCTTCAAGAATAGCAAAAATCGTTTTATTCTGAGTTAGGGCTGTAAAGAGAATATTCAAAATTTTCCTGCTTATGATGTTGAAGTTTTCACTGTGTTCATGGTGTTGTATGTGGTTGTGCATTGTTGTAAATCAATAGTACTTTGGAGGATAACATTCTACACCTTTTGGTTTAAATGTTGGGGGCTTAATCGTTGAAGAATTTCAAAGGGTCGAACATTTTTGTCCTTTAAAAAACAAATTACACTGTACACTTATCATTAGGTGAGATTTTGGATGTATGTAGCTATTTTGAAAAGTTATATAACCTGTTCAACAACAAAATTTGACTCACACTGAAGCAAATAAGAGCTAACTGGCACACATGCATTCATGGTGGTGAGGATCAGCTCCAAGTGTGGTTGCAATCATTCTTTACTTTCTTGATGACCTTTGTATGTCCCATTAAAATATTCATTGTAATTGGTAAATTTTTTATGGATTAATTATATGCTCTATTTAACTTGAATTAAGAAGTTGCTGAAATTGCATAACATACATTTTATAAAAACATGTTTACTTTAAGAAGATTCTGTGTAGGATAGTCTTGTCAAAAAAAAATTCTATTGCTTTGCTCTTGACATCACTTTATTGTATCTAATATTCAAGCTTAAATTTACCTAGCCATGTCCTGTGCAGCGCAAATTTTAGAATTTAATAAAAGTAAAATATATGTTTGAAGTTAAAACATGAGATAGAAATGTGCATGATTGCTGTTTGAGTTAAATGGGAAACAAATGGTTGCAATTATCACATGATTGAGACATATTAATTTAGTCCTTTGTAGATTGATTTAAATAAATATTTATACAAATTTGTCAAATAAGTGCTACGACTTGTATCAATATATTCTTCACAAAATAAATTTACTTTGACTGCTCTTACCATATATATTCCAGCATGACTTCTTAGAGAGTGCCCACTTAGGAAATCTGTGTTCTAAATTGGTGTTTTTCCCTTATGCAAGTCCTATATCTCTTAGAGGAATTGCTTGGTAAAAAAGCAGTTCAAAAGAATTTATCTAGAGTTCAAAAAACAATTACCAATTTTATGTTTTGAAATTTTTACTGTTTTTTCTTAATTGCCTAGTAAAATCTTGCTAACACCTGTCTCGTGTTCTGAACAAATTCTCATCTGGGCTTAATTCATTGAATAATTCAACTTTTTTGAACATTAAAATTATGTATATGCAGAATCATAACATATATACATAAGAATTTCTATCAAAATTTTAGAAACACATAGGTGTGGAATGGCACTCACACGTGCATACTCACAAAAGATTGTGAAAGGCTGCTCTTAACCATTTCTAATACATTAACAAGCCTGTAAGTCATTACATGGCTTTAAATATTATTCCTATAATGTATTTATAAAACTTTTCTGTTGGCATTTTTTTATTTTGAAAAAATTACGAGTATGAATTTCTAATACATTTTTAAATTTAACAGGTGATATTCACGGACAATATTATGACTTATTACGTCTTTTCGAGTATGGTGGTTTTCCTCCTGAAAGCAATTATTTGTTTTTGGGAGATTATGTGGACAGAGGAAAACAGTCTTTAGAAACTATATGCCTTTTATTAGCATATAAAATAAAGTACCCTGAAAATTTCTTTCTTCTTCGAGGAAATCATGAATGTGCAAGCATTAATCGTATTTATGGTTTCTATGATGAATGTAAGTATACTTTTTGTGTATTCATGCAAAGTTTGTAAATCAATGTATTAAACATGCATTAGAACATATGTAATGTGTATTGATATGCATTACTTTTTGCATTAAAAGTAAAATATTTTAATAGGCAAGAGGAGGTATAATATAAAGTTGTGGAAAACATTCACTGACTGCTTTAATTGTTTGCCAGTTGCTGCAATAGTTGATGAAAAAATTTTCTGCTGTCATGGAGGTAATTATTTTAATCATTTGAAAAAAATTTAATTGTATTTGTTGTTTTTTTCTCTTTATAAAATCAAATGGTAATGGCTGGCATTATTTTTATATATTAATGACTAAGGTAAAAAATTTGTTTAAGCTATCATGTTAAAATTATAAAAAGAAATTTATAGTACATTGTCATTAATAAGCAATTTATTTAAATGTAATTTGTTTCCACTTCATATATGTGGGGTTAAAAGGTTTAATAAAATTAAGAAAATTTTTTCCATCAGTTATTAACAAATAAATCCTTAAAATGGTTTTTTTTTAAACCAATAATTTAAAATTTTATTAATAGGTGCATTTATTTTAATGAATGTGTACAAGCACTATTTATTTTCTTACTTAAACTTTAGATACTTACTCAAAAGCTTTTATATCAGATTCTTTATTTTTATTAACACAATGAAAATAACTAATAAACTTATAACAAATATTGCTAACAAAATTCTAAAACTTAGTGACAGTTAAATTTGCAAAATTTAACAGTCAAATTGACTATATGAAAATCTTAAAAACAATTTCTGTTAAGAATAAGATATTTTTCATTAAAAATGAACTGAAACATTAATACTATATTCTATCTTCAATGTCCTATACAGCACAGAATATTTTATCGTGCCCCCCCCCCCCCCCCCCCGCATTGGTTTATTTTTCTGGTATAAGATGTTTCTTGCATTTTTTTTCTCCAAAACCATAATGCTAAAAATGAACTATCTTTTTAAGGTATTAAATAAAAAAAATAATTGTTTTTGAAATTTTAAAAATGCCATATTGTAACCACAGATATGAGTTATAAGTTGCAAATTTTCATGAAAATAGACATTTTTTTGTCTAAAAATGTGCTCTGTGTTTAGTTCCGGCTCTTCTATATTTGGCAAAGACAGCCTTACTGGATGTCCGGATTATATATCTAAATATAAAATTCTCCTGTCACAGTGTTTGTAACCAAACTCTTCCGAAACGGCTAGACCGATTCTAATGAAATTTTGTGCGTATATTCAGTAGATCTGAGAATAGGATATAAACTATTTTTCATTCCGATATTGCAATTAGTTAAAAAGATATTAATTAAAAACCTTAAAACGCCTAATTGTTTTACTCCTGCGGGTTGTTTACTTGGCAGAACTTCCGTTTCGGCCGAGCAGTGATCAGAGGTTTTCCACCATCTTAAAATTGCCATCCAATTTTTACTGTTGAAATCAGACAAAACATAATTACCGAATCGGGAGGATCATTTATTTCGCCACAATACGGTATAATTGTTTTTGCAAAATAATGATATTTTCTATTTTTTAAGAATTTTTTTTAAAAGGGTTAAAACTGATGCGTTTTTATGCAAATTATTTCTAAATTGTTGCGTATGAATTTGTTTTCGTGTTATTAAAACGATATTCTACACTAAATAACTTCAAGCCTTTCTCTTTTAGATCCAGTCATTTCAAAAATTACTCAAAATTTTAACTTAACATTGAATAACTTTGTCATTTATGAAGATAATCGCACGAAACTTTATTTCCGTGTGTAAAAAAATATTATCCGTAATCTGTACGAAGATTGAAAAAATTGCTTAAAAATTATGGATTTTAAAATTTTTTTTGTGATTTTCATAAACCGTTTTTGCGAGAAATAATTTAAACAGTATTTTTTGTACATTTTTTTTTATTTAAAAGTACTTTATTTTTGCAATTAATATGTGAAGTTTGAAAGCATTAAAATTATGCCCTAAAATAGTCAAAAATAGTTTTGCACCAAAGACCTTTGAACTGTTTAACCGTCGACCGCATCTAACTCAAGGGTTACACTAAAAAGTTCTGCCTTAAACAGGGAGAAATCAGTAAATTTGGCGAGTGAAAAAGTTATTTTTGCTTCAATTTTCGTCATTTTTTCTTTAGATAATTTTCAAAATTAAATCATTATAGATGTTAGATTAAGATGACAAAATGTATTCAATACATTTCTGAGACTCATTTAAAATATTTATCAGTATCAAAATTTTTGTTCTCTTTCATAAAACTTATAGTTTACTTTAAAGTAATGCCAAATATATAAATCTTTTTTGACATATAATTTCATAATAAAAACACAAAATTTTCCCATTTCGAAATTTTTTTTTTTTTTTTTTTTGTTTAATTATTCAGTTAACTAAGCATAATTTCCTTAGAAAAAAATAAAAGCTATGTTCAAATAAAAATTATTAATTGCATGTTATTAATATATCAAAAATCACTAAATTGGCATGTCACAATTAATTGCTAAAAGAATATTTTTAATCAATATTATAAAATAATTAATTAATTTTGTTTGTATTTTATGATTTCTTCTAAAATGAATAAATATAGATGAATTTAAATGAAAATGATTTTTAAAAAGTTCATTGATCATTTAGAATCAGTGATTAAAAAAATAAAATGCCGAAAATTATTATTATTTTTTTTTTTTTTAAACAAAACATTGATATTTTGCATATTTTATGATTTTTTTCTGAAATGAATCGAAATCGTTGCGTTTAAATAAAAATGATTTTTAAAACTTTTAGAATCAGTGATTTAAAAAATAAAAAGCCAAAAACTTTTTTGAACAAATTTTAACAAAACACTCAAAATACTTAAAACAATCATTTAATAATTTCTTCTTTTATAAAGATAATTGCATGAAACTTTTTTCTCGTGTGTCGAACATTTCAAAATATCCTCACAATTTTACTTCAAAATTTAAAATAGTAGTAAAATTTTGTAATTTGAAAAATTTCTACTTTTCTGTCTTTTTTCAACATACAACTATTTTTAAAAAGGCTACATTTTCGTTTCCGGGGACTAAAAAATTGCAACAAAAGAATTGAAAAGTGAGTGAGTGATTTATAAATTCGCACTGTTCGCCTATTCGAGGGTTTTTAGCGACGGACTTCGAAATTTTCAACCATTGTCAAGTGACGAGGACGACACCTAAGCTTTTACCCACCTCTCCTAAGTACCACACCAACGCAAGAACAAATTTCAAAAAAGGGAGTTTTAATGTCATAGTTAAAGAAATTACTCACATTGCGCATACACAAACATAAGTGCTATCATCCTGAAAGAAACAAGAAATTCCCATGGGGATTAAGTTATTCACTGGTAAAAGCCCGTGCAACGCCGGGCTAAGCGGAGAGGAAAGAAACAAAGAAGTAAAAGTAATTTTGAGAAATAACATTGGAACTGATGATTTTGTGAAGAGAAGGAAAAATGTTAAACGAGAAATCCATGACACACACTCACAGGCCATGCACTCACATCGTACGCGTCACACCCACACAAAAGTGCTGGAGAAGAAAGAAAGGAAATTAACATGGGAATTAAGTTATACCCTCGGTAAAAGCCCGTGGAACGCCGGGCTAGTTCAGCTAGTATATATATACAGTGGTGGCAAAAAGTCCTGAACATACTTATTTTTTAACGTAATTTTTGTGTTTGACTTCATTTTTCGTTGTGAAATTATCGCACTATCTTAAATATTGTTATTGATTTTAATGTATTTTCTTATGCTGATTTCAAATCTACTACTAGTTTCTTAATGACTAAAATATTTTTGTAGTAAAGCTGCCTGAACACAATAATGTAAAATATGTGCAGAATAAAACAATATAGAATAACATAATATGCAAAGAAAAATAACACGAAAATTGACAAATATGGTATATTTAATAAACATTTTGAAAATTACATTGTTATCACATGTTAGAAAATCAATATTTTATGGGCCAGCCGTTTGCTTTAATTACGGCTCTACATCTGTTTGGCATGGAATGCACCAATTTCAAAAGAAGATCTTTCGTGACAATATGGTTTAAGGGAAATATTAAAGCTTCAATTAATTCATGTTTGTTTGAAGGTTTTTTCTTTTAAATTTCATAACTTATTTTAAACCATAATTTCTCTATCGGATTAAGGTCGGGAGACTGTCCTGGCCAGTTCATTCTATTCCCAGTATGGTCTTTCAACCATTTCTGGACTACCTTTGCACGATGACAAGGGACGTTATCATGCTGAAAAATTCATGACTGATCCCCAAAAAGATCTCTCGCAGTTGGTAGCAATTTATTTTGTAGTATTTCAATGTAATCTATGGCTTTCACTGTTCCGCTAACGATGTGAAGTCTTCCAACACCATGAGAAGACATACATCCCCATACCATCACTTTTGTCGGGTACTTTACTGTGGGCTTCAGACACTGAGGGCTGAATTCCTCATGAGTGTGTCGTCTTACATAGGCACTACTTTGGTTGCCAGAAATACAAAACTGACTCTCGTCACTAAATATTACCTTTTCCCAGTCTTTAATAGCCCATAATGAATGTTCCCTTGCCCACGTCAATCGCCTCTTGCGTTGAAATTCAGTCAGTAATGGTTTTGGGCGCGCTTTACAGCCTCGTAACCCAATTTCCAGCAGTCTTCCTCTAACAGTTCTTGGGCACACACTCACATTTGATGTCAAAGTCCATTGTTTCAAAATTTGCGAGTAATTAAGCTTTCTGTTTGAAAGTGAAATTCTGTGCAATAACCTGTCTTCACGTAAAGATGTTTTTCTTGGTCGTCCTGATCGCCCCATGTCCGCAATAAAATTTGTTTCAGAAAATTTTTTCAAAGTTCTCACAACAGTAGAAAGGCCACATGGTACTTTAGTAGCAATTTGGCGCAGAGAATAACCTTCCTTCAAATGTATTATTTTATACCTTTTATTCTCAGGCAGATATGAAAATTTAGCCATAATTCCAATATTTTCCACAAGCACACACAACTGCATTCAATACAATAAACCACGTTTCACCTTTTTCTTTCAACCCTTTATCGCTACTGCTCTCTGATTGGTTGAAATAATGGAGCATTTCATTGGTGGAAAGCACACTCACTCATTCTTACAGTGACCTTGTGCTTTCTTGTCAAGGTTTTTTCAACATATCAATGAAACTATTTACTTTAGATGAAATCTACAAACAGATTTGAAATCAGCATGAAAAAATACATTAAAATCAATAACAATATTTAAGATAGTGCGATAATTTCACAACGAAAAATGAAGTAAAACACAAAAATTACGCTAAAAAATGAGTGTTCAGGACTTTTTGCCACCACTGTATATCTTTAGTGATTTATATATATATATATCCCTTGTTCATTTTGTTTTTGTAAAGGCTTGAGTCCTGATCTGCAATCCATGGAACAGATTCGCCGTATCATGCGCCCAACAGATGTTCCAGATCAAGGTTTATTGTGTGATTTGTTATGGTCAGATCCAGACAAGGATGTCATGGGTTGGGGCGAAAATGACAGAGGTGTCTCTTATACATTTGGGGCAGATATTGTAGGTAAATTCCTACACAAACATGATCTTGATCTCATATGTAGAGCCCATCAGGTAATTGTAGCTATATATTTTATCCTTGCATTTTTTTTTATATAACTTTTACAGTCTTTCTAACTTATCCTAATTGATTGATTCTTAATCTAGGTTAAAATACTTAAGAATTTTTCATAAGAAAAGAAGTAACATAATCCATAACTTGACAACATAAATCTTCATGATTTTGGAATAATCCTAAAATAGTCCTAAAATCCTAAAAATCCTAAAAAATCATTTCTTAGTTTTGCTTTGCATTTTTCTCATTCTTTTTTTATGATCTAGTTTTATTTATTTCCCCAAGTGAGTATAAAAAAGTTAATAAATTAATCTTTAAATTTAGTATTATTAAAGATTAATAACCTTTCCATCTTATTTTATAAAAGATTATTTAATTTAAATATGTTTTAAAATATTGTAAGACATTGATGTATTGAAGGAAAGTAATTATATCATAAGTTTAAAATCTGTTTTGTTTCTTTAACTTGAAATTTGCTTGAAGAAAATTCTTAGTGTTTGGTTTCATTTTAAAATTTATATGTACCTCAAAATTCAATTAAAAATAAACTAGGGTGAAGCATAAATAAAATTAATCTGAATGTTTGACCTATTTTGTTATTTGTTGATATAATTATTAGTGTTTAATTAAAATTGCTATTTTATTTCTTTTAGGTTGTGGAAGATGGATATGAATTCTTCGCTAAGAGGCAATTGGTGACATTATTTTCTGCTCCAAACTATTGTGGTGAATTTGATAATGCTGGAGCTATGATGAGCGTAGATGATACTTTAATGTGTTCTTTTCAGGTAGGTTAAAGATTGCAACAGCTATTACTTTGGGGGGGGGGAAGTTTTCTGTTTTGATTGTGTTCATTATCCTTTATGCGTACATTTTTTTCAAATGCTTTTAAATGTTATTTCTTCAATTTGACTTTCAGTAGTAGCATTGAATTGTTCCAAAGGCAATAGTATTAAATTGCTTGGAAAGCAATTTAGTTATTCTCTTGTCAAAATGAAAGGATGATTTTCTTATAGTTTTTTTAAATATTTTATTGATTTATATAATCTGTTTTTGCCCAATACCTTTTGCCATCTTTCTTGCAGTTGCATGATTCCACACTCATAAAATTTATAATTTTTGCTGGTAAAAAACTAAATCAGGGCATTTTTAATGTATTTAAAATTAAGAGTTTTACTGTCTAAAAAGTTTTGTTGAATTCAAATAATCTGAAGTTGCCAAATCTGCAGAATATGGAGGGTGTAGTAGTACATCCCATCCAGAATATAAAAGTTTTTGCTAAATCATCAAACTTGCATGAAGCTTCCTGTTATCTTGAGGGAGCAATATATCTTTTTTGTTTGAGTGAATCATTCAGTATTGTCCAGCTGATGACAGTACGCTTCAGAATGCATCACTCTTTTTTTTTTCCAACGAATATCCTTTTTTAAAATGCTTTGAACTGATTCATCTTTTTTTACTCTATGATCTCTTGCATTTAGCATTATTGTAGGTAACCCATTTCTCTTCCCTAGTAATAAATGGCAAAATTTCTTTTTATATGAACATGTGAAACTCATGTGTCAAGTTTGAAATTAAACCCAAGTAATTTCATGAGTTGTGTCAATCAATGCCTTTATTTTGCTCTCATCAGCTTTAATTGTGGCCATCTAGAATGTATTAATTGAAATAACCAAAACAAAACTTTGCAGTCCAATTAGGTTTCAGGCATTTTGTTTGTACATTTTCTCTGTATACATTTAATGATTTTTTTTTCTTTCTTGAACAGCATTTTTACCTTTTTTGATTATAAAGTAAAATATACTGAAGAGAGACACTGCGTTTAATTTTCCATATTTTGTAGGGGACCAAACAAAAGTTATTGTATAGAAACAAACTTTTCCACAAATAAGCCTTGTTACATCAGCTGTCAAAATATGCAATGATAATTCAGCTAAAGTGTGGATTTGGCTCTGAACAAATACAATTAAGAACTCTGTAAAATTACTTTTTGAATAACTTAATACATCTGCTTCCAAATATTTCTGAATGTTAACTTTTCAAGGGTACCAAAACAAAGGAGAGGAAACTGAGTTAAGTTTAAAAAAAAAGTGTTAGTCATTAAATTGTAAATGTATAGTGCAAATCCTATTAATGAGAACATTCCAAAACTACATATATCGATAAATGTATCTTTGGTGCCCAATTTTGAGGAATTGATTCTGCCAAATGAAACTTGGGGATCATATGTTGCTAATTTAGTAATTTGTATGACTTAATTTAAAGTATTTAATATATACGACTGATAAATGAAAATTTTAAAAATAATTTTAATTACAAATGATAATTAAAATGAAGTCATACTTATCTATTATGAAACTAAATCTGTTTACATTTAATCAAAATGAAATCTATATTATAATTTTACTTTTTTATTAATTTTCCATTTTAGATATATTACACTTAAGATTAATATGAAATAAAAGTATTGATACTTACCAAAATAATTACCTTAAAATGAAAATATATTATATTGAAATGTGTGTTCACAATTGTGGTATATAATTTGGAAAAGGTATAGAAACATCAATTGTAACAAAAAAAAAATCTTTTTCTTTCTAGATTTTGAAGCCTGCTGACAAAAAGAAGTTCCCATATGGTCCAATGAATGCAAATCGTCCAATAACTCCACCTAGAGGGCAGGTTAATAAGAAAAACAACAAGAAATAGTATTGAGTAAATATTTCAGTGATATATGCAACAAGAAAAATTTATTCTTCCTAAACCCTGATCTTAAGTCACAGTTGTCTGCGGGTCAGGCTGTAAAAAGAACATTTTTCCTTGGAATCAGTCCACTTTTTGGAGCTACATTAATTATATGTCAAAAGAAAAAAAAACCTGTACTTGTACATTTTGGTACTGTACATACCAATGCATATGCTATATACATACAATATGTACAAAAACAATTCTTAGTGTATCTTCAATTCTCTTTTGTCTTGTATTTTTTTTATTTTATGTTCGCTTCATTTGTTTATGTACCTTCATTTTTTATATCCCCTTTCTGTTTCTTATTTCTGATTATTTGGCTTTTTTTCATTCATCACCACATTTTGCACTTAATTGATTTTATTTTAATTTTGTTCTGTAAACTTTGTCTTAAGACTTATAATAAACTTATATAAAAAATAATCATACCAATAGATAACATTTTGACTCTTCCACACTATGCAATTTAATGTGTGTTATTATCCAGTCTCCTTGTAGCTATATCTATGCAAAACTAGTGCCTAGTTCACTAAGAGGGCCTTATAATCTTGAACAAACACTATAACTGAATAATTCATTTTAAAATGTTTGTCTATTTTTTGAAAAATGAATTTCTTTAAATCGTAATTAGAATATTTTTCATTTTATCCAGTATGATTTATTTTTAACTAGAAAATTTAGTTTTATTCGATAGAATGCTTTGCAGTGATGTATTAGTATGGTACAGTGTCTGGGTTTACTGTTTTCATATGGGCATTCTTCATACTTTTAAAATATTGCTTTCATTGTACCAAACATTGGGTTAGTAAGATGTTAATTTTATATGTGTGTTTATTTGATTGAAAATAATTGAAAGTTGGATTGAGATTTAAATATAATTTTACTGACATGAAAATGAAAATAGTTTTTCTTTTCAAACTCTGCTTTATACTACTTAATTCTGAAACTCATATGGTACAAAACTCATATCAGCTGCATTGTTATGCTACACTTATAATTATTTACAACTGATATAATTATATATATTAAGAAAATAAAGTCTAATATTTTTAATTTTTAATACAGTAATTATTTTAAATGGCAATTTAAAATCGTAAATGTAAAAGCTAAGAAAGTAGAAAATTATTTTCTTTGTCAGAGAATTTCTTTAATGTACAAGCACAATGGGGCAATTTTAATTTTTATGTATTTATTACATGAATCTCTTTATAAAGATATTTATAATTTTCAATAGTTTTTACATGAGTTTTAAACATATTTTGATAACAAATCTATCCATTTAGAGGCATGACATATTTGATGTTTTTATTGATATTTTGATGACTTGATTTTCATTTATGCTTTTATTCTTTCAAAATGTTTTGACACAGCATTAAAAGTGCAAGATGGCTTAAACAAAAAAGTGCATTTTAAATTTTGTTATTAAAAGTTTCAATGTGAAGTTTCTGAAATATTTTTTCCCTGGAATTTATTTTTAGCATCAAAATTATTTAAACCATTTTATGAATTATACAAAATTGTACTTTTCGAGTAGATGCTATGCTGTAATATTTTAGTGCACAATTTTTTGATTGCATTGTGTTTCCATATAAGTATATCCATTATTGTATAAATGTGGTTTGTTCTTTAAACATATAGTTTTGTTTAAACTTAAATAATGGTGATTCTTAACCTTCTCGTGAATTTTTAAGCTTTGCTGAAAGAAACAACAAATGTTTTTTTTTAAATTTATGTATTCTTTACCTGTAGAAGTTATCAACTATATAATAATTACTGTTTATGTCAAAAAGTTACTTAAATTAATTTATAAATTTAATATATATATATAAATCTTTTTTTTACTTATGTACTTTACTATATATATTAAGCCTGGTTGATTTCGTGAGTAATTTTAAACATTTTCCTGACACTTGCACAAACACTTTCATGTTTCTTTTAAATGAATTTAAATCACTAATATTTCATTGATTTTTTTTCAGATATTGCGAAAAATTATAAGATTTGTTTTTAAGTCTGAAATACATGAATTTATAATGCATAAAATATATGTTAGATTCCATTATTTATTTGGAATTAGAAAGAACTCTCTCTGCTGGTTAAGAATCACTGCTTGTGTCAATTATTTAACCGTTAGTTTTCATTAATGTTTCATCTTTTTTAGTAAGTTGAACCACAAGTGTATTTTAACTACAGTAATTTTAAGCAATAATATTTGTGACACTTAACTGTAATTTGTGTCCAAGATGATCTTTATTTTTTTGTCAAAGTGGAAAAAAAAGGTGGTTTGAATATATGCCTTTTGACCTAGCCTTCTAATTTTTAACTCCGTTTTTATGATAACATATTGTCTATATCTTTCAACTACATGCCATTGGCTTCATTTTTTAATTACTTTCTTTTATAAAAACATTTTTTAAATTTAAATGTAACAACTGCGCACAATTTTTTTACAAATGGAAATTGCTTTCTGAATTTTAAAATTCCTTGCTATTTTATATCCTATTATCCTTCTTAATGTGCGTGACCATACTTTTTCATATAAAAAGAAGCTTTTGTTGCATCCCTCTTTTTTTAATTGGATCAGAATATTTTACCTATCCTTTATTTATCATAAACCCATTGAAATAAAAAAAAGTGAAATGTTCTTTTGGCAAAAAAATAAACTTATCCCTTTTTTGCTATTAAAATTTATGAGTGTAATAATTTTAACTTAGTAAAATAAATTTTGAAATATGCTGCACATCTTTGTACTTATTTTTGATTTAACAAAAAAATCTTTAAGAAGCTTAATGTTCTTCAATCTTCCATATCTTCATCTGCTTCTAAGCTTTTCACTTAACATGGACTTTTTTTTAACAATCATTGAATAATCTACTAAAATATTAATGGAGACATACATTTTTCATTATGATATTTGAATGTTACACTAGATTAATTGAAAATTTGAGAAAAGTGGGGAACTAAATTTTCAACACTAATTTACTAGTATCAAACCTCATGATTGACAGTTAGCTTATTACATATTTTGAATGATTGCTGATTGAATATCCAATCCACTTGAGTGTGAAAATTTGTTTTCATACTCAAGGCATATAAATTGAAACTTTTTTGTATAAAAGAATATTCTAAAGTTTACGTAATAGGTGGGACCAAGAAATACAACATAAATTGAGTAGTTATAGATTTATAGTAAAACTTAAGGATTTTTAGATCTAATTTTGACAAAACATTTTAGATTTAATCACCAAAGGAATATCATAATAATTTGTTTTTACACTTGGCAAATAAAGGGTTTTTTTCCTCAGATCCAACAACAATATCCATGTATGTTTGCCTAATATCTTATCATGAGAAATATGTTTTTTTTTTTTAAATATTAAATTATTGAAAAGGACAATATCTGATGGTGTTGAACTTACTGACACACAGATTGATGAAAGTTGAAAAGCAAATCATAGCCAAGCTTTTCTTAACTGGAACAACACATAGCAAGGAATTGCGTACCTTTAAATTTATATAAGTTGAGTATATGTTATCATGATATTGCTCTAAAAATAAATGAAGTATAATTTTTGAATATCATTTGTCGCTATTCCATTGGATTTGTAATATGACATTACAGCACCCAGGTATGGAGAATCGATTTGATGCTTGCTACATGTTGAAAGTTCAGGAATCGACAAATATTTACAGTATTTAATTTTTACTGCTTGAAATTTTTCTATATTTCTGAAAGCCATCTGAATTTCTCTAAATCCTTGTTGGATGAGTTTAATCATACCAGTCTTTTTACACTTAAATCACCTTTCTGCACCATCAGTCATTTCATGTATAAAAATTAATTGAATCTAAAAAAGTGACTATTCAAAGGAATATAAATCCATATGGGATTGCTTCTATTTGCAAATGTTTAAAAGAAATGCTGTTACAAAAAAAAAAAATCAACTATTTTCTTGTAATTTAAGCTTTGTATTAAAAGTTTGTTCATTTTTATGACTGCTATGTAGAGAACTATCTTTGTGATGCTTTTTTTCCTTCTGCATGCAATTTTTAAACTTCATAATTTAGCACTTGATATTCTTTTCTGACAAAATGTTTATGTACTTTGTGTCATCTCGTCTTGCTTGGTCCATCTTGCCCTGCTTTTACTTTAAGTCCTTTGTTTGCTAAAGGGAGGGGGATTTAATGGTAGGTCTGATCCAATGTATGGTAAAAATAAGAAAACAGAACACCAAGTTCTTATACTGAAAAAAATATATGTATTGAATCATCACTGCATTGTTTCTACCCTTTTAACATGAATAATTAAGCATATAAAAAAATGTAGCTTTAAGTAGTGTTAGAAGGATCGATGGATATTGATATATTAAGGTTCTGTATTATGTATGCTACCCTTTTGAATGCCTTGCAAGTTACAAACCATTAGCATTTGTCTAGCAATATATCAGTATTATCTAAATATGGAATATGATTTTTATTAGTTACACAATTGCTTGTAGTATGGTGAAAATTCATTTGTCCATCGTTCCTGTTGGTCTACATTTTCCTGCTGTTTAAAGAAACAAAAAGGAAAAATTTTTTTCTCAGAGAATTAGATCTATTAATATAATTAAGCTACAGTATTCATTCAATTTTTCTTTTTTAAAAAATAGTTTAGTATCACGTTTTAATGCAACAGGCAGTGATATCTACTATCTCTTTTTTTATTATAGTGAAGTTTTATTTTAAGCATACTGGATTGTACATAACTTTCATGTGTTATAATTACATGCAATGAACATTTCAAAAATAATTTGAATTCTCTATCATGTAAATTTTTATGCATTGAACTTGAATTTGTTAAAAAAGTTATACCATATTTCCAAGAATATAGATAATACCGCTGGAGACCCGCCACACAGTGGTAGCTGATGCACGTTAAACATGTTGAGGCTCAAACATCCTCTTGTTGGTGTGCTGGGAAAGTTAGGAGAGGAGGGTGTTAAATCAAGTATTGACCTCATCACTTGACCATGGTTCAAAATTGAGTTTCACCACCAAAAGCCCTCTAGTAGCTGAACAGTGCAATGCTAATATTCACTCACTCGCTCGCACAAGAATATGGATCATTGTAAAATATTCTACTACTACCTTGATATACATTGTTTCTTTCATGTCATTAGATGGTTGAACATTTCTGAAAAAAATCCATAACTTTGATTTGAAATGTCAATAAATTGGATTCTAATTTGGAACTGGAAATACCCAAGTCTCACTGTAAAGAAATCGTGTAGATTAACAAGGCTGTTGCCTGTTACTGTATGCTTGGTTTTAAGATCTTTTTATAGTTTAGTCTGAAAGATTAATGAATGAAGTACCTATTCCTACTCATAGGTTGATTTGAAGTCAACTTGTTCATTCTTAATGTAAAATAAGCAACTTTTATTTGACCTTGGACAATGATTGTTTGATAGTCTTCTTGAAACATAACATTTATTGAGGCATTACAAATACTTTCTCCTGGGTTATCTTTGTATGAACTGCAAATTATTATATTTCTGCATTGGATATCATTTTTAATTGGAAACTAATATTTTAGACTGTGAAGTATATTCATGAATTATGATAGAACTCCTGAACTTATTGTATTTCCCGTCTAATCTTCATGTTTTATTTGAACATTTTGAATAAGTATCAACATTTATGCATATGATGTTAAATTGTAATCTTACACTCTGCTAGATAAAAATGAATTATATATATTTGTGGCAGCAGAATTTTGAGAGGGTTTGTAAAATTTGAAAATGTGGATGTAGTCACTTATAGTTTAATGATTTTTAAGGTTTATGTAAAAAGAGTTCCACTTTCTAACATATTAAAATATCAAAATGATGAGTTAAGCTAAGTCATTTATTAGTTGGGGTTTTTTTAGGATGAGGACAAATGAGCCCCCTCTTCACTTTTTTGTTGACAGCCTACACCCATATTTTATCTTTATATATAAAATATACGTGTCACAGTGTTTGTCCGCAATGGACTCCGAAACTACTCAACCGATCATAACATAATTTTCATACTGTGTGTCATTTCGTCCAACTTAAAACATAGGATGGTTTTTATTTCAATTAATCGCGCCATAATTTTATTGCCGGAAATGTGAAGAATTCGGAAGAAACGTTGCCAGATTCCCGTAAGGGAATAATCGCAAAATGTGGCATTGCTCATGTGTCTGTTGAAGCAGATATTGCAAACCAAAATGTACGAAAATCAAGTGCCTGGCGTATTTCGGGGTGTGGAATCTGATTTTCGAGTCAGTTTCCAAAAATAACCATAACTTTACCGGATAAAGCCGGCCGACCGTATTTTAGACACACCATAACAGGAGCTTACATTAAAAGACTTGAATCGTGAAAACTTGGACCCTGGCTTACTTCAAAATGGATAATCTGAAACTGATACCCAGCTTAAGAAATAACTGTAACTGTGCCGGATAATTCAGGACGACCATTTAATACGCAAACCCGTGGCAAGAGCTTACACTTAATGTCTTGGTGCGGGAAAAGTGCGTTTTTGTTGTAATTCGGGATGGTGAATGAGAGTTTGAAATATAATTTTATAAATTCCTGTAACTTTGCTAGATAATGCCGGACGACCCTAATGCCCCTTCCAGGGACTGAACTGGCCGGCTCAAGGGAACAAACGTAATTTCCAGTTGTATCTAGAGGCGGGAAACGATAATTTGAAATTATATTTCAGAAACCTCACTAAACTTGCCGGATATTGTCTGAATTAAGAGAAAAGGCAAATGATTCGAGTCCCGCGTCCGGATTTTCATTATATCCAGCGACTGAACTTGCTCGCGCTGGAGCATCAAAAGTCATCTCCGTGTGCATTTTGGAGTGTGAAATGAGAATCTGAAATTGAATTTTAGAAGTTTCGAAAACTTTGCCGGATAATGCCATTCGACCGTATTTTAGACACACCGTAGCAGGGGCATGCCTTGAAAGCTTTGGATCATGAAAACTTTGTCCCTGGTGTATTTCAAAACGGATAATCCGAATCTGATATTCCATCTGAGAAATAACAGTAACTTTGCCGGATAATTCAGGATGACCATCTTTTACACAAACCGGGGCAGGAGCTCACCCTTCAAGTATTGGTGCGCGAAAAGTGTATTCCCGGTGTAATTTGAGATGGTTTAAGCGAGTCTGAAATCGAAATATAGAAATTCCTGTATTTTCGCCAGATAATGCCGGGGAATTGGAATATTCTCGTACAGCAGTGCCAGCCTATCTTGCCGACGTAAAGTGAGTAAGTTAGTGATCTAAACGTCTGGAGCAGCTTAGATATGCAGGACTTTGAAGTCGACTGACTGCGTAATTTTGAACTGAGGAAGAAATGAGCGACACACTGAGCTGGCACGCCTCAACTACCACACCAAGAGGAGAACGTTGGCCTCTGACAGATTACGGTAGAATCGTCCCTCACCGGGTTTCGAAGGTGCTGGGCTCGAACTCAAGACACGCCAGCTATGCAGATCCGATGCTGACCACTTGCCTGCTAACGTCCATGCCAAACATAGACGAAAAAGATTTGATTGTATTTCGAAACTGCCGATCGAATATTCTCTCCAGTTCAAAACTGATTCACGTCCAAATATGCCAGACGGAAATTATTTTTACTTGAACTTTGTGGAAAGGATTGCTTTTAAGGAGATTCTTGAAGAGAAATACTTTCTGTTTTCTGGGTGAAACAAATAATAATGTGAAATCAGATTTTAGAGAGGCTTTGTGTGCCGACCGACCGTGATGTCTCCTTCAGAGACTGAACTTACAGGAGCTGAGGCGTCAAAAGGCACCAGTACTTCTCGAGGTGGGAACGAGAATCTGGATACGGATTTCAAAGCTTCCGTAAATTTTCTGTATATTGCTGGAATGAGGTCAAATGGCTTTGTTCAGTTCCTCCGGATTTAGTTCCCTGTAACTAAACTTTCAGATTGCAGTCGTGTAGAAAATATTATTGCAATAGGAAATTGCATCTTAGACATTATCACTGTGTTAGATATTTAAACACATTCCGCATCAGCTGCCGCTGGACATTCATAAAATACAAGATGCAATATGCCATTGAAAAATTAGTTAGCTACAGTATTGCAAATGAATTCAGTCATGATCAAGGGACAATTGTACCATGAATATAAACATTCACTCAAAGCATTACATCCACGACTCTGCACCGTTCGTAACTAGAATACTCAGTGTTGCTGTTGTATTACTATTGGAGATTTCCGACAGGCATTAACAACCATTACGCTTTCACTTATACGAGATTAACGCCTGTTTAAAACAATCGTTTTATGGCGAAAAGCAGGCTACTTCGACCAATATAGACACGTGAGTACATTTGCGATGATCAATCTGAGCAAATATTTCTAATAACTACTGAATATCAAACAGTGAGTAGACTTCATCCATTACATAATGCATGAAATACCCAGATGATTTCTGTAATGTTCTTGACAAGGAACTGATGAGAGTGTCTTTCTGGATATACTGTATGGATTATCATGATAATTATTGCCTCATAATCAGTTACTTAATCAGAAAAATTTACAGTATTGTGATGAAATAAACTTGAACACGGTTGTTGCAGTTGGAACTTAACTTTTGTAATACAATCCACTATTGTTGATGAAAATAAAACCGTAAGTTTCCAACCAGATTGCAATTCTTTAGATATATCGAATATCAACACATAATCTTCGTTTTGGTTCCTAGTTTATTATCTGCGTAACCAATTTACCTAGCTAATGCAGCGGTACGTTTAATAATCAAAGAATTATACAGGAACTTCTTAAGTGCAAACATTTTGACCGTAAAGTTTGATTAATTCGGTTCTGCTGCCTACGGAATTTGTTGCACGTATTCCACTTATACCGTCAGAATCTCTTAATACCATTCAAAGGCTATTCGATTCGTTTGGCACCGCGTGTTCCATAAATAAATCTGAAACAAGAACAATATTCATTTTGATACTTGGACTTGGAAAATCCATGTTTCTCCAGATGGGCAACTAGATGTCACATGCTCGTGTGCGGAAACCGTTGAATCTATTTGAGTGAGCAAAATACGGGTTACCAATGTATTGCACCGATTAGAGATTGTATAAGAATTATTATTTATACTTTAAAATATTAAATAAAATTGCAAAGAATCAACGTTGTTCACCACATTAATAAATTTCTTCATATATTTGTTACTTAATGACTTCGTTATTAATTCATACATTATACTACCTCAAACAGGAGATGATTGAAATCACAAAATTAAATAATTTGTTGTTTTATACTTTATTTCCTCAAAATTATAAACGAAGATTAATTTGACTGCATTGAATAGTTTAGAATAATGTGAACTAACATTATTAAAACACAACAACATGGCCAGGTCAATAGTTAATTATATTTTAAAACATTTCTCCTTCAGACATTTTATACAGAAGTCTTTTTACTAATGATGCTATACGAAGAACTATTTTTGTTGTCTAAATGCATAATAAATCTGTTCATACAAAACATTTTAATTTTATAGAACTTCATGAATATAACCAATGTATTTCTTTTTACAAACTATTTGACTTGCAATCTATACAAATAAATAAAATTGAAGTGTCTGTTTGTAATTTCAAATTAGCAGCTTTTTACTTAATGCACTAAAAGTATATACGGTACTCATAACAAAAAACCAATTTTTAAAATTGTCTGTCTGTCTGTTTGTTCCGGCTAATCTCGGAAACGGCTGGTGCGATTTTAAAAATTCTTTCACTAATGGAAAGTACATTAACGGGGAGTAACATAGGCTATATTTTATTCCCGTATTCTTACGGGAACGGAACTATACGGGTGAACGTGAAACTGAATGCCAAGATGAACGCCAAAGCTGAGCTAATGAAGTCGTTGTTTTGGTTACTGGCGACCGATGCTCTTCATGAGACATAATAATGTTACGCGCACATGATAATACGCTGACACGTGCCATAATTTTTTTTATGATAGTTATCTCACTGTTCAGTTAAGTAGAGCATCGGCTGTTTCGGATGCACTTTTAAAAATAATCAATCAAGCTTCATAAGCAAAAAGATAAGTTTACGGTTAGTTTTAATCCTTTCTTTTTTTTTATTTACTTTTTAGTCACATTTAAACAATTTATTATATCCCAATCTATATCTATACAAATAAATAAAATTGAAGTGTCTGTTTGTAATTTCAAATTAGCAGCAATTGTTTGCGGGGGTTTAAGGGGCGTTAGAAATTCGATTTTTAAGTTATTAGACGTACAGTCTTGAAACTTAGTAAGTAGATTCTCTCATAGGGTAGAGATACGCTACAAAATGAGTTTCGTGAAAATTGCCCTCAAGTGGCGTTACGGGACTTAAGGGCATTATAGATAATTATTTCCATTTTTAAACTATTAGATGCACAGTCTTTATATTTGATAAGTAGATTTCTTTATAGAGTAGAGATCAGCTATAAGAAGGTTTTGTGAAAACAGACCTCTAAATGGCGTTGCGGGGGATTTAGTGGCGTACTAGATAAATATTTTCGTTTTTAAACTACTTCACCTCCCTGCTTGAAAATTGGTAGGAATGTTTCTTTCATGGAATAAATATCCGCTACAAAACAGGTTTGGGAAAAATTGACCCCCAAGGGGTGTTAAGGGCAGATATAAATAATTATTTCTATTTTTAAAACTATTAGACGCACAGTTTGAAATTTGGTAAGCAGATTCCTCTCATAGGATAGAGATACACTACAAATGTGTTTTGTGAAAATCGACCCCTAGACCGCGTTGCGGGGGTTCAAGGGGCGTTATTGCTAATTTTTTTTTTTTTTTCATTTTTAATTTATTGGACGCACAGTCTTCAAATTTTGCTAGCCAGATTCCTTTCATAGTGTGCAATTCCCCTACAAAATTGGTTTTGTGAAAACAGACCCAGAAGTGGCGTTGCGGGGGCTCAAGTTGCGTTATAGATAATTATCCCCATTTTTAAACTATTAGACGTACAGTCTTGAAATTTGATAAGCAGATTCCTTTCGTAAAGTAGAGAACCGCTACAAAATGAGTTTCGCGAATATGAACTACTAAGTTTAATTTCGGGAGATTAAGAGGCGTAATTGATAAATATTTCCATTTTTAAACTACTTGATCATCCTGCTTGAAAATTGGTAGGCATGTTCCTTTCATGGAATAGAGTTCCTCTAACAAAGAGTAAAACGAAAATTGACCCCAAGGAGAGTTGCGATGGTCAAAGGAAGTTAAAGAAAAAATTCCTGTTTTGAATTGTTTGACCCACAAACTTTACATTTGTTAAGCATGTTTCTTTTGTTGAATAGGGATCCACTAAGAATGTATTTTAGCAAATCAAGTTCTGGGGGGTGCAGGGGGGTACTGGGACGTATTGACGAAAAAAATTCCTTTTTTCGAGCTACAAGGACTATAATAATTAAATTTGGTTTGCATTTTTCTTTTGTTGAATTGAAATCCGCTAAGAGCGGTAATTTTGGAAAACGGCTCTCAACGGGATTACGGGGATATTGATAGTAAAACTTTTTTTTTTTCCTGTTAGATTTACACTTGAAATTTGGCTTGCATGTTCAATTTACGGAGTAGAGATCCACCGAAAATTGGTTTTGCGGGAATCCACTTGGTTTTTGGGTTACGAAAGAGCAAACATCATTTCTATGCTTCAATTTTAGAAATTTTTAGAAAACACAAATTAGATGAGTTCTGCCCCTTTTTTTTATCAACAAGGCGACAGTTACAGGTATAAGTATATTTTTCAATACAATCGAATTCTTAATGCTAGACTTAGATATCAATAATTTATACATATATATAAGCAGTAAAAATTTATAAAACATCATGAAATCCAGCGAAGCGGGCGGTAACAGCTAGTGTATGTATAAAATTTGTTTGGGTGGAATCTTGTAAATCAGTTTTGAAGCTGATATCTTCAACCGATTGAGCTGAAATTTTGTATACACGTTTAGTTTGGAGGACAGTGCATGTGTTTTGACCATTTATATTACGATATTGCAATTAGTTAAAAAGATATTAATTAAAAACCTTGAGACGCATAATTGTCTTTCCCCTGTGCGCTGTTTATTCCGCTATGCTCGGCGACGCAAAATGAAAAACTAAGAGGGGATTTTTTGGGGGAGTTTTGGCGTTTTTAAAACAGCAATCTAATTTTTTTTTAAAACTATGACAAAAAATAATTGCAGAATAGGAAAGATCATTTATTTTTTCACGATACGGTATAATTTTTTTTTATTTTTTATAAAATAATATTTGCATTTTTTACGATTTTTTAAATTAGTCAAAGTTAATGCGTTTTTATAAAAATGTGTAGATTGTTGCGCATGAATTTTTTTTCGCGTTTAAATGAATCGACATTCCGTGCTAAAACAGCTCAGCTTTGCTTTTTTAGAATCAGTCATTTAAAAAATAAAATGCAAAAAAAAAACTTTTTTTTTACGAATTTTCAAAAATACTCAAAATTTTAATTGAACACTTAATAACTTCGTCATTTATGAAGATAATGTCTGGAAACTATTTTTTTTTCGTGTGTAGAACAATATTATCCAAGATCTGTATGAAAATTGAAAAAATTGCTTTAAAATTACGGATTTAAAATAAAAATTGTGTTTTTCGTCTAATGCGCCTTTTTGCAAGAACTCATTTTGCTAGACTGTTCGAAATTAACCCGCAAACGACCTTGCAGCAATGATGCGTTGAATGAGATGAACAGACTGAGAAACCTGTACAGCGATAACTAAAAAGTAAAGAAAATAATTAAAAACAAGCTTTTATTTAAAAGCGCTAAAAAGAATAAAATAAGCTTTTAATTTAAAACTTTTTTTACTTGTGTAGATAAACAAGTAAATTAAAAACTTGATCTGATTGATTTTAATTTTTAAAAATTTCAATCTAAGTAAATACGAGTACTTAAATCTTGCGACAAGCTTTTATATCATATAAATTGTGTAATGACGTTATAAGTTGATAGTAAAAAAAAAATTCACTTTTAAATTATTAAAAAAATCCACTTTCAAAACATAAATGAATATCTTAATGTTTTTTTCTTTTTCTGAATATAAAATATTTAAAGCAGAAAATAATCTTCCACTGCTGCAAACTTTTCATTCTTTTAGAATATATAAAAATTGCAAATCATTGTCTTTAAACTTTAATTTTTTCCACTTTGAAAGTATTCAACATTTCCTCAATAAATTAATATTTTTCAAAATTTGAGATGTAACCATAAAATAGTAACTGTTGTGGAAACCTTGCACATTCAGGTTATATCTAATATATAAAATTCTCCTGTCACAGTGTTTGTAACCAAACTCCTCCGAAACAGCTAGACCGATTCTAATGAAATTTTGTGCGTATATTCAGTAGGTCTGAGAATAGGATGTAAACTATTTTTCATTCCGATATTGCAATTAGTTGAAAGATATTAATTAAAAACCTTAAAACGCATAATTGTTTTACTCCTGCGGGTTGTTTACTTGGCAGAACTTCCATTCCGTTTCGGCCGAGCGGAGATCTGATGTTTTCCACCATCTTAAAATTGCCATCCAATTTTTACCGTTGAAATCAGACAAAAAATAATTACAGAATCGGAAAGATCATTTATTTCGCCACAATACGGTATAATTTTTTTTGCGAAATAATGGTATTTTCTATTTTTTAAGAATTTTTTAAAAAAGGGTTAAAACTGATGCGTTTTTATGCAAATTATTTCTAAATTGTTGCGTATGAATTTGTTTTCGTGTTATTAAAACAATATTCTACACTAAATAACTTCAAGCCTTTCTCTTTTAGATCCAGTCATTTAAAAAATAAAATTCCCAAAACTTTTTTTAAAGATTTTTCAAAAAATACTGAAAATTTTAACTTAACATTGAATAACTTTGTCATTTATGAAAATAATAGTACGAAACTTTATTTCCGTGTGTAAAAGAATATTATCCGTAATCTGTACGAAGATTGAAAAAATTGCGCAAAAATTACGGATTTTAAATTTTTTTTTTGTGATTTTCGTAAAAAATCATTTTTGCGAGAAATAATTTAAACAGAATTTTTTTTACATTTTTTTTATTTTTACTTTATTTATTATTTTATTACTTTAATTATTTACTTTACTTTATTTTTACTTTTATTTTTTTAGTACTTTATTTTTGCAATTAATTTGTGAAGTTTGAAAGCATTAACTTAAAAATTATGCCTGAAAAAAAATACGGGATTTTACAGTTAGCCAAACCTTGGAGTCGAAAAATAGCTTTGCGCCAAAGACCTTTGAACTGTCGACCGCATCTAACTCAAAGGTTACACTAAAAAGTACTGTCTTAAACAGGGGGAAATCAGTGAATTTCGCGAGTGAAAAAGTTATTTTTACTTCAATTTTCGTCATTTTTTCTTTAGATATTTTTCAAAATTAAATCATTATAGATGTTAGATTAAGATGACAAAATGTATTCAATACATTTCTGAGACTCATTTAAAATATTTATCAGTATCAAAATTTTTGTTCTCTTTCATAAAACTTATAGTTTACTTTAAAATAATGTCCTAATGTATAAATCTTTTTTTGACATATAATTTCGTAATAAAAACGCAAAATTTGCCCATTTCAAAAAATTTTTTTGAATTATTCAGTTAACTAAGCATAACTTCCTTAGAAAAAAAAATAAAAGCTATGTTCAAATAAAAATTCTTCATTATTAATTGCGTGTTATTAATATATCAAAAATCACTAAATTGGCATGTCACAATTAATTGCTAAATGAATATTTTTAATCAAAATTAGTATAAAATAATTAATTAAATTTTTTTTGTATTTTACATATGATTTCTTCTAAAATGAATAAATATAGATGAATTTAAATGAAAATGATTTTTCAAAAATTCATTGATCATTTAGAATCAGTGATTAAAAAAATAAAATGCTGAAAACTTTTTTTTTAAAGAATTTTAAAAAAAAACTTTTTTTTTTACAAAACAATGATATTTTGCATATTTTATGATTTTTTTTCTAAAATGAATCAAAATCGTTGCGTTTAAATAAAAATGATTTTTAAAACTTTTAGAATCAGTGATTTAAAAAATAAAAAGCCAAAAACTTTTTGAACAAATTTTAACAAAACACTCAAAATACTTAAAACAATCATTTAATAATTTCTTCTTTTATAAAGATAATTGCATGAAACTTTTTTCCTGTGTGTCGAACATTTCAAAATATCCTCACAATTTTACTTCAAGATTTAAAATAGTAGTAAAATTTTGTAATTTGAAAAATTTCTACTTTTCTGTCTTTTTTCAACATACAACTATTTTTAAAAAGGCTACATTTTCGTTTCCGGGGACTAAAAAATTGCAACGAAAGAATTGAAAAGTGAGTGAGTGATTTATAAATTCGCACCGTTCGCCTATTCGAGGGTTTTTAGCGACGGACTTCGAAATTTTCAACCATTGTCAAGTGACGAGGATGACACCTAAGCTTTTACCCACCTCTCCTAAGTACCACACCACACCAATGCAAGAACAAATTTCAAAAAAGGGAGTTCCATTCTAAGTTAATTTGTTTGTTTTCGTTTATACAGAAAAAACGTGTTTGTTTAAAATTAAGGAATTTTAAGAACACCTTGAGAAATATATTATATAATCCTTGCTTTATTTTTATGTATATTGGGAGATATTCCCAACTCTCTTTTTACACGATTTCAAAATAACACACACATTTATCGATTTTTTTTATTTTACGCAATTTTTTTGTTTTAGCACGAATTCCAAAAAAACATGGGGATTCGTGCCCTTTGGATGAGGACGATTAGATCAAATTTTTGATAATAAAGAAGTCGAAGGTGAAGTTCAACTATGAGCAGTCGGTTTTATTCGAGAAGACTTGAAATTTATTACCAGTATGGAACAACATTTACTTACTCATTATCCTGACATATAGAGCGTGCATTAAAATTTTAACGTTATCTTGAGTTTTGAGTTAGAGTATATCAAGAACTATATGAACAACTTGAGAAACCAAAAAAAAAAAAAAATACAGAGGCCATGAATAACGAACGAATTTTTCATTTGAAGCAAAACCGACTGTTGTGCGAGACGTATATGACGCTTCTACTGATGATAGTATTTTAGATCCAGTTCGTAATTAACGCGCACGCTTATTATCAAGAAGCGATGAACAGTTAGAAGTTTTAATTCCAATTTGAATATGTATGTACTTTAGATTAAATTTTTCTCCACAATTAAAATTTTGTTTTGTTTTGTTATAAGAACGAATTTCTTTTGTTTTTTAAATATGTAACGTATTTCATAGTTACCTTTTTGCACGGTTTTTTGGGAAAATATGTACAGATTTTTCGTCTTACGCGATTTTTTAAAGTTGTGAAACATATTCCCAAATTTACCATATGTTGCACGTATTTTTTACACAGTTTTCTGAGAAACGCATCTACTTTTTTTTTTTTTTTTTTTGTGAAAAAAGAGTTGGGTGTATATCTAAGAGCATGTTTCGAGTTTTCACCTTGTTCAGTGCCGATTTAAGTTAATTTTGGGTGCAGAAGGTCTACAGGCCTCTTTGGCGCTGGCGGATCGAAATTTATTACCAGAAAACCTGAGTTCAGCTTATCCAGGCCCAATGGATAAACCGGCACTGACCTTGTTCTATACTACTCGGAAAGGCAAAAATCTTAACTCATTGCTATATTGAATCATGTATATGTAGAAAGTTAAATTTGAGTTCTGCAGAGTACATGTGGAGGTAGGCAGCATTGATCATTGATTTAGTTATGTAACCATTGCCGACAAGGTGTGCATTGTCAGCTGCTTGTTAACTAAAAAACGATGCTCTTTTGTAAAATAGTAAAGCTATTTTTTGCTTGGAAAACTTTTAAACTGGGAGATCTGCGTCATTTATTTAATACTAGCCGTTACCCACCCGCTTCACTGGGTATTTCGTGGCCGCGGTAGCCAAGTGGTCTAGGCATCGGATCATGGCTAGCGTGTCATGAATTCGATCCCAGTACCTCTAAAAACCCGCCGTGTAGGGGAGCGATGCACGTTAAATCTGTCGAGAGCTCAAACGTTCTGCCGTTGGTGTGGTGTGGTAGTTAGGAGAAGGGGTGCCAGCTCAGGTGTCGTCCGCGTCACTTGACTAAGGTTCAAAATTACGCGGACCGTCGCCAAAAGCCCTATTGTAGCTAAAACAGTGCGACATTAATATTCACTCACTCACTGGGTATTTCATGATGTTTTATAAATATATACTGTTTATTTACATATATATATAAATTATTAATATCTAAGTCCTAGCATTAAGAATTCGATTGTATTAAAAAATATACTTATGTCTGTAACTGTCACCTCTTAATAAAAAAAAAAAGGGCAGAACTCATCTAATTTATATTTTCTAAAAATCTCTAAAATTGAAGTATATAATGATGTTTGCACTTTCGTAACCCAAAAACCAAGTGGATTCACGTAAAACCAATTTTCAGTGGATCTCTACTCTGTAAAATGAACTCGCAAGCCAAGTTTCATGTCTAAATCTAACAGGAAGAAAACGAAATTTTTGCTCTGAATACCCCCTTAATCTTGTTGAGAGTCGTTTCCCAAAATACCGTTCTTGGCGGATTTCAATTCAACAAAAGAAAAACGCAAACCAAATTTCTCTTTTATAGTCCTTGTAGTTCGAAAAAAAAATTTTTTTGTCAGTACGCCCCAGTAACCCCCTGCTCCCCCAAGAGTTGATTTCCGTAAAATAAATTTTTAGTGGATCCCTTTTCAACAAAAGAAACATGCTTAACAATTATTTCAAGTATGTGGGTATAACAATTCAAAAACAGGAAATTTTTTCTGTAACTCTTCTTGACTCCTCGCAACCCTCCTTGGAGGTCGATTTTTGTTTTACTCGTTAGAGGAACTCTATTCCATGAAAGGAACTTGCCTACCAATTTTCAAGCAGGTAGATCTAATAGTTTAAAAACGGAAATATTTATCGATCACGCCCCTTGTGCCCCCGCAACGCCCCTTGGGTATTTTCACAAAACCCATTTTGTAGGGAAACTGTTCTCTATGAAAGGAATCTGCTTACCAAATTTGAAGACTAAGCGTCTAATAAATTAAAAATGGAAAAAATTATCTATAACGCCCCTTGAGCCCCCGCAATGACACCTAGGGGTCGATTTCCACAAAACACATTACATAGGGGATTTTTAATCCATGAAAGGTTTCTGATTTTCATATTTCAAGACTGTACATCCAGTAGTTTAAAAATGGAAATTCTTATCTATAACGCCCCTTAACCCCGCAACGCCACTTGGAGTTCGATTTTCACGAAACGCAATTTGTAGCGTATCTCTATCCTATGAGAGGAATCTGCTAACTAAATTTCAAGACTGTGCGTCTAATAGTTTAAAAATCGTAACAATTATTTATATCTCCCCGCAACACCCCTAGGGGGCAATTTCCCCAAAACCCATTTTGCAGTGGAAATTTCCTACATGAAAGAAACATGCATACCAATTTTCAAGCAGGTAGGTCAAATAGTTTAAAAACGGAAATATTTATCTATTACGCCCCTTATTCCCCTGCAACGCCACTTGGGGCGCTATTTTCCCCAAACCCATCTTGTAGCTGATCTCTACTCTATAAAGGCAATCTATTTATCAAATATAAAGACTGTGCGTCTAATAGTTTAAAAATGGAAATAATTATCTATAACGCCCCATAAGCCCCCGCAACGCCACTTGGGGATCAATTTTCACCGAACTCATTTTGTAGAGAATCTCTACTTAATGAAAGAAATCTGCTTACCCAATTTCAAGATTGTACGTCGGGTAGTTTAAAAATGGAAACAATTATTTATAACGCCCCTTGCTGTTCGAATTTCGCAAAAAAAAATCCGTTCTTAGTGAATCTCTACTCCCTGAAAGGAACACGTCTGCCAAACTTCAATTCTATAGGTTGAATAGTTCCGGAGATATCGTGATTATTCAGTCAGTCAGTGAGTGAGTCACTTTTCTCCTTTATATATATAGTTTTGGAATATTTGTTCTGGAGCCCTAGAACCCCAACTCTGATTTAAAAAAATTTTCAGAAACCTCCCCGGGGATATACCTAATAATATCCCAAATTTTCACGGTGATTGGATGCATAGTTTTTTAATCTGTCGAGTACAGACAGACAGACACACATTCATTTTTATATATATAGACTAGGAAAAAAGTAGAAATGATCATTTTCAATAACATACACCAAAAGGTTGTGGGTATCTGGACACGTATCCAAAAAATTATGTACTAAATGAAAAATATCAAACAATTTTCATTCAATAATTCATTCTCATCGAAGATATTGGTATCTCAAACACAAATTGTTAACGCTAAACTGACTGAAGTTCAATTGCAATAAGATTCCTATGAATATATGCAACCATTTTTTCTACTTCGAAGAAAAGTATATACTTGATAAACTATTAAGTGGCGTACGCAAGGCACCCTTGTCAAGGGTGGGGTTTCCTCTCGTACAACCAAGAAACTTTTAGCATAAATATTCCACCTTGACGCGTTTGCCTACATTTATTTTATGCAACCGCTCCCCCCCCCCCCTCAGAGTAGTTTTTAACCAGTCAAACTATTAATAAAAAATATCTGCATGGATATCAAAATACAGTTAACAATTTTAGTTTTTATCATTAATATATTATAAAGATTTTTTTGTAATATTAAAACAAAATGAGAGCCTTTTTCTCTGTAATTGATGTATGAAAATTGAGTAAATTAAATATCTGTTGTTACGTTATCTATTGTTTCTATTTCTACGTTCTTTGTTTGCAAATTTTCTTGCCCAAATGAAGCCAGGGCCGGAGATGAATTTTGGTATTGATCGACTGCTCACTAAAACGATCAATTTAATGAACCACTTTAGGTGCTTATAAATATATAAGTAAGATATTTGTGCTATCTAAAGGAAGCTTTTTATGTGAATTATGGAGTATTTGATAATCAGACGATCCACCTTGCCCTGAATGCCTCAACGATCTTATAATATGTGCATTATTCCTCTTCCTTTTGCTCGGTAACCGAGGTAGCCTAGTGGCCAAGGTAATGGACTCGTGGCAGGCATGTCATGAGCTCGAGCCTAGTGCCGCTGAAGTCCCACCGAGTAGGGGTGCTCAAAGTCCTCCCGTTCGTGTGGTGTGATGGTTTGGAGATAGTTTAAGGTGTCGCACTCGCCTTTTGACCATGGTTCAAAATTACGAGGTCCGTCGCCAAAAGCTCTCGTGTAGCTGAACAGTGCGACGTTAATATTCACTTATTCCTTTTGCTCGACCAATACTTTTTCTTTCTTTGTTATACATATTTATCACATATATCATATGCTTAATATTTATTTTCGTTTCTACATACATTATATGCTTATTAGTGTTGTACATATTTTTATGGTTTGAGAGTGTGTGGGGTGATATGTTTCAAAAATATGTAGAGGAAAGTTTCAAGACATAATTTTGATAAAAATTGGTCTATGCGGGGAGGGAAAAGGGGGTTGAAACCTTAACCCTACCCTTACGTTACTGATTAAATGAATGAATCTTTGGTACAACTGGGCCAAATATGACCTTGAGACTATTAAAAACTAATCTTATGAATAGTTAATATTAGAGGGATGAATAGTTAACAGAGGATTTTTCAACAGTTTCTGTAGCAGCGTTTTAAATTAAAATAATTAAAGAATCTACTTTCACATAGTAGATTTGTGACTATTTTATGAACATAATAGATATTTAAATAAGAAAACTGTTTAATTAGTACATCCCTAGTCGAAAATCTTAACTTTGAAACATTTCATTCAATATACTTTTAAAATGCATCACTTTCCGTTATTTGGCTGAAACACACACGCAACAAAATCTACAATATATTTGTACAAATATATAAATTTATCAGAAATGATTATTTATACAATTTTGAAGATTTCTTTTTGTAGTTAATATTCTATTAAAAATTTATGACTTTAATTTCTTTGAAAAGGACATATTTTTTCAAAACAAATTTTTTGACTAAAATAATGATTTAATGCATGAAATATGTCCCATAGTTGAACCATAATTAGAAATTAAATGATTTCTGCTTTAAAAATATTTCATAATCAGGATTATGTAAAGAAAAAAAAGTATGTTAGAAAGTACGTTGGATTGTTGATACGGCTGTGTTACCCGAGTATGACTACTAAGTTTGACTATTTTTTTTTTATCATATGAAAGAAAAAATGTTGGTCAAATATCCTTCAGAAACTTTCAAAGTGAGATAGTTATGTCAATTTCTTTATCACCAAATTGGCTCCAATAGTGAGCATAGGTCTATGAGCTCTTGAAAAATACCTCCAGGTATACTAAAACAATTCCAATAGAATTTGAGTCCCAAGAAAATAAACATATTCTAACTAGATATTATTTTGTTTAAAACTTATTGCCTAAGTTTTTCTTTTCTAATTTTTTCCGAGAAGTTTCAGATTGATCAGATTTCCCTATCGTTGCAACACAATTTAAATTGAAATCTAGCGGGTTTTTCTGGTCCAAGACTACAAAATCTAATATATTTTTGGAACATCTCAACTCAACTGTATGTCATTCAGTTTCTTTTTTTTTTCGAATAATAAAAATAAAATGATTTTTTCTTTACTGTTGTCGAGGTTACGTTTTGCACGCCGTGAATTCAACATGTTCAAAAAACAAAGATCGGTTTGATAATTTTCTATAAAGTACCTCAAATTTTACTTTCAGTATTCGAATCAACCATCCTCAAATTATTTATATTTTGTTCTTGTCCTTTGTAACAGAAGTATAACCTCAATATGAAATTGTTAAAACCTAACTGGATATCTCACGACGGTAATGCTTTCATTTAATAATTATCTTGGACGATATCTGTTGTTTACTTTTTAGTTCTTAATTTACATATTGTATAATTTCTTTTAAAAATATTTATTTTGAGAGTTGATTTAATTTTCTAATGATTTATTCATCATTGTTTAGATAAACTTGGCTGTTTTACCGGCTTTTTATAGTACAACAGAAATATATTAATCGTCTCTGTGCTACATGATTAGAAATAAAGTTTTACTTCTGGAGAAAATAGTGCTGATATATATATATAATGCAAATATTTCTTCATTTAATCTTTTTACGAGGTATGACAGATGAATTGTGTAAACATATAACCATTTTAATATATTTTCGGTAAAACTTATTTATTTTAAAGTAGTAGTTGTACTTATATAGAGAGATACAAACTATGATCTCATGTTTTTATCCTCTGAAAAAACTTTGGTAATTGTCAAAATTCATTCAAATAAAAAGATATGATGATTAACTTTTAACAAATATTGCTTTTTATTGACACTTTTAAAAAGTCATTTGATATGTCATTATCAGAAGCATATCTTTTACCAGAAAGTATTAATTTTGGGAAAATTTAAAATTTGATACATTAAATATTACATGAACTTCTGTGTTATACTAACCCATCAATGTTGTTCATAAATCTTGCAATTCTTATGTCAGTTTCTTAGGTCAAGTCCTTATAAATTAATTGGGATTGGTACAGATTTTCTTAATATAAACTAAGATTGCATTTTTTACAACAAATTAGCATTAATGATCTAAATTGCAACTTATTGCACTATAAATAGCACACTAAAAGGAGCTAATATCTGAATATATATTTATTACTGTGTTATATATATTATTTGACTTCTAGTATTTATTGATCTGTGTGCATTATTACTGTTGGTTACTGGGCACTTTTGGTGACAACACTCAGAGTATTCATAAATATAACAATTATTTATCATTAAAGTTTTAATTTTTACAGCTATATAAGTGGTTTATTGCCTGTGTTCGGCTAACCAAATACTACCTAAATATTTTATATTGGTATTGGTTGATTGATATTGGTTGATGGGAGGGGGTGTATTAAATAAAGGATTTAGTAGCAGTCTGCCCCCCCCACAATGCAGGGGGGGCAGTGATTCTAGGGGGTCCTAAGCCTGACTGACGCCAAGTACGTTTTTGGGCTTGGGGCCCAAAACCTGACTTTGCAGAGGGAGGGGGGGGCTAATATTCTCCGTTATGCCACTGAGGAGTAAGTATCTAATACTGTAGTACACAGTATCTACAAATTGTAGCTGATAGAACCCTTTTTTAATTTAAATTGGTATCATAACGTGAAAACGTGTGTTGTGAATTTATCGTATTGGGAAATATCACCAATGTTTGTGTTGGTAGCAACTCAGAACAGTAGTCACTGACCTATGGTCCCATATAATTACCATACATCCCTATCTGTGGTTTTATCAAAATACAAAGCAAATTAAAAAAATCATATGTCAGCTTAGGAATACTTTAAAAACATTTTAAGTTACATTTTTATTCTTCATATTTTTTGTTATTTAATATATTTTCATTATTTAAGATTTTAAAAAATATTTAACCTTTTGAAATTAGATATCTGTATAGTACATCTGTTTATCAACATATTTTTCATATTGTTCTTGAACTTACTCACTCAGCTTTTCAATTTCACTTCATTTTTTGTTCAAATAACCTTAAATTAAAATTTTCTGTGAGAAGAGTAACAATAAGATTTTCTCTAATAGACAGTGAATAATTTTAAAGTTTTTGGACATTCATAGAACTTACTGATTATCTTCAGTCAAATTCTTGGAAAAAGGAAGAGAATTTTCAAAGGATCAGGATGTTTATTATTTTTGCTTTGTACATTTTTCATCCCTATCTTTTCTTTTTGTTACTTTTTTTGGTTCTATCTCAATATATATTAATTCTTTATGTGATTTTTCTTTTGACCCATCACAATTTGTGTTGCAAATTATATTTTAAACACATAATTTTTTATATCCAAAGAAAACTTTCCATAGAAAAGTAGGGGAGTCACAGAAATAAATAGTAAATGCAGATGATTTTTATATGAGCCTTTTAGCACATAAAAAGTTGCTTTAAAACCATCATTAAAAATGTCATACAAATAATATTTACTCTTTTTTTATTCCTATATTCTTGTTTGAATACAAAATATTATATTGAAAATGATCAGGAGTAATTTTATGTCATTTGAAATGTCTAGCAGCTAATTAAAATTTATAAAATATCTTGTATATAAAAAAATTTAATATTGCATAAGCTACAAATTACTTTTAATTCTTTTTTAATTATTCCATTGTTTTTTATACTTTATATAACTAATATATGGTGAAATTTATTTTATTATAGGTCATCCTATATTCTCTGTTGATATTCATCCAGATGGATCTCGCTTTGCTACTGGCGGGCAAGGTATGGATTTTTTTTTAAGATTTAAATATATGCTATATAACATTTAAAAATAAGTTTAATGTAAGAAAGTGTTACTGAAAATTGTATTATTCATAATTATTTTAATTGATTCAATTATTAATATTAATGTACTCTCACAGTAATAATGTTGAGATAAAATTTTCTATTTTCTGTGCATTATTGACTTAAAAATTAAATTGTTCAGAAAACATATAGCTGCCAAGTTTAAAGTTTCTTTGAAAAAAAAAAGCGCATGTGTTAGCATTTTGTGCTTAGTATTCAATGGATATTTAAATGTATTTTTTCTATTAATTGCTTAATATCTTTAATTTTTAAGCATTTTGTATTACAAATTTTTTTTTCATCATTCGTTTTTGAAATTTTTCTTTTTAACTGACTTTTTTTAAAACTTTTTCTAAGATTATGTTTGATTTTCACATTGTTTCAAATGGGTTTTTTTCTTAAATTAATTTATTTTGACATTTAAAAGTAAATTTTTATGGCAATTATAATTTAAAAATAATCCTTGTTATCTTAATATCTATCTAAATTTCTTAAAATTGTCAGGTTTATAAAATTGACTTTTTGCTTCCTTAAAATGGATTAATATGTTGTACTAAATATACCTTTAGAAATCATTATAGAGTATGTAAAATATAAAAAAAAAAATCTTTTAGTTTTGTAAAAAATGTGCTTTTTTTAAAAAATAATAAGTTTTTGAATGATTATTATATGTTCAAGTGAGAAATTTCACATTACTCATTCTATTCCATATATTATATCTATTATCTATTTTTCTTTTCAAAATGTCATGATTCAAAGACATAGTTCCCTTTCTTATCACCTTCCTTTAGTTTTAGAATTATGTTACTTCAAACGCAAAATTTTTTTTATATATATGTCCCCCCCTCCCCGTTTTACATATGTGTATTGCTTCCATTTTTGGAAGAAATCTTTGCTTCGTCTTTCTTTTGTTTCACCAAGATTTATTCTAAAATGTCAGGAATAAATAATTCAGGTGTTTATTCTAATTTGATACTGATGATATTAAAATCTTTTATTTCAAATTAAGAGGAAATATGTATATGATGTATTTAAATCATAAATATTAATGTAGTACTCTCGCATATACACACTGTATGTATGAGAATACCTGCAAAAAGTATAAAACCTGTAGAACACAGTGGTGCCTAACCTTTTTATCACTGTGGAACCAGTCAATGTTTGATAATTTTACTGCAGCCTTCAGAAAGGGAGGGGGCATTGAGTGTTTTGATTTTATAATTTTAATTTAATTATATTTAAATATGCTTTCAGAATAAAATAATTATACCACTGCTGTAGAACATGCTCTTAGACACCTTTTAGCAAAATTATATAGAATGGAAAATGTATAACAATTGAAACAAATTTTTTTTGATGAAGGGACACTCTTACCTCTACAACTGTTGGACAATATGGTGTTAGAAATAGGAAGAGAGAGTCCCAATCAACCATTAAAATTATGGGAGGTTATGTCTGTTTGTTGGTCGTCTCCTGTATGAGCAGACTATCGTTTGTACCAATGCTAATCTTTCGATAAGATCTTTTTTCGTTTGATTAAATAATGAATTTGTTTTATTCAATTTTATACTTGAATGTTTTTGTCATCTTTGAAGCATAAAGTACTGTTTCTGTATTCTGAAGTCTTCCAATTGATTTTTTGCAATGTAATGACAAAAACAAAATATTCCAGTTATTGATTAAAGATTACTTACCAATGTAGATTGCAGTACATCTAAGAGAGAATTTTAATTGTTAACACTTTTTACTGTAATTTCTGTTACTTAGTTGTTTGATGTAAGCATTTGGTTATCATAAACATGCCATATTGCATATAGAATTCTGAAAATTTATTTGTAATTAATAAAAGAAGATGTAGCAGATAACCTGTCTTTTTCTTTGTTCATAAAATTAAATTGTTTTTTAATAGCAAATTTATTTTCATTAGTTGGATTCGTTAAGATTTTTTCTTTCGATATTTGAAAAGAAATGCTTTTGAAAATCACTGTTTTTATTGACATGTATTGTATTTGAATTGAATTTGGCTCATTTAAATACTTTTTGATTTTTAAAAATATGTACTAGTCTCTTTGGATCATAAATGATCTATGTTATTTTATTAGAATAATGATTTAAGTAATGATAAAATAATTTTTTATCATATTATATTTTGCAATTTTGAAAACAGTTTTGCATGTTTATCATGCTTAGAATACTTTATTTCAACTATTGTATACTATATATTTCCAACTATACTGGAACTAAACTAATTAAATGAATCTAAGTGCAATCTACTTTATTTTATTTTCAACTTAAAGTTTTGAAGTGATTATTTTATATCTCTTAATAAGATAGAGAGATGTATTTTCAATGTTATTTGCATGACATTTAAAATGAACAATATCATTGTAATTGTTAAATATATTTGTATGAAAACCTTAAGTGACATTTTTGACAATGAACTATTATATATGAATGAATTTTTGTTTTAAAGATATCTATTTCTGTGTAATTTTAGGGATTAAAACTTTTTATCATTTATAGGAGCAGACACGGGTCGTATTGTGATTTGGAATATGTCACCAATTATTGATGAATCAGATGAAAAGGATGAAAATGTTCCAAAATTATTATGTCAGATGGATAACCACTTAGGTAATTCTGATATATTTTATCTTACAGCATTCTTTCTGTACTTTTATTTGATTGTTTACCAATTAAATGTTTATTTATTATGGCACTTTTTCATGTTAATTAATTCAGGTATAAACTTTGATGTTTTTAGCTTGTGTAAATTGTGTAAGATGGTCTGGTAGTGGTAAATATCTAGCTTCTTGTGGCGATGACAAGGTTCTGATGATATGGCAAATCGGAAGGTAATTCATTTATATCTGTTCCAAAACTTTTTTTAACTGAAAAAGATTTTGTTTCATGCAAATAGATTTTAGTTTACAGTTGTATCATTATTCTTCATAATTCTTCTAACAAAACATTGTAAATGCATTAATATATCAGTACATTTTCAGAAAATCAGTATTTCATAAATCCAAAGTCTATTCTGTCTTGGAATAATAACAATTATAAATGTTTAATTTTAGATTTTGTTTGTTTAGAATGTGTTCGTTGTATGTCTGGTAAAACAAATATTGTTACATATATTTATGGACTCAAAATGCTGGTACAAAAGTACTGATACAATTGTTTTCCTTCAATTTCTTGTTAATGTATCTTTATTCTTAAATATATGCTTTAATTTCATTTTAATATTGAAAATTTTTATAATTTCGGGAAGATTCAAATATAATGACCTTTATATATAATCTTTTATAGTACATATTTAATTAAGAAGCATGAAATAAATATGCTGCATAAAACGTATTAAAAATAAAAATAAACAAATATAGTTGATGTAATTTTCATTTTAAGGCATTTTATTTTAAAAAGGCATTATTTTTTTAAAAAAATTGTGATTAGTTTTTAACTTTTTATTTATATTTATACAATGTATTATTGATGAGTCTTGTTATTCTGTTTCTAATACTTAATTCTAAAATTGTAATTAATATTAAAGATGCTCTCAATGTTGTAAATCATGGATTATATGTATACATTGGTGTGTAAAAAAGGACAAAGACTATTCAAGAAACCATCACAGTTCAAGTACAATAAAGCAAATATACATAAGTGCACTTATTGTGTATGCTCAGCATTTCTATAAAAGCTATTTCTTGATCTACATCAGATTAAGTAGTATCAAATTGCTGCTTTAATATATGTTTGACAGGCAATCCTACAGATTGCAGTTTGATGACCTTATCTGAAATTGAATCACTGAGAAGGTAGAGGACAGTTGAGGTAAGACTGAAATATATGGGATCACATACATTGTCATTCTACATATTTTGAGAGCATTTCAAACTTTAGGAATAGCTATCTGAGGATTTCATATTGGTTGTTCATAGGTAATCATGATGGTAGATAACCTGTATGTTGTCCAGCAAGCCTGAAGAAATCCATGGCAGACAATGAAAAAAAAATAGCAAGATATGAACAACAGATTATTGGATGATTGATATCCCTAAAACCATGTCCAAGAAGCTGTGCAATTGTAGCCTGTTTGCAAAACAACCAGTATGGTGTGTGTCATAAATGCCTGCTAAATAGAGATGTCATTTTCTACGGTGCCAAAAAGAATAAGAATTAGGCAGGTTAGCAAAAGGGTTCAGTGCTCTTTACAGACAATAACAATTTAGTCCTTCTAGTAATTTTGGACACACACATTTGGGAGAGAGAGGGGAACATGTAATAATTCCTCCACCATCATCAAAATGGATCAGGTTGATGGTAGCAGAGCTCATTTGGAGTAGTATCATTTCATCATATCTGTACTGACCTTCACATTATCTCCTTCCAAGAAGATTCTATCACTTGGAATGCTTGCTGTTGTACTGAGATTCTCCTTCCTCAAAGATCTTTTTACAGACACTATGGATTCTCAGTTCCTCTTTGTGAATAAGGATACTACTCACATTGTACAATGAACGTCAGTAAAGATATTTCACACATATTGGCCAACAAGGTAATTTGACTTTAATTCAATCTAATTATCAAGGGAGAGACTTAGCAGCACATCACTAGCCTCCAGCAATGATGCTAGAATTGCGATTAGCACTTAAAAAAGAAAGAGCAATAATGCTTTAACATCTTGTGGACAACTTTGTGCTCAGCATAGATAGACATTGCAAAGCTTGGATTGCAGTCAGGAGGGATTATACCCCCTACTAAAGGCTAGATATTTCTTGCCAGCCACCTGTCACATGGATGTTTTTGTCTACTGTCCAGTTGAGCTTGAAACTAATTTTTCAATTAATTTCCTTATTATCCTTTAGATTTCTGTTTCGGAAATGTTTTAGTTTTCTCTTGTTATATCTTTATTATTTACTCACTATATCATATTCTTTACATCAGTTTGGAGCTCTTTTGCACAGTTATTACATCAGAATAATTGCATTGCTCTTAACTTTTTACACCAGTATGTATATACAGTAAAATTATGTGTATGGATATACCATAAAAGAATATGTATATGAATGTGACTTTAAACAGTATATAGTTGAAATGTTCAACAGTATATAAAATACATGATTAAATAGAATGCAAAACATATAACGAAAAAAAATAGTGCTATTTTTTTAAAAAGTAGTTTCATTTTTTAAAAAATTTATTAATAATTTTTGAGTGTTATAAAATTATATTAAATATCAATGTGTGCATTTGTACATCCATATTTTATTTAGCTGGAATTATAATCTGATCTTTTCTTTTTATATTAATTTTTAAACTAATCTAGCAATTTCTATTTTACATAGATATGGAACAGCTGGCTCAACAACATTTGGAAGTAATGGAAAAATGGTAAATGTTGAGCATTGGAGATGTGTTAGTACATTGCGGGGCCATTCAGGAGGTATGTTTTTTTAAAAAATAGTTTTACTCCTAAAAAAATGCAATGGTTTTGAAATGAATAAAAATTTTTTTAGGGAAGATAAGAGATAAAAATGCACTTATACAGCAATAATAATGTGATCGTTATTTTTTTTTAGAAGAAAAATATCAGTTAAATTCATATGAATGAACAAAAAGAAGTTCAGTAATAAGTTAAATAAATAAAAGCTAAAAACAGATACTTGACTAGATACTGTTATCCACTATATTTCATTTCTTATTTATTCATTAAATATGTGTTTAAAATGTTTATGTAAAATGTCTTTCAAAAATTACGAACTTGATAGGAACAAAATTTCTTTGACAATGTTGTGTTTTTTGTTTATAATTAAATTATCTACTTTTATTTAATGATCAATTTAAAAAAAAATATATGGTGAAGTTTAATTACTTATATTCAGTAATTAAAGACAATAATAGAAAATCTCTTAAACTTTGCATGAATAATGATATAACTATATAAGCTACATTTACATGATGCATTCTGAAATTTACATAAATATTACTTTTTGTGTTATAAAGGTATTATACAAAATAAAATAAAGAATTAACAAAAAATTGAGCGTGGGAAAAATACTTGTATTAAGAAAAAATAATTTTATAAAATTTGTGAGTTCAGTATATAAAAAAGCGTCTACTCTTAACTAATGTATTCACTAATCCAATATTCATTTACAAGTGATTATAACTATAGGGGATTTCATATTCATATTATCTATAATTTTATACAGAGCAAAAAATTATTCCAAACTCGTATGTTATTGAATTTTATGACTTACTTATTTTTACTATGTGTTCTATTTTAATTTAATGTAGGGGAAAATTTTTTTTGTTCTAAAGTGGAGGGGTTATTCATATCCACAAAAGCTCTGTAATTAGGATTTTTTTGCAGATATATGATGCATTACTTTATTGTTTTGCAAAGAAGTTTTGAATCTACTTCTTTTTCAGTTTTGTACGTAATACAACTGTTCACGACGAAATAATCATGATTGGATTATTCGTGTCTTGTGAATTGATTACGAATTTACTAATGTCACAACAAGCAGGACCCAGAACCAAAAATGGTTAAGAGGCAAACTTGTCAAAAAAAGAAAGAGAAGCGGACAACACATGGACAGCACAAGCAACAAAAAGGACAAGGGGGAGGACAAGACAAGACATGACACAAACATTTACATTAAAAAATTCACATGAAGAATACAAAATGGCAATTTACAATGAAATAAAAACATTAATGAAAAATTTACAGATGAGTGCCTTCAATGGCACCTTCCACCTCACCCTGCTCGATGTTGCCGTATTGCCTGTGACCCGTGATGTGTTCAATGTAGATGTCACGGCTCCAACGGATTGCGTCGGAACAACAGAGTTTTCTGAGCAGGGCAAGGTAGGACTTGGTTGCGATTAGACGCAGGAAGTCGTCATTGGCAACATCCCATGCCCCCAGTGAGCCCACGACGATTGGGATGATAAAAACTTCGGAGGCCCCTTGGTTTTTAAAGTAATCGATAAGAGGCTCGTACTTCTTAGTTTTCATCCTCCGGGCCTCTTGGAAGGCTGTGAGTCTATTCTCGAAAGGGATGGTAATGTCAACAATGAACACCTTCCCCTCAATGGAGGCAACGATGTCGGGTCTGAGACGAGTCTCACCCACAGCACGGTTTACGGAGATGATCTGACCGCTGAAGGCAATGGCCTTCCGAATTCTCTCCTGGATGGCATTGTGTCTTTTTTGCCATGCTGCGGAGTGGACCTTGCAGTGGTTAACCACGTGTGGGAGCGTTTCATTGGGTGCCCCACACCGACGACATCTCTTGGCTGATGGGTCAACCCACTGCTTTGCCCCATTAACGGGAAGGAGGTTGAGCCTTGCTGCGTGTACGAAGCGCCAATCGGCGAAGCGGGTAAATTTGCCATTCTAAAGTCTTTGTATTAATAGAACCATTTACGCTAGTTTAGAATAAGCAAAATTAATGATCTATATTTCATACAACAAATATTTTTTTTTCATCCAGTGGATTTTTTTTTTGGTTTTCCCTTTAAAAAAAGGAGAGAGAGGGGGAGATTTTTTATTAATTTTCTAATTAATGTTTTAATTCTTATGAATATTTTAATTACAGGGTTTAGTGTGTCATAATATTTTTACAAAACTTAGATTACCTTTTAGTAAATAAAAATAGAAATTATAGGGACAAAATAGTGAATATTTAATATTCAAACATTAAAAGCATAGTTTTTATGACTTTTGTTTCATATTTTTTATTTAATTGAGATTTTTTTGATGATTTGATGTTTAATTTTTGTAAAAAAATATTTCAGATGGTCTTGACCTAGCCTGGTCACCAAGAGATACTTGGCTAGCATCATGTAGTGTTGATAATACTATAGTTATATGGAACACTCTAAAATGGCAAGGTAAGTTTCATATTTTTTAATCATTTTTATGTGCTGAAAACTGTTTAATATTTTGATCACTGTCTAAATTTGAATAATTTGTTTTTTACTTGAATTGCTTCCATGTAAATTCTAACAGTTAATATTATTTGTTATGTGTACTCTTACTGGCTTGAAAATGACATAGCTTTTGATAAAATAGTAGTTTAATTAAAAAAATATTCGTAATATTGTAGTGCAATTTTATATAATTATTGGAGAAATATGATGCAAGCATAATTTAACATAAAGTATTTTAAGTATAGAATATTAATAAAAAAATCTTTAATTATTAATAAGTTATTATTAAAAAATTTAACTTATTAATTCAATCGTAAATCAATCTTATTCTTTAAATTTCATTTTAATCTTTCCTTGTTTAGAAATAATTGCTGTTCTGAAGGGACATAGTGGTTTAGTAAAAGGTGTTTCTTGGGATCCTGTTGGGAAATACATAGCATCCCAAGTAAGTATATAACATTAAATTTCAGTCTTAAAATTAATAAAGTGATGAAAATAAATGAGTCATTTTGTTGATGTATTTTTAATTTTTGTGCAATATGACAACCAAATCCTATCTGCGTTAATAGAAATTGCCTAGATTTAAAAGTATACTGAATTTCGGTAACCAGATGCCAGTGCTTTATGGCAACCATACACATTGCTGGAAATTTATTTTGGGTAAAAAACATCAGGTTTGGTTTTTGAGTTTTAAGTATCCCCTCTCCCTTCCCTTTCTTTAATTTGGATTTCTCATAATGTAGTTGTGGACTTAGCCTTCAGTGAAAGGAAAAATGATTATATATATATATATATATAAATTACTTACAATGTTTTATCTCAAAAACACAAATATTCATATTTGGGTGCTATAAGATTGTATTTCAGAAAACACATTTGGGAAATGCAGTTTTAACATCCATATTCTCAATATATTGGAATAAGAAATGGCAGCCAATTAAAGAATAGTGATCTTCCTTTTATTTACAGTTATTGGATTGATACATTACCGGTTCTGGAAATAACCTGCATTTCATTCTGTCATTGAAAGTGGACTAGAACAATTTTGTGAAACATGTTCTTAAATTAAAAGGGAGAGAAAGAAAAAAAAACTGATTAGTGGGAAAGGGGGAAACTCTAGCAGTTGAAATTTATAGAAACCTATTTTCAACAATGCCGGTTACATTCTGCCCTGGAGTAGATTTTCACCATAATATTCAAGTTTGTAGAATTATTCTTAATCACAGTTCCTGAATGAAGGTAAGCCAAGGGGTTAAGAAGCTAAAGAAAAATAGTTGTTTTGATGCTATTTTTTTAAATCTATTGCATTAAAATTTCTACCCGAGGAAAAATACAGGATCTTGTTTAAAACTTTAAAAAATAAATCACATGCATTTGCAATAAAACATAAGTACCATATTTTCTCACTTATTAAGATTTGAATTTTAAGTATTATTTGTTTCTTTTCGTAATAAAGTATATATCTTTTCATTGTTTTATTTTATTAAGTTATTATTAGGCTCCCCCCTCCCTTCTTTTAAAACATGTGCAAGATCTTGTACAATTCATTCTATTTTTCTTGCTTATCTTTTTTTCCTTTTTAAGACTAAAAGAAAAAAAATAATAATACTTGTACCACACATTTGCTATAAATCTTTATGTGGGGCAACTCTCTTGTATTAAAATGTTGCATTACTTGTGTTGTAAGATTGTTTTTTAACTGAATAATTAGTTGTTCACAGTTGATTTGTAAGCTTAGAAATGTACTTGTCATTTATATATTTCTTAAATTCAAAGTAATATATTATAGAGTATATATTTTTGAAACTGTTATGGATTGCTTTTTTGTTTCAGTCTGATGACAAAACATTAAGAGTATGGCGTACCCATGATTGGCAGCAAGAAGCTGTTGTTACTGAACCATTCCTTGAGGTAATGTAATATTTTTATCATGTTTTAGCAACTTGGGCAAGTTATTAATATTTTAATAATCTGATTCATTGTTAATATATTTTAAGACCTTCTATCTCTCTCTCTCTCTCTCTCTCTATATATATATATATATGTGCATGTATATTATTATTATACTTGTGGGACCATCTTATTTTAATCGATACTGTATTATATTTCTATTTATTGCTTGGCCGTATAACAATTTGGTATAGTTTATATGCATAAATATTGATAATTAGATATAGTAAAAATCTGTGTAGTTAACTAATTGCAAATTTTATGTGCTGTGTTATAGATTATATAAATTTATATATATATATATACATAATATATATATACTTGTCTATACTTTTAGTTTTTTATATGATAATTATCAAGAACCCAAGGAAAATATAGTTTTTAAAAATGAATTCCAAAGAAATTTCTGAATTGTAAAAGAAATATTTTTCTGATATATTAAAATTTTATGATTCCTATTACATTTTAAAATTATATCATGTGTATGAAATAATTTTTTGTTGTAATATGATATAATTTTTTTAAAATACATTGTTTTTTTAAAGGGTTCATTTATATAGGCATGTTAGAATGCATTAAGTACTAACTAATGATATTGACCCTTTAAGCCTAAAATATTTAATTTCATGAAAAATCCTTAATGATAAAGTATTTTAATTTAAACCACATATACTATTTTGTTGAACTTGAAAATGAATTTTTCCAAAATTTTGAAATTAAAGTCATTTATGTATGTAAATAATTAATGGTGAAATAACTTGGACATTAGCAAATAGGCACATATATGTTGATAGAAAATATTAAACCTATTTATAAATTTTGTTTCAAACTACAAATTATTAGAGGACTATTTTCTTGAAGTGCTCTTCTTTGTTTTGTGGTTAATTTTCGTTTTTTCCTTTTCCCTTTTTAAAAAGTTTTTATGCAATATTATTATTAAGTAACATCTCATAATATTAAAACTATGTTATCATTTCTTTAATCTAAAATTGTTCTAGACCATTATGTTCTTTTTTTTGTTCTTAAACTCCATCATAGTAACTGAATTCCTAAATAATCTTAGAAACTTTTCTTATAAAATAAAAGCATGAATGTGAAATAGAATTTTTGTTAATGTGTATTTATTAAATGAGTTAACATTAATCTGATAATGGCTACACATTTATCAAATGAGTGCTGCATATGCATATTTACTTGATTGTTGTAAATTTCTTGGTGAAATAATTTGCAATCTCTAAACCTAGATACCCTATAACATTTTGTTTGTGGAGGTTAAATGTGTATTGTAAGATCAGTGTTTAATGCTTTTGTCTTTTATATGTGATTGAATGGTAATTAATAATGCTTTCTATGTAAGATACCTAAATTTTAAAAATACTTCAAAATAATCTCTAAAAATAATAATAGTAAAAATAATTATAATTTATTTGTTATTCACCTGCATCAATTCATATTTCATTATGTGTTGATTTAGAGCCGGGGTGGGCATTAAGTCGATCGCGATCGACCGGTGGACCGCCAAGACATTTTGGGGTGACCACCTTCACTAAGACTTAATAATCATTCCATTATAAGAAGGTCTAAAAATACCGTATTTATTCTAATCTAAGCCCCGTCCCAAATTCTCAACAAGATTTTGTGAAAATTTAAAAATTGTTTAAAATGTGGTTTATCGATATATAATTTTACGAAATTAGAATAAATTTAAAAGGAAAACTAAAGAATAAACTACCGTAAAATCGGGCGTATAACTTGCACTTTGAACACAAGAAATGCGATTGAAATTTACGGGTGCGCGTTATACGCCGGTTATAAAAATAACAGCTTCAAAAGAAAAAAAGATAAGCCTAAAAAAATAAGGCTTCTGCATATATCGAAATACTGTTTATTTAAAAAAAATGACTTTATGAACGTAAAGGGTTGTACTCTTGAAGTATTCTATTTTTTTCTACAACGTGGAATAATAACTGGAATAAATGACTTCGAAACATAAGAGGATTGCACACGCATATTTCTTCGTAAAAATGGGGATACATATTATACGGCGAATATACCTAAAAATAAAAAAAATGAAGCTTAAAAGTATAGGTACACGTTATACGTCGGATTTTACGGTAGTTATTTTATCAGTATTAAAACTTTTAAATACATGTATGAAGATGTAGTTTCTCTAAATACCCATTCAACACATTTTTTCTCTTCGATTCTAAGCCGTGCCCGATTTTCAGTAGCATTAACATTGGGTAAACAGTGCGGCTTAGATTCAAGTAAATACGGTATTTTAAAAAATAAGAGGAAAAAATTGAATAAGAGTACATTTTGTTGAATAGAAAATGCACTTCGCTATTTGGAGGCTATTTTACGAAGAAAATCGTAAAACGTTCTTGGTTCCAGGAAAAAGTTTGAGAAATAGATAAATTCGTAAAATGGAGGTCCGGCTGCTTTTTATACTTTCTTTTAGTTCAGTACACCTACGACACTGGTGGACCGCAACACCTTGAAAAAATTAGAAGTAGCCCGTACCCTAGAAAAGTCTGCCCACCCCTGATTTAGAGTGTTAATGCTAAGATTCTTGAATGGTGGATAGTGTGTGTGTGTGTGTTGACGAAAAGTTGAATTATGTTTGGTTTTCACATTAAAACACTTAAATTTAAAATGCAAGAAATTCACTTAAAATAAAGAAATAAAGTGCTTATTTTTTATTAAAAAATATATTTATAAATATGAATATAATGATTATATTAAAAAAAATGTCATAGGTAAAAAAAAGTTTGTAATCTTACCTTTTTTCATACCCAGGATATTTTTGAAAGAGAAACACTTTATATGTGTTATATATAAAGGGAAATTATTTTCCATAGAAATCGCTAGTATTAAAGCAGTATTATTTGTTTCGCATAGTGTGGAGGTACAACACATGTCTTACGTTTGAGCTGGTCTCCCGATGGTCGCTATCTGGTTTCTGCCCATGCCATGAATAATTCTGGGCCAACTGCTCAAATTATTGAGAGAGATGGTTGGAAAGCCAACAGGGACTTTGTAGGCCATAGGAAAGCTATCACTTGTGTTGTAAGTTGAAAGTTTCTTCTTATTTAATAATTAATTTTTTGAAAATTTATTTGTTTGAATTAATTATTTTATGAGATTAATATTATAATAGATTCTTGTATGAACACAGAATCTCATAAAATAAGTGTGTCATGAATAAAAATTTCATGATGCAACACTTATTCTAAAAAAATTCATTTTTATTAAAATTTATGTATGGGTATTAACTGAAAGTTATTTTTTATTGCAGAGATTTAATCCTAATATACTTTGCAAAATCAGCAAAGATTCAGACAAGGTAAGGTTTGTGGCAATCTCTTGAATCTTCCTATTGGTCAATAATTTCAGATAATTAGATTAGATAATTAGTTATCAGATATAAGAGTTAATAACATGCATCATAATTTTCAAAAGAATTTCAACAAACATAATGTTTTTGAGGTATTTTTAAAAATAGTTTAAAAATGAATTTTCTATGCTTAAAGAATTTTAATATCCCATTACTATTTGAAAATGTAAATTTCTTATTGAAAAATTCAACTTGTTGAACTAACTTCTTGCACAAAGTTGAGAGTAGCATAAGTAAATATGAATTTTTTCTTTGAACAAACTAGATGCAAATCTGAATTATAAGTAAACTTTCCATAAAACCATCTTTACAGGGGATATCTTTGAGATTGAATTTTCACTTAAGTTAAAAAATTAATTTTCAAAACCCAAAGGAGAGTGTAAAATGGATAATTTCTTTCATGTTGAAAATTTCTTTCTCCCTTGCAATTCAGAGATGACTTACAATTTTCATATTACATTTCACTTCCAACACTTTTTTTTTGTTTGTAAATTTCATGCCAAATTCTAACTAGTAATTTGAAGAAATAAGTAAAATATTTGCAGAGTATTAATTCATGAGCTTGAGCTTTTTACTTTAATATACATACAGAAATATTGTAAATTTTACTAAAACTTATTTTATTACTATAATACTCCAAGCAAAAATATATTCTTTTTCACTATCTGAACTTAGAATAATTTTTGTAAAATTAAAAATACCTTTTAAATACTATAATTATTGCTATTATTTTTTTATGTATTTATAAAATTTTTTTTAAATATGTGCTGAAAACTCTTTGATTTTTCTATTGTTGAATAGTTTCGAAAACTAGTTTATTTTTAAATGCTTTTTTTAAAATTAGGTAGAGCATTTTTGTTGTTGTGCCATTGGCAGTAGGGATAGATCTTTATCAGTATGGGTAAGTCATATTTTTGTTTCAAATTCTACATATTATATTTCATTACAGTAATTTCTGTCATAAGTTTCGTATGAAATATGTAAGAATTGCTTATTTTTAATTATGATTTATGACAATAATTCAAAAACTGTTATACATATTGGGTTAACAAAAAACTTGGGGGTATTAGACAGTGACATTGGTAATGTAGAAAACACTGAAATTGATCATTAAAGATGTTGATCATTTGAAATTGGTTAGGAATTTTTCAAAGTCTAGTAATTTTTATGGAGACATGCATCTCTTTTTTGCCATCTTTGGTGAAAGTATCAACATCCTTTTTTGGAACTGATTATAAATTTTTCATAAGTGAAATATTACTAGGATTTATAAATAAAAATAATTATTAAATGGCTGGTAAAAAATTAGTTTTAGGTAATTTATTTGCGATCATTTATAGATAATGCTATTGAATAAAATAAACTTGTTTATAATAGCTTTCTCTGAAAGAATTTTTTAAAGATAAGTCTTGAAATAAGTAACAATCTTAATCAAAGTATAACAATACATTTATCTTGTTTCATTTGGTGAATTGAAGTAGTATCTTCATATTTGAGCCTGATAAAAAAAGTAATAAATAAGTAAAAGCTCATCCATGAAACAAAATTTCAGTGATCATTTTAAAATGAGTAAAAGTCATGTTTAAAGACATTAATTGAAATTATTAATATATTTTTTTTATCAATATGAATAGAAATTTTGATTTCTTTTTCACTTGTTTTGATCTAATATTAAGCTGCTATTTTAAAAATTGGAAATAAATTATCCAATTTGAAGCAAAATAAAAGCTTACAAATATCCTTAAAGTAATTTGACCAGTTTGTATACCTTAAAAAATTACTTTTTGTGGAAAGGGTTTCTGAGAGCATGTATTCATAAATGTAAAAGGTTTAGTCATAAAAACAAGGATATATATAGAGAGAATAAAGGCTGAGAACCAGTGACTTATAATATGAAAATGATTTTTATCTCTAACTCATAAAACTGTTAAACAGCTTATTTTTCACTAATTGTTTATTAATTCTTTCTGTCTTGGTTTGCTTGAATGATTTTAGTACTTTTTTAAAAAAAACATTCAAATTAGAGGTATTTACCATCTTTTGTCCAATAAACTGTTTTTTTCCCTTCTGTTTTGCTTAGCTGACTTATTTAAAACGGCCTTTAGTAGTTGTTCATGACCTGTTTTCCAATTCTGTTCTTGACATATCATGGTGAGCTTTATGTTTTAAATCTTTGAAATAGTTTTCTCAATTAAATTAGGTCTAATATATAAATGATTACTTTTTCTTGCTTTTGTTTAAAATTAATAGATTGTAAAGTGTAATTAAAATTTTATTTTAATATATTTCACAAAAATTATTTTGTATATTGTATGTTTAATTTTGTGGATGCAAATAAATGCATTTTACCTCTTATAAAATTTAGCATTTACAGTTTTTTTTTTATTTCTTATTCACATATTCTTTAAGAATGTGAAGATAAGATTTTGATTGATTTTGTTGTTGCTTTGTGACTCAGTAGATGAAATGAACTATTTTGAAATTTTTATGTACCTTTGTAGATTCAACCCAATTAATAAAGATGATTATAGTTTTACTCTGTTCTACCATAATACTGTAAAATTAATATATATTGTTCCCTCACATTTAATTCCGTTGAAAAATTTGGGCTATAAACATTAACACTCCTTATGTTGCTTCAAAATTGGGCATGTTTATTGACAATCAATCAAACTGAACATTAACAAAACTTTATTCTTTCTCTTCTCATAATTTATGATTATTTTACTTTGATTTAAGCTATATCTATTATTTTTATTTCATTTGTCTAAAAACTGACAGTAAATCATTAATTCTATTCAATACTTTTAGTGAATAGTATTCAATACATTTTATTTTTAAATGAAAACATAAAATGATTTAATTGTACCAGTAGTATAAATAAATAGTAATTAAAAATAAGTACTATATTAAAGAAATAAATTAATTTGTTAGTAATTAATTTTTCGTGAACAAATGAATTCCTCAGGGAAATTCATTTATTGATGTCTGTGAATGGAATAAAAAATATTTTATAAGGGCCCTTACGTGTTACACTGTTGACCAATTTCATCAAATCAAAAAGCCTTGCCAAATTTTGCTATATGCAGTCAATAGGGGAGATCCATTCCTGCACATGTTCAGACACATTAATCTTGAATGTCCATTTTCAAAAACAAAAACATTGTTTATAATTTATAGTATTCTTTTATTTTGTTGTGAAAAATTACTAAAATTTGAGATCTATTTAGTATTTATAAAAACTGTAGTCTAATACATAAGTACCTAAAAGGCTGGGGGAAGCAAAACAAGAAACATTATAGAACTGCATGGCAACATTTAGATTTGTACTTATGTGAATTTATTTGGCAATTGTTCACATAAAGAATATTTATTTGTTGCATTTTTGAATACAATTACATTCAGGAATTTTGGCTGCTTGAATAATGCAGTTATAATTATATCTTGTTTGTTCAAAGGACAGTTGTTTAATTTTTCTAAATCTTCTCCAGTTTATTTGTTGATGAGCTTATATAGAAAGTACATGTGCTAGACTTTATTTTTTCGTATGTGTAGAAACAATGACAGCATGTAGTAATGTTTTTTGATTTGGTAAAATTATTGGATGGTATAGTACATAAGTACATTTATTAGTTTATTATTATGACTCTTAGCAGTGCCGATTTAAGTTCATTTCGGGGCCTGGGCACAGAAAATTTACAGGCCCTCTTGGCACCGGAGGGTCAAAATTTATAACCAGAAAATCTGGTAAGTCTAGCCTATCCGGGCCCTTGTCGGCTGCCCCAAGTGCCTAATGGATTAATTGGCGCTGACTCTTAGAGGATATTCTGTTCATAAATAATAAAAAGATGCATTAAAAAAACAACACATTTTATAAAAACAAATAAAATTTCTTACACTTAAAGTTTTTGTTGTTTTTTACAACATTTTGTGATTTTTGGAATAATGTTACATACAGTTTTAAGATTTTTTGCATTCTTGATTTAAAACACTATATTTTTAAATTAATTCAAAAATTTTTAATTTTTTATCAGTTTAAGTTTATTTTTTCATATTACCTTTCATGAGAAAATTATTGACAAACATTAAGAAAAAGGATTATTATTTAACAAAATAAAAATAAAATTATAAGGGTATCCACATACTCGTATTCTAATGTGAGTTGTATGAGCATATATGGATTAATTGGGATTATACATATACTTCAAAATGCAAAAACATATCAGTTTTGGTGTTAAAACCAGGAGTGTATATAATTCGGAATTTTTTGTTTGTTTTACTAATCAAACTTCAAGGTGGTAATACTTTTTAAATCAATTTTATTCCTTAAATAGGAGTCAGAATGGGAAACAACTGATTGTCTGCTCATGGGATGGCACTGTGGCTTACATAGGTTTGAGTGATGAAGAGATTGGGAAACCTGCAACTGATGAAGAAAAGGTAGAATTTTAAAAATTTCTTTTTTTTTTAAAAAAAGAAGATATTAAAAGAGTTTAATTATATGTAGTTTTCATGTATATCTAGAGTGTTAATTTGCATAATATTGTGTGTTAGTGTTAGTGAAGATTTCCATTCTAGAATATTTTCTGTTAAGGAAAAGCTGTGTTTTGTCTGGTATTATAATTTTTTTGGGGGAAGGGGGGGGGGCTCCCTATTTTAAAGGTTGATTTTAAAAACATCCTTGTATTATTTTGTAGATATTAATTAATAAAAGTTTTTATATTTAATTTGGAAATTTAAGGTTAGTAGTTTTGTTGAGTCACAAATAATTTTTGATGCATTAACCATGGCAACTTGCTTGGATCATAAATTTTAAAATGATCTACGTTTTTATCTTTTCTTATTATCTTAACTATTATATTAGTTATAAAATGTATAGACAGAATATGTATATATACATACAAATAAAAATCTGAATTTTGTGCTTCAGCTATCTCACAGCTAAGCTTTAATTAAAAGTGTTGAAAATTTATAAGAATTTTTTTAAATCACCTAAATGCTGTCAATATTATAGTTTTACCTATCTAATCATTGGTTTGTCTTTTCCCCCCTGTTATTTCTTAATTTCTACAAAAGTTTTGAATATAGACTCGACTTTCTCAACTATTTTTCAATTAGCAATTTTAGAGACTGTTGTCTTATGAATCATTTAAATTATATATTTTACAATTATTTTTTAAATATACTTTATAATTTTGTGTTCTAATGCATTTGATTTGATAAAATGATGTATTTATGTATTTTACAGTTAAAATTATGTATTTTGAATTTTTAGAATACTTTACACCAGAGCTTATATGGTAAAAGTTTGGCTATGACAAATCACTCTGCATCATCCGTATTAAACGTTGTCGAAAATCCAGACATTTTAAAGTTCCAAGAAGAAATAAAAGTTAAAGCTGAGGAGAATTCAAAAGAAGAAATTCTGAACTGCTCTTCACCCCCACTAATTGTTTCAAATGACTGTGGTATTCCAAAAATTGAACTACAACAAACTTCTTCGAATTCTCAGTGTAGCAGACCGTTGCCTCATATTAAAGTAACTTCGGAATTGATTATATTAATATCTTTTTAAAATCTATAGCTTTTTGAAATCATTGTTAAGTTTAATAATATGTCTAGACAGGTTATTTATAAAATATATTTGAAAATTTTATGAACTTGTGAAACATGAGTTACATAGCTGGAATGAAACTTTTCTCATATTTAAAGCTGCATTAAAATAAGTAAAAACTAAAATTTCTAAAAATAATTTTTTTAGTACAATGGCAGTGCTTTACTTAATTGTACTTTTTATTTCAATATCTTGATTTATGATATGAAAAAATGAAATATGATTACTTTGATAAAGGTAAACAAAGCTTAATTTTTCTTATACAAAATAATTTAAAATCATGTATTTATAATAAATAAATAAAAAAAGCTAAGACTATTAATTAGTTTTAAATTATTTAACTTAATGCTGTATTTAATTTTTATACATTAAAAGAAGCCTGATTTGAAATCGCATTTAAAGCGTTAATGTGTATTATCTCTAATTTTATCAGTCTTGTGTATCATCACACTTCACTAATAATATTTATTCCAATATAATTAAGAAAAAGTTCCATTTTGCTGTTTTAAAAATACTTTATTCATAACTCCCAGTATATCTTTGATGTTTTCTATGCCAAATGTTTTGAAATTCATTTATATGCTGTATATTTTGCCCATTGTTTTACATTCAATAACTCATCTTTTGAAAAAAAAAATTCATTTTTAGCTAATGTTTAAAACAATTCATTTGATTTTGTGTTGAAATAAGCTTTACTGGTTTTTTAATATTTTGATATATTGTTAGGGTCCTACGGACAAACAAATAGAAACTCGCCTTGCAGATGGAAGGCGGAGAATTACTCCTTTATTTATACCTCCTCCGCCTGATATTGGGTAGGTTTTTTTTTCTTTATTGTATTTTACAACTTTTATTTAAAAATTATTTTTTAACTGGTCTCTATTATTATTTTATCGAATTACTTATTGCAGATTAACTCAAATTTTAGTTACATAAATGGAGTTTAAAGTAAAAGTTATTTGTAATTTTGTTGTGTTTTTGTCCTTTTTTAATTTTATTTAAAAGTTAATTTTGTAACAAATGTATTAATTGTTATTGCATATCTTTGAAGGGAAAAGATTTGAAATGAATAGTTAAACTTGTGTGCAGCTAATGAATAATTTTTGATAAAATGGCAATACTTCATAAAATTGCTATTAATGAATTTAATTAAACTTTTCAGTATTTCAACTTTTCTAATTTAAAATAACAGAAAGAGCAGATTTTAGCATTTAAAAGTATATATCTAGCAATATTTCAATTAAAAAGCTGTATAATTATTTGTTCACAAAATTTGACTGAATAAAAATAATAATTTGGATGGGGAGCCGGCTGTGTGGCGTAGTTGGTTTGTCACTGGGCCTTCTTCACCCAAGGTTGCGGGTTTGACCCCGGCCCAAGTCGGATTTTCGTGATGCAGAAAATCAACAGCGGCCATGTTGTATGATTATACAGCATGCAAAAGATCCCTAGAGTGTCTGTTTGGCTTGGGTACTCTTGGCAAAATTAAATCCTGGTACAAGTTCGCATCGTGGAGGAAACTGGGCTATCTCCCTCTGTGGAAGAAACTGGGCGTCAAAATTACCTGCAGCGATTGGTATCCGCCTATACGGCGCCGCACTAAAGGGTGATACCAGCTCTTGGGGATGTACTGGGTCTGCAATGGTAAAAATACTAAACCGCAGCCCATTGGACAAAAAAAAGAAAAAAACCTTTGGATGGGGTACAACTGTGACACCAAGTGATTCCCCCTTTTTCTGAGGAAAAGAGAATTACTGTCTCAGCATTGCTTGTGGCGGAGTTGTATTTCATCAGAAGTAAATTAGGGGGAGGGGGGAATTCCATTTAAGTTTTGAATTTACAAAATTTTAGAATGTTCTTCACATTTCTTTGACAATTATACCTGGGTGGGTAAAAAGTATTGAATATTTAATTAAAAATTTATTTGTTTTTTTCTTTTACAGTGAAGTCCCTGCTCCTTTCAATAGTCGGGCACCTCCCACATTTAGTTCTTCTTCTGAAAGTAAAAGCAAAATTGTTATAGAAAAGCGTGATGAGTCATGTGATGCATCTAGTCTTCATTCCTTACCAAAAGCTGAAAATTCAATTCATGCAGCCGATTCATTTGCACCTGTTACTTCATCCATCATGTCCACTTCTGCACCAATTGTAAACTCGGTTAGCACAAATATGGGAGCTACATCAATCAAAACATCAGTAATATCAAGTACTTCTAATTGCTCTCCAATTGTTTCTACTTCATCTACTAAGCAAAATAATGTGTTGACAAATTCGACAAGCAAAGCGCTGCAGGTAAATTGATATCTTTTCTTATGGTTTGATATAAATATTTATATGTTAAACTTGTCTTAAAACCAATGTAAGTTAACATCTAAAATTATGTTTAGATTTCATCAAAGATAGACAGGAAGAACAATGCAGTATTAAACTTACCTGAGTCTTAATATTCACAATGCAATAGCATAAAAATTTGGAGAATGAGGCACCAATCTGGATGGCATTGTTGCTTGATTGAAATTAAGAGCTGTTGTTGTTAATGACCTTGATGTGTAGTTTTTGTAGGATATTAATTTATTTAAATATTACTTATCAGTTTTTTAAATTCTCATTTTTTTTTTGAAGAAAAAAAATTATTGGATCAGAATTTTGTTCTTTTTGTAAAATTTTGTATTTTTAATAAAATTTAATTGCTAAAGCAGTAGTTTTTTTTTTTTGCTGAATATTTTTGTTTCAAATATCTTAAATTGAATTAATAGAAATATATTTGATTTTTCATCTTAGTTATTGATTTTGAATGCAATCTTTGCCAATATTTGTAGAGTGCAATCTATAGGATATTGTTGTTAAGCTTACTTGCATAATTTTTTTTTTTTTTTGTGGGATAAAGTTTTTGTAAAATCCTACTTGAAGTCTTTAATTTTGTGACTAATTTTTTTCTGTTTTGTTGACCTTTTATTGTAATGTTACTTGTTTTAGTAATATCATACAAAAATTGATTTTATTTTTAGGAAGATATCTCAAAACAGGATGGAATTTCATCTGTTGTCCAAGAACAAATGTGAGTTTGTGTATTCCCTGAAATTGCAAAATATACATGATATTTTTACAATAATGTTGTATGAATTATAGCAATCATGTTTTACATTTATTTTGTATGTATTTCATCATTTTTTATATGTCTACTCAAGTTACTGTAAATTGTACATTAAATGTTATTACTTCATTAGTCTTTTGTTAATGTTTAACTTTCAAAATTTACAGAATATAGTTGTCAATTAGATTTTTTTTATTCATATTATATTATCTGGTATATCTTTAACATTTTATTTTAGTGCTGATGTAGTTATTGATTCATAAAGGAACATAATAATTGCTTATCTATATAAGCTAATGTTAATGGAAAACTATTTTTTTTTTTAATTTCAGGGAAGATAAGATGAAGGAAGCTCTTGCTAGCACTCCTGCAGTTAAAACTAAAGAGCCATCTGTGCCATCCAAAACTCCTACATTAGACATAACACCTATTTCATCTCAAAAACGAAAAGCTGAAGTCCCATTGACTGGGAAGCCAGAGAAGAAAAAACCTGGTCGTCCTCCACTATCACAAAGTCAAAATCAGACACCTAAATCGGTAAAGGTCGTTATGCTCTTTATTTCTTCAAAATCAACATACACTCAATTTTTTCCTTTGTTTGTTTTGTGTAGTAAGAGTTTATTAGAAAAAAATTTAAGTTTCTCTTTTGGTTTAAAAAGAATTTTTGTCTTAATTTACAATATTTACATTCCATATTTTATTAAAAAGTGACTGAAAATTTTTTTTGTTGAGAAGAATTTTTGTTTCAATCTTGCATTCTACTCGGTATTTGAAACTGTAAAACTCATGTTATAGAGCAATAAGTAACTTTGATCAAAATTTCTGAATTAAGCTTCATGTATATATTCTAAACCAGTAATTAAAGTTTTCTATTTATTGTTATATTATGATAGAAACTGTAAATTAAATCTTATACAAATCATTTTTTTTTTAAAACTGTAATTGCTTTTTTACTGATATTAAGTTGTAAAAAAGCCAGTTTAATAATTTTTTATACTACATTTCTATAATACAATTTATATTGATTGCCAATAACTTAGTAAAAAGCATTTAATTTCTGAAGTTTCTTAGAGTTGAAAAGTTTTAAACATCGTGGGATTCAATGGGCATCACAGAGTTCTGTTTTAAATAGTAATCTCTTTATATTCTTTCTCTCATTTAGGCCCCACCAGAAAAGGCTATTGTTCCTGAGAAAACAGTTTCTCCTGAAAAATCATCACAATTGAATTCTACGTTGCATTTACCGACATTAAAAGTTGATAAAACATCAAATGTTTTGGTATTGATAGTTTTAAAAACTTCTTTTCTATTCTTTATATTTTTAAATATATATTTTTTAATTTAAAATTTTGCTTTTATGTATTAAAGAATAACTGCTGAATTTTAATCCAACATTATTGTTCCTTTTCATTTCAAAGATTTATCATGAGAAAACAAGTGGAACGCCCGTTTATCTTGAAATCGAAAACAGCATTTCTGTGGGGTCTGGTGTTCTAATACATAGGCTAAAATGCTTAAGTGGTACTACGTTAATGTGGGAAATTGCTCTAAACAGTAAAGGAGCTGCAGTTGCAGGAAGCAGGTAATAGGGCAAATAATTATTTTTCTGTTGTATGTATTTTTTTTAAAAATTGTGTATATATATATATGAGTTCATATTTTTAGAATCATTTTAAGCCATTACAAATTTAATTTCTGTCTATCGTGACAGAATCATAACCATAAAGTTATATTGAGGGATCTTCAGTTTTATACATAATATTTTATTTAATAATTCTGCATAAACTAGTTGTATAAACACTGCCCTCCAAAAGTTAAAGTACAACCTGCTTTTTGTGTCTAATTTAAAAATGAACATAGAAACAAATTTGTGGAAATATGCTTTAAAGAGTTTTTTTTTTATTGAATGTTGTTTATAAATTTGTATGCTTAACACAAACATGTTTGATAACAAAGAAGGCACTCTTGGCAGAAAAATTCATTATAGGGGAAACTGTACATCACAGTTTTATGAGGAAAAAATGTTGTGAAAACATTACAAAAATGGGTTCTAATGCAGAAACCCATAGTATTGAATTTCCATGCTGTTTATTGAGTTGTCAGACATTGAAATGGGAAACAAAGATCAAATATGGAGTAACTGTTTTTGCAGCTGATATGTGTAATGACCTTTGAGGAATACCTAATGCAAAAGTGTGTCCACTGAGAGGTAGCCCCAAATATGCTCAATCAGATTAAGATCTGGAGATTGAGCTGACCATTTTATTTGTTCCAAAATTTACCCTTCCAGAGAGTCCTCAACAAATATGGCTTATTGAGTTTGTGCATTATCATTCATTGGTATAGATTAATTACCAATAGTAGCAGCAAATGTATTAATATGTCAATTAAGAATTTCATACGAGTATCTCACACCCGTCAAGAGTTTCTCCATGGAACTCTTACAGACTATATGACAGCTGTGAGAGAGATTTCTGCTCTAACCACGATTATACTATTTTTGTGTTAATGACTTTCAGCATTGGTGAATTGTTTGCATTTGGTGTGTTGCTCCCTTCAGATCAACAGATGTCCTGATTTGCTCTGCAGTAAGAACCTGAATTCATGTGTGAAGTTTAAAGAAACCAAGTGCTATCAGGTCCAAGAAACATGTTCCCTTACCTAACATAAAAGTGCTTATCTCTGTCAAGAGTTAAGGGGAACACAAACAGCCAAGCATCGTACCTAGACCTGCATTTTGAAGGAGTTTTTGTATTATAATAGTAGGGATTTTTGTTCCTAATGGTAACAAAATGATCTGCAACCAAGTTGTGGCACTGTAGTATTTCTCCTACTTTGGTCTAAAGAACTAGAAAACTCCTGTTGGTGTTGTAACTGGTAGTTGACTTGGGAAGTGTCTTCTAGACAGAAACTGCAAATTTAAATTGATTCTACAATCCAGTGTACTAGTTAGACTACACTGGGAGCCACATTGAGATGTCTAACAGCATCAGCTTGTGACAGCCTCATATCCATCCATCCAAATGCTTGCCACCTTAACGAATCATGTAAACAACTTCTCTTTTTCTTCAGCATCACAGGCCAAGGCTGTCTCCGTGAGTCTCCTTTTTCTGACTCTATTTAGAGCAATATATTATGAATGGTTAATTTCCGTTTCTCTAAGATCTCTCTCTACAGAATCAACTCACCTGGTGAGAAGCCTTCCTTTTTTATGTGTACTTCAATTTTGTCACCAATTTAATTGTGTTTGAATCATTATATCTAAAAATGTGTCCTAGCCATCTAATGCAGTTAGCCTTTACAACTTTGACAATATCTGGTTCTTTAAATCTGCTGTAAATTTTGTAATTATATTGTATTCTATGGGCATCATTTTGCTAAACTACACCCAAGATTTTTGGGAGTATTTTTCTCTCAAAAATCAGCGGCTTATCTGTGCTGAACAAAGCAATTGGTCTAATTAAGATTTTGTATAAGTTGAATTTTGTTTTGACTTCAATAAATTAAAACCTAAATTGGCTTCTCAACCCACACAAACATTTATTTGCCATAAATTGCCTATTATTTACTTCAAGTTTTATATCATTAGATTTACTTATGACAGTTCCAAGGTACACACTCAAGGTACATATTGTACCCACTCAAAAGTAAAATTATTTATTTTTATGTGGATAAGTCAGAGGTGGGAAACTTTTTATCATTAGAAAATTTCGTGAACATGAAAATTTCGCAGTAATAAAGGAGGCAGCATAAGTTGATCTGTTACATAATTCTTCATGAAAGAGGCTATTTGTTTGTATTTAGCAATTTTTTCTGGATCTAACATATCCACTGTTTCAACAATACATTCTTTAATTATTTCTATGTCTCTAAATAGTTTGCCTCTTTTTCCAAGCATATATGCTGTTTTGTAAGTAACATCAACTGCAAACAAATTTTTCTGTACAAAATCGCTAAAAGAGGCTTGTTGATGATGCTTTTCATTTTTCTATTTTTGAAGTGCAGCTTTTTGAGATTCACCTAAATTGAAATATTTATGTTCTTTATGAGTTGAATAGCTATTTGTTTTTGCTTTTCTCAAAGTAGTTAAACTGTATTGCATAGCAAACATACCATTTTATCTTTCACAGAATTCAAGAAAAAGTCTAACTCCCACTCTACATTAACTGCTCTGTTTTCTTCATTTAATTTTCTTCTCTCTCAATTTGACATGCTGTGGGAGGAAAGGAATATTGAATAGTTTATCTATGAAAAGGTATACTTGCTAGAAATATAGTAACTCAGTGTGCAAGTAAAACCACAAAATAAGTAAAACATAATTAGATTTTCACAATGGCTGTTAGTAATGCAAGAGGAGTCTGTTATCAGCATTTTACCAGATTTACAAGCAATGTCACAATTGTCTTTTTTAGTACATAATTTGTGTATCTCAATCAACTGAAACTTATAATAAAACACTTCATTAATATTGAAATGCTGTTCGTGCAGGGAGTCAACCACAACAATAATTGTAAGAATACAATTTTTGTGTGAGATCATATAACATGTCTGGTAGCGTTGCACTAAGTGATGTTTTAACATTTGAAATATACAATTAACTATTCTTATTAGTACATATATGCATTCATACATATATGTCATTCTTTATATTATTCCATTTATTTTTAAGTTGTTGTAATCTATTTATTTAATTAAATATTAATTAGTACACATACTAGTTTAATGAATGTTGCACAAAAAACTCATGTGGGCTGTATGTGGTCTTAAGGCCGTATGTTCCTCACCTATGGGATAAGTCGTAGGCTATCTGTGTTACAGCCAAAAATTTAGTTTATTCTCTTGGTTAATACTTAGACCCATTCTTCTTGCAAAACTTCTCAAGGAGGATAAAAGCATTGCTAACTGTTTGTTTTGTTCTATCTATGACATCAATATTGTCAGTGAAGGCTAATAATTATGTGGTTCTATTAAAAATAGTACCTTTGGTATGTTTATATTAGAATCTTTAATAGTTTTTTCAAGTGCTATTTTGAACAATATACAAGCAATTGAACAATGTAGCAAGAGAATCTTCCTGTCTCAGACCTTGTTCAGTATAAAAAGCCTCTGAGACATTTGTTAATCTGTACTCAACTTCTTACTTAACTTTTTTCAAAGTCATCCCAGTGAGATTTATCACATTTTTAGGGGAGTCACATTCCATCATAGCTTCAACTAAACAATATTTATACTATCGTAGGCAGCTTTACAGTCGTTAAAAAGATAGTATGTATCTATATTGTGCTCTTTAGTTTTCAAAAGAATTTGTCTAATTGAGTATATCTAAAACAACTTCCCTAGACATTTCTAAACTCTCCTGGTTGTTATCAATGGAATTGCCAACAATTGTACAAAACATACACACGAATTTGTGGAAGTTTGAGTTTTGCACATTTTCTTAAACTCCTAAACAAATGTCAATATCTTTTTTAAATAAAAGTAATGGTTATCATTTTCTGCATATGTTTTTTTTAAAATTCATTACTATTATTCATACAAATTATGAATTTTATTGTTGCTGTCATTTTTTAATGGCTAGCTTTGAAAAACATATTGTACCTTAACTTAGGAGGCTAGTGTATATAATTATTATTTATTAATGCAAGAAGAACACAGTGTATCTAATATTTAAACAAATCACAGCCATATTATTTTTAATCTGTACAAATTTTCAAAAGTTTGTGTGAAACCCAAAGTATGTGTTAAATCATTTTTTTTTAAGAACACAAGTTCCCTTGCTAACTCTTGGTTATACCTAAACTAAATTCAGTGGTGCAACAGCCCAAGGCCTACTATGCCCATTCCAATATTCTTGAGCTTGGACGCTGAGGTGGATGAGCAGATGTTCCAGTCAGGTGGTCAATCTCGCATGAAACCCCATTATTTAGTCCCCATTTATCGACCCATTGAAGGGATGAAAGGCTGAGTCAATCTTGCTCAGCCAGGGGATAGAACCCCATACCTGTGATGTGGAAGTGCTATACATTACCACTCGGCCACTGCGCTTCCCTTGGTTATAGCAGAACCACTTAAACCAAGAGGTTTTGGTTTTTAAAAAATTTCAAAATTTAATTGTGTGCAATCTTAAAAGCGTAAAAGACATTAAAAAGCATGTTCAAAAACTTGTAACTAGAGACACATAATTTTGACATTGTACTAGTAGCTGAGTGACATAATCTCAATGAAACAATTTTTCTAAATGTATTATTGTTGCATTAGTAATTCCTTTATGCATAAATACTTGTCATAAAAAGGATATCTCTTTTGGAAAAGATATACATTTTATATTTATTTTAACTTAGCAAAAAGTTTTCAATTTGATATAAATTTAAAATCTTTACTATTATAGCTTAATGTTACTATTATGCATGTATGTTTGTATTAATATAATAGGCTGTATGCTTATAGCAATCTTTAGTATCCAAAACTTTATTATTTCCCATTTAGATTATGTTAATATATATATACATGCACTCTGACACATTCAGATTTTAACTATGGGTATATAATCCTAGATTTCAAAATTTCTTTAAGTAAGTCTTTAATATTTTTTCCAATTTTATTTGAAATTGTTTTAGCTATTGATGTTAAGTAAATAAGCATCTGAAATTTCATGAATTTATGTATTTTCATCATTTATTCTTATCTTCTCATTAAATTTTGAAATTCTCCTTTAGGCTAGTAAGCTGTATAGTTTGTGAAGACAAAACATTATCAATATTCTCTCAAAATGGTAGACGCCTATATCCTCCGATAGTTTTAACATCTCATGTTACTCGTTTAACATGTAGTGATCAGTATGTTATGGTAATAACATCAAAAGGTTACATGTCTGTATGGTAAGTTGTATTTAACAAAAGTACTAGTTGTTTTTCAGATTTTTACTCTTTAAAATTTTATATGATATTTTCTACAGTATTTCGCTTACATTCCTCATATTTGAATAACTTTTTCTTGTGCATTTCTCTCTGATGTCTAATTATACTATGCTTAAAAAATATTTTATTTATCATATATTAAATTGCCATAAATTTAATTTAAAGTTAAACTATATATAGAAGTGTAACAAGACAGTTATATATACATATACACACTCACTGTTTAAAAACATCTTGATTATGAAGTTTTCTGTGTACAATAGTGATGTTAGGGCAGTTCCAGCTTCTGTGCACAGTAGGATCAGCTTGATGAGCCTTTGCTTGAATTTTTTCTCTGTATTGGCCTGTTCCAACTGCTACCTGCTGACCATTAAGTAAGGTGCTGTTATAAGCATTCATTGCTGTACCAGTCACTGCTGATTGACCTTAAAGTGAGGTGCTGTTACTAGCATTTATTATATTTTTGATTTATTTCAAGATGGCTGAATTAGCTGAGCAAAGATACTGCATCAAATTTTGATTCCCAAAGCAAAATAATTTGTAATATTTAGTAGGCTTTTACAGGCGATTCTATGGAGATAATACTAAATGAAAGAGCTCCAGTGATTCTCAAAAATGCCCACATATAGAATGGTTGTTATGAATAGGTTAAGATGAGTAAATATTCTACAGATACAATTTGGTGATGATTTGCACATGCACAGATTGGTAACAAATTTTATCTTCAAGCTGCTGTTGGCAGAATAGAAAGAACTCTCACTGTCTAGAGGTTACACTGGACCTGTTGTGCACTACCAACACATGATCCTGAATTTCTGAACACCATGATAGCTGGAGTTGAACCAGTGGTATACTTGAATGATCTGGAAACAAAAGCACAGTCATCACAAATCACAAGTACCAAAAATACGTGTCAGGTGCAAATCAAAATCTAGATGATCTGTATTCTTTGTATTTGCAAAATCTGTATTCTTTGATATTTATGAAATTGGGATCATGAATATGCCCTGGAAAGACAAACTGTAACAAAAGGCTACTATCAACAGTTATTTACCAACTTTGTGATGCAATTCAGCTCAAAAGAATAGATCTCTGGTCAGCAAAAAGCTAACAGTTGCATCGTGACTATGCTCCAGCTCATTCAATGCACACAATTCAGACTTTCTTTACAAAACAGGAAATTCCAACTCTTGCCAACCTTTTTACTCTTCCTGACTTCTGTGACTTTTGGTTGTTTCCAAAATTTAAAAAAAACATTGAAAGGCCATCATTTTGAGAGAAGAGAAGAAGTAATGTAGAATCAGATGATAGACAAGATCATTCCAAAGGAAGCTTTTTAAAAATGCTTTGGGTAGTGGAAGGATCAAATGTAGTACAGCACAAGAGGCTTCCTCTGTGATGGGATTAAGGTCCAAATCCTGTTATATATGTTTTTCCAGGACAAAAGCTTGATACTTTTTAGATTCTCCTTATGAATATGTTTGCATATTAAAGTTGGGCACTGCAGTATCTATAATTATACCAAATTTAGGACTATCATGGATCAGAATATGTTTTCTGGCTAGCCAAACTTCCCTCCTGTTTATAATACTCAGTGATATCCTGTTTAATACATTGTTCGACATGTATTTTAAAGTGAAGTTTTACAGGAGTGCATTTTGAGATGAAACTTTGGAAACTAGAATAATTGTCTGCTAATTCTTTCTTTTGATTGGAATGTAAAATAGAATATTTATTTTTTAAACAGCTCTTAAAATTGATAGATAGCTTGAGGGTTGTGTAATTGCACTTTCCAAGGAGAAACGTTCATATCAACATATTATAAAGTGGTGTTAAAATCTCAGTTATTGCATTAAAAAAATATTTATAATACATTAAATTTGAATGTAAAAAAATGTCTTGCTGAAAATAAAAATGGAAACATGACCACAAAATCTCATCCTAAGATTGTTCAAAGTTAGGCAACTATCAAGAAAGTGAAATGTCAGATCCTTAAAAAAAAATATGCCAACTCAAAGATTCATTGCCTTGAAACTTGGAATGTCTTCTGGCACTGTAAGTAAAATCATTCATGATGATTTAAAGTTAAAAAAAAGGTATTTAAACCAAAAGTTCATCTGTTTTTGCCAAAACATATTACTGAACAAAATACAAATTGTAAAAAATTGTGTGAAAAATACCTAGCTGCTGAAGAATGAAAAATTGTGTTAACATTTGAGGCATGGATATATTTAAGTGACTGTAATAAAAGATCAGTTTTCTATTACTGAATGACAGGAATGACTGTACGAAATAGCTTCATCAGTGTACAGAAAAATTGCCCAAAGGACTCATGATAGTTGCAGGATTTTGTTAAATAGCAAATTATAAATCAAAAATGTCTCAAGTAAAGCCAAAATTAATTCACTGTAATATCAGCTGAATATTTTAGAACCAATTTTGGAAGAAAAAATTCTAGCCTTGCATGGAAAGGACATTGATAAAGTTTAGTTTATATAAACAAAGCCTCTAGTCACAAGTCCTTGTCAACTGCACTCTTTTTAGTAAAGAAAGAATCAGAAACAGGAATAAAGTGTATTCCATTTGATGAAATACCCGTAAAGTCACCTGATGCTTCTTCAGTGAACTTTAGTACTGCTGGTTTAGTAAAACAAACCTTAGGAAAACAGCATCCAAGAACACTGAAAGGGAAATGGTTCAAGAGGAATGGAGTAAAATTGGTATGGCAGTCTTTTTTTAGAAAAAGTTTACTTTCATGGAAAGTTTGAGCTTTAGCTGTTGTCAAGAATCATGGCTATCAGATAGAAGCAAATTGCTACAAAAAATATGGCATTTATAGAGACAAAATCTAACTATATCAAAATTGTTTCCATAAAGTGCGAACAACCTTCTGTATTATCTTTGATCCCATGCTTAATGCTACTGCAAACTAGACATCATATGTAATTATTGTACAATCATTTGCAGCTACTCATTAATTTGGCTAAAAATAATTTTTGTTTTGCAGTTTTTGGTATTGAATTAAAAACTATAATATTATGTATATATATATAATTATTTTTTATTTACTTTTTGGTTTCCTTTTGAATAAATCTTCAGATATTATTTGAAATTGGCATGTTTGACATTTAGGTTAGTGTTTTAAAAAATGGCTTTCAAGAATTAAATTAGCAGTTAGCGAATGATTTTCTTTGTCTTTTTTTTTCATGTAACAATTAAAGCAGCATTAAATTTTGTAAAAAATGGATGTAGTAGCTTGCTTTTTATCGAATTATTTTTATTTTCTAAACCCAAAGTTGTCAGGCTTTTTTTAGTTATTTGCTTTTTGTATGTTGTAAAAATTATAATTACAACTTGAGGCTAGTAATTTTATATTAACTCTCCTGGAATCATTTAGAATTTGATTGCTATTTAAATAGATATTGAAATATTTCATTTATTAACACAAAGTATGGTTTTTTTTCCCCATAGGGACTGCTTAAAATTAAAAAATTTATTACAAAATGAATCTTTGTATCCGATAATGCAAGGTGAGTTTTCATAATTACTTTGTATAAAATATTTGAAAAGTTGGCTTGAAGCATTATTTTATGTGTAATGAATATATATTTTAATTAGACGATGCCACTGGAGATCTAACTGTGAGGGGTACTGGCCTTAGTGATAATGGTATTCCTATGGTTAGTTTATCCAATGGAAAATCATATGTTTTCAGTCCAGATATGAAAGCATGGTGAGTAATATTTCTATGTCATTAGTTTTTTTTATCAGCTTGTATGGTTATAAAACAAGTAGTTTCCCCAGAATCCCCTCCCCCCTTTCCTTCTGAAAAGCATTGAGACACTTATTAATTCTAAAACAATTGAATTTTCAAAAGGTTGTGAGTGATTGTCAGGAGACTCGTGAACTATTATTAGTTATTGTGACATAGTGTATGATGTGCAGTACTTAAAATATGCATATCTAGAAACCAATTCATGTTTCAAATGAGAATTTTTATACAAAGAAATGTAGAATTAAAAAAAGTGAAAAAAAAAGAAAGAAAATTCATGATTATTGTTATATTTTATAAGCATTTTATTAATTGCATTTATTTTCAAGTGCAGGAAAGCTAGTGGTGAGGCCAAGTTTATACAATTTGAATGCATATATTTATATGTTTTAAGATTTAAAAAGTGGTGGCCAAAATTGTGGACACTAAGAAATTTTTGTTTAACTTTGTATGCTTATAGGAAATGTTATGTTCCATAAAATGCGGAGCTATATGTACCATTTTAAAGAGAATGTAGTACTGAATTCAATACAAAAACAAAATTCAGATATTTGCAATGCAAAAAAAAATATACATATTTTAATCTAGAAAACAAACTTAGTTATGAAGTGTCTTGTCTAACTTTCTTGGACAATCATTGTTCTTGTTCTAGAAAGCAATCAAATGTTAGTAACTGACAGCAGAAGCTGAAATCCTGTTTTACTTGGAATGTCATTATTATGCTTTGTTCTGTAAAAAAAAAAGATTATGTAATTAAATTTACATGTAGGAATGTAAATTTTTAAAAAATATTTAGTTAAGAAGCAGAGATATCAAACAAAAGAATAGATTAGACACTTTGGAAGAGATGTAAGATGAGATGTGAGATGTAAGATGAGATGTGAGATGTAAGATGAGATGTAAGATGTTACTAGAAAGTGGTTTTTCCTATGCTAAAATTGCAAGTTAAATGGTTGGTTCAATAGCTACACCTGGAATTCTAAAATTTTGTTTATGGTGTCGGGAGATAAATTCAATTAAAAACAAAGCAGAAAAAGGTGTACTGCGTCTGTTGAAGACAGAAGAATAAAAAGACTATATATCCAAGGTAGAAGAATCTCATCAACGGTCATCAGAAGTGATCTGAATGATGCTGGTGTTTCTGTCAGATCAAAAACAATCAGGAGAAGATTAACAGATGTTGGACTAAGAGGTAGAATTCCATGAAATAAGCCTTTACTTAATCTACAGCAGTTTAAAAAAGACTAAGGTGGGCAAAGGAATACATTAATTGAACCGATGATCAGTGGTCATACATTATATGAAGTGATGAAACCAAGATATCAGTATTCACAGTAGTGATGGGCAATAATATTTAACATGTAGAATAGAAGAGTTACATCCTGACTGCATTCAGGCAACTACGAAGAACCCATTTAGTGCTGTGATTTGATCATGCCTGTCAGCAGATGGTATCAGTCGCCTTCACATCATGGATGGGATACTGAATGCCAGAAAATACATTGACACCATTCTAGAACCCAAACTTCTACCTTCCATCATCTCTTTCTCAATAATGCTTCATTTATTTTTCACCAGGTATCCGCTCCCTGCCACACAACAAAATTATGGAAAGAGTGATTTCGTACAAAAAGCATTGAATTGTTCTGGGCAGGAAACAGTCCTGACCTCAATCCTATTGAAAACCCTTTTCTAAATGGAATGTCCATCGAATAAAAGGAATTAATGGAGGATAAAATTGTTTCATGTAATAATGAAGAAAGAGCTTAAAACTATCGTCAGCTGAATGAAACATCAGTGTGAACCTGTAACAAAAAATAAGGGCTATTCTACTAAGTACTGATAACTCATTGCAATCCTCAGTATCATATCTATAATTATTGCTGCTTAACTGTTTTTGTATTGCAAATATTTGAATTTTTTTATATTTTTATTGAAATTACTATTAAATTCTCTTTAAAATGATATATACTATTTTGAATTTTGTGAACCGTAACGTTTTCTATAAGCACACAAATTAAAAAATTTCCAAGTATCCAGAATTTTGGCCACTGTTGTATATTACTTACTTAAATTTTTTAAATGCTTTTAGAATTTTTATTATATTTTCATCACCACACTAACCAGTTTTTTTTTTTTAAAAAAAAGCACAAAATATCCAATTTTTGTTGTTGACTGAGTGCTTAATATGTGTAACAAATAAAAATGTATTTCCATTTTTAGGTTGCTTGTAAGTAGTGCAAATAATGCCCTTCAATTATGTTCTGACCATCAGCTTAGATTTTCCCCTCAAGAGCTTTCTAATGGTACAATACTGCCACTTGCAGCTCTTCAAGGCCAAACTCAAAGGTAAAATGATTTATATGTAATACTTAATTGTAGTAAGATTTTAACAAAAATGTTAATTTATTTATCTATTGTATTTTAAAATTTATTATCTATTTATTTAAAACAGCAGCTGTATTACAATGATTAGATATTCAATAGTATTAGGTCTACCAGAAAGTTCTGTCTGTTTTTAGAATGAAACAAAAGAATAAATTTTTCATTATTGAAAAATATAATTGCTATCATTATTTATGACTTCTTGCCAGCGTGATGACAATTTGTATATTCCATTTTTAAAAAATGTCTTATCTCTAGAAACCAAAAATTGAACCAGTGTTTGCCTAATATCTTCTTCGTTCTTGAATTTTTTGCCCTGCAAAAAATTTTGTAAGGACAGAAACAAGTGATAATTGGAAGGTGCTAGGTCAGGGAAGTATGGTGGATGTGACAGAATTTCCCAGCCTAACTCTGCGACTTTCTGACAAGTCCCCAAAGCAGCATGTGGCCCGGCATTGTCATGAAGCAGTGTGATGTCCTTCCTGTTGTACATCACCAGCCTCTTTTCTTAGAGTGCGGTTTTTAATTTATCCAATTGCTGATAGGTACCTTGCTAATAGATTTTAATTTAGTCTTTCGTTTGGTTTCAACAGCTCAAAATGTATTGGTCCTCGAATGTCCCACCATATACACAACATTCTCTTGTTCAGGCTCAACTTAGGCTTAGAGGTGGAGGGAGCAGGTTTTCCTGGTTCACAATATGCCCTTTTCCTTATGATGTTTTCATAGGTAATCCATTTTTCATCCCCAGATATGATCCTGTCCAAGAAGGGTTCAATTTTGTTGCGTGCAAGCAGAGATGAGCATATGATGATTCAATCATTAAAATTCTTCTCATTTAACTTATGTGGCACCCATCTTGAATACTTCCACACAAATCCTAGTTTCGGAATATGATCTGAAATGGTTTATTGAGCTGAATCAAGCCTATCAGTAATATCCGATGTTATCAAAAAAGAATTTTGCTCTAACATGATCTTGACAGTATCGTCTTCAATCAAAGATGGTTGCCTAGAGTATGGTTTATAAGAAAGGTCGAAATCACCTACTTTAAATTTTTTGAACCATCTTCTGCATGTTCTATTAGTGTAACTGTACCTTTACCAAACACTTTCAATAAATTTCTACTCGCTTCTGTAGCATTTCTTACTTGTTGGAATTCGTACAAAATACAGTGGCATAAATGAACTCTTATCAACAGCCATGGGTAAGCGATCACATCTCGCTTAATAACATGAATTATCTATGTTTTAGTTCATTTGCTAGGTCAGTATGTATGCATTCAGTGATAAGAAAAGAGGGCTAAATATGCAAATGAATATGGGTTGAAACTGATTGTAACTGGAACAGACAGAACTTTTCGGTAAACCTAATATATTGGTAGAAGTAAAGTTTAAATTTTTTTTATATTTTCGTACAAAAAAAAAAGTTTTTTATTTCAGTGGAAAATTACTTCAATACATTTTGTATGAAAAATTGGGGTGAAGAGCATGATTTTCTTTTTTATTCAAATCAGGGATTTAAAAAAAAAGGCAATCTCTAAACTAATTTTCCAAAATACATGTTGCCTTAAATTAACAGTGTATAATTTCAGTTAGGAGGATTTGATATACATATTTAAAATACATTTCTAGTTTTACTAAAAATAATATTTATTACTATTGATCTTTTATAGCAAAACTATGCGACTGGCTCGTGGCATAATGAGCAGCGATCCTAATTTGAGGCAAATTGGCACACTTAGTCATTTAGATAACCAGTTAGCTGCTTCCTTAAGTTTGAAATCTAGTAAAGAATACAAGTTCTGGTTGCTTTCTCTAGTCCGATATTTAGTTCAAGAGGGTAAGTTAATTAAAAAGGAATCATTCAAGAACTATTTTGCAGTTTTTTGAGGCTCCTTTGAATCTTTTTTTTTTTAAATTCAGAAAGCTTTTATTTCTGTTCTTACAATTATTATGTGTTTACAAAAATGTTATTTTATCAGTTTTTCATATTTAATTTTACTAACTGTCATGGATTAATTAAGATTTACTATACTTGCAATTAATTGCTTTTAAAAGGTCAAATGAAGAGATATTGAAAATTAAAAAATGTGACTCGCACACAAATATTTAGAATTTGGAGTAATAGAAGTCTATAACTTAAAATTTTAGTACTTTTTATAACTTTAATATTTTCAAAAATGATAAACATTCTCTTTTTTTAAAAAATTATAGTTGCTAGAATATTTAGACAAATCCTTATTTTAAATACTTATAATTGAATTATAAAAGTAACAAATTGATGTTTTTCAAAAAGAATTTCTTTCCAAGCTATTATCAGTGGTAACTCTCATAAAGTTTTAAAGAAAATGAGAAATCTTTTGAAGTATTTAGTAATTTGCTTATTCTTTTGGCAGGTCTTGAATCAAGACTACGTGATTTATGTGATGGTTTACTTGGGCCAGTAGTGAAAACTTCTAAAGCTTCTGAATGGAAACCTAATATTTTGGTAAGAAACTTCTTGCAGAAAATTTGTGAGCTTTCACATTGAATATATTTAAATATATATAAATATGCATTTCTTATACTTTAAACTATTTCATTATTTTATGTGATGTACATATTGCAAAAAAGAACTTTGATTCAATTACAACTAATAAAAAAATACTAAGTGGAAAATTTTTCTTTTGTATTCACTTTCTTATTATCAAATAAGATAAAACCTGAGGTACATTCTGTAGTGAAAAAAAGCAATTTTAAGTATGTTATAAGTACTAAATAAGTATTTTAACTACACATTATTTTTCTCAAATTTTATAATTTGTATTTAATAGAATTTTATTTCCTATTGTTTAATTCTCAGTTCTCTAATTCATTACTTCATTCAAATTTCATCAAATATATACAAAAGCAAGTTTTTAAATTAAAATTGTACTTGAATTTTAATGATATGTAGCTTAATTTATCAAGAATCTTCCATGAATTAAAAGTATGGATATGTACTTTCAATCAATTAAATAGAGAAACTAGAAGAAGTTTATAATTACATATATCTACCATTTTTTGTAATCTGCTCATCTCCTCCATTTTATCTGTCTTACATTAATCTTCTAATAGAAAGGCAGAGGGGGGGGGGGGAGAAATAACAAATAAAATTTCTAAAATTTTTTGCTTAAAAAAAACTTATTAAATTTAACCTGTTGAAAATGAAAAGAATGCTTAGCAAAATTTAAAAAACATAAATAATTGTAAAATTTCTAACACTGAGCAGTTTTATAAGTAATAAAATTGATTTTTTTAAATGAAAAAATAAAACATAATGTAGAAATTTTTTGTAATATTTTCTTCAGTCTTTTCCAAATTTGTTTCCATTTATACTTTTTTGAACTTTATATTTATTCTCATTTTATTTATTTGTTCTTTTATGATTTTATAGAACTATCTGAATATTTAGAAATTCAATAATTAAGTTCCACCAAATAATAAGTGCTTTTATTTCATATTTCTTAAATATTTTTTTTTATGTATATATTTAGTATTTTCTGGTAATCTTTTTTTTTTATAGCATTAATATAAAATGAGAAATCTCTTAAATTTCTTTAACATTTTCTGTACAGAATCACTCGTTTAGTGTGCTGCTAATGAACATTTTGTTTCCATTAATATGTTATTTTTTCTGTTTGTGCCTCGAGGCGGCACTTTCACCTATATACTCCTATACAAAAATTTTTTGTTTTAAGGAATTTTACCACCTCTCAAAGTTTGTCCCATCATTTAAGAATCCCTCTTATAATATTTCTACTATAAATATTTCAGTTTTAAAATGCATTTGATTTTAAAACATTGTTATAAAATTAATTTATTAAAAAGATTTTTTTATGTATATGAAACATACATCATAGAACAATTTGTATATTTTGTGATCCAGCAAATTAATTAAGAAACATTTCTTTAGAATTAAAAAAAAGGGCCCTTTATAATTTGATGGTAGAATTACTAGATTGTTTCATATTTGAGATTTTGACATATTAATAACTGATTCAATAACTTAAATGATTGTTCAATCCAAATTGAAGTATTTGTGTTTTTGCTCATTTAATTATTGAGGTTTTAAAATTCTCAAATGTTGTATAAGTTTGTAAAATGAGATAAGAGTTCAAGTGTTTTAATATAATTTAACTCTCAATTCTCTATATTCTAAAGTGTATCATTGATCATTAAAACTGAAGCAGTTTCAATGTGTAGGATCTAATATTGAATAAACTTTTTTGCTATCTTTATATTTTGTAAAAAAATGTTTTGATTTTTCAATATGTAATCAAATAATGGGATTTCATCTGGTGTTTTGTGACATGTTTATTTAAATGTTTATTCTTTTGTAATCAGATTCATCCCATTTTAGGACTCAGTTTCTCATCTATGACTAGTTGTAATGATTGCTAAATGTTTTTGTAAATTACACATACATTCATATAAATGTGAAATTTATTTTTTAAAAATAATTTGATAATTTAGATTATTTTCTTAAACAGGAATTACAGAAGAGGGATCTTTTGAAAGAAGTTTTATTAATAATAGGCTCAAATTTAAGATTCCAAAGACTTTTTATTGAATATAGAGATCAACTGGAAATGGTTAAAACTTGAATATAAATTTTGCATTCCTGTGCTGCAGAAAATGAAACTATGTTCCTGTGGCCTCTTTATACTGCCATCTTTCTACGGACCACAGTGAAAAAAAAGTGCTCAAATATATATAAATATAACCATTAAGTACTGTTAACTTGAGAGTCTGAAAGTGTGTTTGAGAAAGTATACTTGAGTGATCAAATTTACATAAGTAGAATTTTAAGAATTACAATCCCATGAGCTAATATTTTCTTTGTTTATGTATTGTAAGAAGACCTCTGTTGTATGTAAGAGTGAGACTTTTTTTGTAAATAGGGTAAAAATAGACTTCTCCTTTTATAATACTGTATTTGTTTGAGAAGACAAGATGAGTAATGGGAAATCTGTAGAGTCACTAATAACTAGAAAGAAATATCTTCTGTCTTGAAAAAGTAGACATGTGAAAGGAAAACCAATGTTACTTATGAACAGTATTTATTTTTAATGCTTTAAATAACCGACATTTTATGTGTGCCATAATTCTGGTTTAGTCATGCTGAGCAGGTATTTTTAAAATTAGCTCATGGAATCTTATGACAGACATAAGAGTGAGACTATATTTCCCCCTTTTTGTTTTTAATTAAAGAGAAGAAAAGTGCTTTGCATGTTGTACATAGCTTAATATCAGTTTGTGAAATTTATTACCTTATGATATTTCAACTTTGGAATCTCTTTTTCATTCATAGTTCTAAACTATATTGTGATGATTTCCATTGAAAAAGTGATACTTTGTAAATAATCATTAAAAAGTATGATGAAAGTGCTTTATCATCCATCATGTGTTACCTTGTCAAATTAAAATGTGTTTTTAAAGCATCAATCAGTTTAAATAATCATTTTGTTTCTGCTGCATTCAGATTAATATTTTGAGCTTAAACATTTTTAAGTTGTATGTGTATGTTTTTTTATTTATTGTAAATGTTTTGATGTCTTGATTTTCTGTTGTTTCATGTTTAATTACTTTGTTCACTTTACTTTGACCAAAATCATAACATGGATTATTTTATTTGAGCTAGTGATCATTTAGAATATATTGTAAATAGTTAGTGTTTAATATTCTTATTTCAAAAGTGCTCTATGTTTCATAGTAAAAAAAGGATTTTTTTAGTTTATGATATTTTATTAGTATATTTGCATTAAATCATAAAATGAAGTATCTTTTTATCAAGTACCGTGTTTTCAAATTTTAGGTATAAACTGCTTAAAACACTAAAATGAGCTAGTATTTCATACTATTTCACAATATCTCTCTTTTATAATTGTTTTGCATGTTTTATAAATGGAAGCATGTGTAATATTTATAACATATCTTTATTACTTCACTAACATAGAGATTTTTATAAGAAAAGCTGTAGCAGTATGCTCATATATTTTTAATATATGGACAATGCTGATTTAACTGTGGAAAGGCTTTGTTTACCAAAAATATAAATGTATATATTCTTGAAATTTTCATTCCGACATTCCTAATACTCAACTCTGTTAATATAAATATTTTATTTGTATAAAATGGGGTTTTTGGGGGGGGGGGGACAACTGTTCAGTTATTTTCACCAGTTTATTTATTCAATTTGGGATTCAAAATTTTTTTTGTTAGAAATAAATGAATAGCTTTAATAAATTACTCACACACGGAAATAATCTTTGTAAAAGCTCTTAATGCATTTGTATTTTTTAAAGAAATTAATGTAATTTTTCCATTAGGTAGGAGAATACTCATTTGTTCTTGGTGCCTTGATTCAATCTATACTGTACCAACAAAAAAAAGAGTTGATAGAATGCACAACAAAGTCAAAGGAATACATTCTTTGTGCTTTTGGAAATATGAATTGAGCAGCTTTTAATTTTGAAATTTTAACATTTGGGGGGGGGATGAAAAAGGAATTTCTTCTTCAAAGTGATGGTGAGACAATGTTTATTTCATGCCTTCTCATGTTTGCTAATGTTAAAAAGAAGTTACCTCTCTGTAGAGAGACCTTTTTTTGTGTGTGTTAAAAACTGCTGTTCTTTTTGTGATCATAAATGAATGCAACTTGAGATTTGCTTTGTAATGGGTATAAATAAGTTTCGATTTACCACAAAGAATTTTTGTTAGATTCTACTTTCAAAATGTGTGCTCTGATGCATACCCTGAATTGAGCTCATTGTTATTCTTAATTTTCCCATGAAGTAATTAAAAAGGTAGGGTATTATTTGGAAGAACAATTAAGATGGTGTGTTTGAGGGATTGTTCCAAGGGATAATTGTAGTAGAGTGAGGAAACTTTTTTTTTTTGCTTTGCTTTGCTGAAGGTATTTACCTTTCTTATTTTTTTAACTTGCTGTTTATTAGTTTGTACTAAATTTATTAGGTCCTCTCTTGTTTTTATTACATTTCATATACTATCAAGTTTATTTCTTATAGTAAACCCGTGCTCATTGTTCAAAGTTTATGCAAATAGGTAGGAAACAAAAGGAACTATATCTTCTAATTTTACTTTATAAGTTTGCTCACAAAGCAGCAAAGAGAGGAAGTTCTGATTTATAGTCACTGATGTTAATAGTGATTAACTAAGTCTATATATATATATATATTTAGATTTAGTATGATTGGAGCAGTGTACATCTTTTATCCTTAAAAACTTATCTTTCTTGGTCAGTATCACACATTCTTACTGAACAATAGGGAAGAATTTGTCAACTCTTACCCCTTGAGACAGTGTGTTTAGCCCATAACTTTACAATCTCATCTGACATTTTCTTCAGATGTTGCAGTACTGTCTTATATTATCAATATTAACTTTACTGCATAAAATTTGTAAAATTATATGAATAGTATGGGATGTTGTTAGGATTTTGCTATAAATAAGGGTAAGGACTGAAGCAATAATTTTTTTAAGAAGTATCTCAGTTAATCAGTTTGTCACTACCTGTTCAATGATAAGTTCAAATAAATGAAGTGAAGTATCAGGAGCTATCATCCTACATTCTACTCACTTTTAGGAAACTTATAGATTATCTGAGAAATAAGTTGTAGAAAATGATATATCACATTATATCCCACTATCCACAAATTAGATGCATATCAGCACTCTCACTTGCAATACAAAATCTTACTTTTCCCTTCTTAAGAAGAATTATCCGTCCACAAATTGAGGTCTTGCCACTTCTACTAATTAATAGAAAATCTATGTCCTACAATGCTAGATTCCTTGAATAATCATTAAGACCACATGAAGGATGTTAGAAACCAAGTCATCGATTTAATACTGAGAATTAATATAATAAAGTTCTAAGTTTTTTCTGAGACCTTTTTCAAATGGTTATCAGTTATTTGAATTTATTGTTCAAACACAAGCTATTTAACCACTAATACAAGACAGTATAAGACTGCTAATTGAACAACTAACTACTTCATATTGGTATGAGGTAGAAGTTTGAAGAGTTGGGTGCCAGCTCAGTTATCCCATTCATATTTGACTGAGATTCAAAATTTAAATTTCTGCCATCAATAGATTTTGTGTTACTTCTATATGGTGCATTAAGAAACAATCATCTTTCTTGCACAAACTGCCATAATTTGTTAAATACACCTTTATGATAATTTTCGAAAGCAAATTCAATTTTAATATTTTCTTTGATCCTTTTATTTTACACTTTGCTATTTCTGACTTATTAGGTAATTCATTTCTTCTACCTTACCCCTTTGCTGTCTGGTGTTTGGTTTCTTTTGTTCAACCTCATTGTCCCATAAGAAATTGTGAGTTTTCTTATCTCTCAGAATTTATTGGAAGTAAAAGTGTATGTCACTTTTGTTTATTCAAATACCCCTTTTTCTCATTTACATCTTATATAATTCTTTTATGCATTTTGTTTACTTCAGGTACATTACTTTTGTAATTCTTGTTTAAATAGATTTGATAAGTAAAGGAATATTTAGATTCTTAATCTGACCCTTTAAGAGTATCTTGGCAGCCATGACCATTGTTGGATATCGGTTAATTTTAAAGTGTTGATGGGAAGGGGGGGGGGGAATCCAGAGTATATATTTATAAATCTGTGGTTAAACATTTAAAATTGATTCTATTTAGTAGTGTGATGTTCTACACCTAAATAAGTGAATAATTTGTAAGTTTTCTTATAATTTAATAGTTCAGTGTCCATTTTTAGCTCGATATAGCTAAATCATTTTCTTGAACAGTCTTCCATTTTGCTTCCATTTCTTTAGTTAATATTGAATATTTATTTTGTGACTCAACCTATTCTCTTGGCAATAATTAATAATATATATCCAGTGCAAGGAAAATCAAAATATTCCTATACATTTGTATATTATAATGTAGTTTTATGTCTAGAAAATTAAAATCTATGCAATAATAGATGAATATAGCTCTAGAAATAATAGCTGCATGATAGAAAATGCTAGAGGTAAATTTTTGTGAAGATTCTGCAATTTATATGAAGCAATTAAGATTATTGATTTAAGTGAAGTTTTTTTTTTTTAAATGATCATCTTGTATTCCTATACGTACAATTGATATTTTTAAAATCTTGCTTTAATATTTCATATTTAGAGAAAACTTAAGAAATAACAATGTTTTAAAAATTAAGGTTTGAAAGAGCACTTGTTTATCTGTTGTGCCTTAGAGAGATGAGACTTTTAAGGATGTTTTTAATAATTAATTTGCTTAAAAATTGTTTTGGATATTAAATTTGATAATTTTTGTGGTAGAAGCATATGTTTTAGATATATTCTTTGTTTTGATGTTGTGTAATTTTTGATAAAAAAAAGCTTTAAAAGTTTTGAAATTTTAATCAGACATTAATTTTTTTGAATTAGCATTTTGGTGCACAATTTGAAAAAAAAAAAAAATGTTTTAAATACATGCATTACTAGCACATATTTAGAAGCCAATGCCTTTATTCTAGTCGTATTGCATCTGTAAAATACTCAGTGTTTTTGTGGTTTTGATTTCTTGACATTTTCTTAATGTACTCAAACCAAATGAATTTTGCAGAGTGTTGTGGATTATTTTGTGTCATTTACTTGTCTCTGAATGCAGCAGTGTAATAAATCTTAGAAATCATTCAGAATGTACAAAAATAAATAACTAATCAAGGTTCCTATTAACTTTCACCACACATTAGCTTCCATAAAAATATAGTTATAGCTAATTGTATATTACTAGTGTAGAAATTATCTTTATTCATGCACAGTAACAGTCTTCAAAATCTTAATCTTTTCTCGCATATAGTGTAAAATTATAAAATTTATTTTTCTAAAGTTCGAAATTAATAATGTTGCATGAAATTGTGTTACGCAAAAATTTATGAATTTTTTTAATACAATTAGTGTTGTTTGGAAATTTGTTTGATTGTACAAAGAATGTATTGTTCATACTGCCAAACTTATACGTAGAAAAAAAAGTATATTTTTTAATATTATGAATAGTGTAGTTTTTATGGAATATTGCATAATGTGAAAGAGTGAAAAGTTAAATCATTTAGTGGGTAAAAACCAGCCTTTTAATAGTAACTTGTTACATAATAAACAGAAAAATTGATAAAGTTTAAAATTTTGTTGTACAGAAACTACACTTTTTATGATAAACATGATAATTAAATAAAAATATATTGTGTTGAAATTGTTACATAATAAAAATGCCCAATAGAAATTTTTTTTTTGTTCTACTAATTGAAAGATTCAGTTAGGAATTGATGTTGAACATAATAAAATGGGGTAGTAATTTTAAATTATAGATATCTTTTCTTAAAAAAAAGTAAACATTTTGTCAGTGTGTTTAATCAATAATGGTTGTAAAATTTTAAAAATAGTTTTTCACTATATTGAAGTTATTTTGGTTAATAGAGAGTTACATTTTTTTTATTGAAATGATTACTTTAATTTGTAAGATTAGTTATATGAAATGTTTAATTTGTATGTATGCATTTTCAAATTTGTTAAGAATGTTAATCATTTTCAGTCCAAATAATATTTTTTGATTCTTTAAAGTCATCTACATCTGAGTATATTTTAACATTTCCATTTGTTTCCAGTGATACGTAAAATACCTATATTAAGGAAAGATTTATTTTAGGTTGTAATTTGGGAAAGTAAATGAATTAAAAATGATGAATTGTGTATATTTTTTGTGTGATAATTGAACTTGCCTAATTTTTAATGTATGCTTTGTAAATAATAATGCTTCCATTTGTCTTGTGTAGTCATCATGAAGTGAAGTTATTATAGCTTATCTTAATTATTGTACATAATGTATTTATATTTATCTGTCATGTGTTAAGTAATGTGTTTCGTGTTTTCTTCCATGTGTATTGCTCTTATCATTTATAAAATTATAGCATTCTTTGTTATACTGAATTGGTTTTGATACATTTTTTAGCATCTGGTATTAGAATGGTTGTTTTCAGGAATCAAAAAGCTAAATTTTAAAAAGTTTTAATTGTGTACTATTACAAAAAAATTGATTATTTGAAATTGGACCATATCCATAGTTGTATTAACTACACTGGTTTATACATTTGTTTGTGTAAATTGAAAATAATATTCTATGATTGAATTTTGATAATGTTCTAATAATAGAAATGATATTTCCTTCTTTTTGACATTTTTTTAAAATTATATGTTAACACATAACTGATGTATTTTGTCCAGATGGCATGTAGTTAAATGATAAAGTGTTTACTTATTATTTTTATTATATATTCATAAAGATTAAGCAGTTTTGTAAAATTGTTCACTTTGTCTTATGCCCCATGTTTTATAGTTTAAATGAAGAACCTTGCTCAACTTTCTTTTTTGTTATTGATCCTTATCATTCCGAGCATTTATTGCAGTATTGTTTGCATAAATTTGTATTTTGTTGTATTAACATAAAAATTTTTAAAATTTTTTAAAACTAATATATTTTTAAAAATTTTTGAATCATGAGAATATATTGTTTAATTTTTCACACTAATTATTTTTATAAAAGAATATATGAGAATAGTACAATTTGAAAATAATCAGGCTGCATACCCTAATGTAAACATTTTGACATCTATTATCTTATATAATAATATGAAAATTTTGATTTTCTTGTGTGATTTTTTTTTTCTTTTTGTAGATTTCTCTGTAATATATTTTTTAGACATAATTTTTTTATTGAAATTGATATAGTTATAATAATTGAGGCTCATCAAATTTTATCATTAGAATTTCATAATAAATTAAGATGAATTATTTTTTATTAAATTTTTTTCTTGAAAATTGTTTTTTTTTAAAAAAAAGTATCAATAAAACATCTTATTGTATTATTTAGAATTTTATTATATTGACTTCAAGATTTAAACTTTATTAAATAATGTGATGAATAAAAATAGTAATTGTATATTTCTGCAATTTTTTATTAGCTATTGATTGTAGCTATATATTGAACAATATCAATTGGAAAACATACATTTATAAAACTTTTGCTTAAATTGTATTGGATATTTACAATTCCTTCAGAACATTTAGCTTTTTGATCACTGGTTGCCTCCTTGAATTTTGTTATTTTTATTCTGATGTTTTTTGTTTAAAATAAATTTTTGTATTTTTGAATAAAATTTTAAAATTTTAGTTATCTTTTAAATTTTTTTATATGTGATATCCCAAATGTATTATTTTTTTATTGTTTACAATATAAATATAAAAAAAAATTCAAAAAGATGTGATTTATAGTAATTTATGTATTTTTTCATCAAAAAAACCTTGTTATTTTTATTAAAGTTTTCAAAAATCTTGATTTCATTTATTTTTATTTTGATTAGTAGTACTATTTGTGTGTAGATGTGTTACATGCAATTTTTTTATGACCAAGTATATTTTTTAAGCCCAAATTATTGTAAAAAATTTCATTGCTTTTTTTTTACATGGTATCTTGTTTTGTATATATGTAGGTAATCATTTGAGTTTGTTTTGTTTTTTGAAAAAAAGGACCTCAGTTTCATATTTACATGACTAAACAAAAGAATCTTACAAAAATTTATGAAACATTTTGACGTTAAACATAAAATAAAAATATTTTCCTCTTTATTATATTGAATTGACTTCCACTCAAATTACTCCTTTTTAAAAGAAAGTATAATTTTCTAAGTTAAATTTAGTGTCCTTGTGTTGAATTTTTCTGAAATTTTATGTAATTTATTTGTTCTAAATCAGTGTAATTCCTTGATTATTTTATAAATTATAGCTAACTAAATTTACATTTTGAGAATTACCTAATATAATGTGTTGGCATATTTTTGACAAATTAGTTGGGAGAAGATTGTATATAAAATTTAAAAAAATGTGATCAAATTTAATTATTACATACAATTTTAACATTAAAAATTTATATTGTGTAAACATTTTTATTTCTCATTACTGATGCTCACTTTGAAGAAGTTATGTTAGTTCTTCTCAAGCAGCTTATTGGATTCTTTAATTTTGAATTACATTAAAAGAGAATTGCTGTTTTTATTTATTTATATTATTTACAAATAATATTAAGACATAATTTAATAAAGTTATTAAAAATTTAATTTCATTACAGATTTAATTATGTGTTTTGATTGTGTGCTTGTACATAGGTAAATTTTCATCAAAGTTTCTTTCTTATTAAAAATTTGAACATTGTTGAAATATATAATTGCTGAATTTCATTATTTTTATTTTACGTAAAATCTTGTAAGAGGACATATCTTAAAATAAATATTTTTTTTAAATTATAATTTGTCTCTGAAATGTGAAGGAGCTTGTTCAAATTGTTTGCAATGCTCTGATACTATAAACTATGCAATTTAATGTGAATTTGTTCTGAATAAAGAGCAAATAAGTTCAAACAATGACAAACACAGTGTTATTTTATACTGTATTCACTTACATATTTTTAAAGGAAAAAAAATACCCCAGGGTGTCCATTAATTACTGACTACCATAAATGTTAGCATAAATTCAAATATATATAAATACTTTTAATTAGGTAAAACTTCATGTAACTTTTATGATAACCAATGATAAATCCCATTTATTGAAATCATTAATGTCGTTAGTGATTTACATTTTCAATTCCAAAATAGAATACTGGTAAATTTTTAAAAAAAATTATTTCTACAATGGAGTTAAATCTAATTAATAAGATGGCTTGAAATTTTCACTTTCAGTGTTTATCTATGTATTTAAAAATTTGAATGCATTAAAACTTTTTATATTAACATTTGAGGAGGTTGCTTTTAATAAAATATATGTATTCTTTGATTTGGTGGAAATTTCTATTGTACGAGAGAGAGCTCTCCCTCTTCCTTAATGTGCAATTTTTTTAGATATTTATCATTGGTATATTGGTTAAATATCTCTTGAAAAAAATATTTAAATCTAAAAGGTTTATAATAAAAATAATCTTTTTAACAAAAATGATTATTTCACTTCATAACAAAATAATTTGTTATAAAAACTGTGAAATTTTGGATGTGTTGTGTAAATATACAGCCTTTAGTTTTGTACTGAAAGTAGTTAATAGTTTTCAAAGGATATAAAAATGTAGTCAGCAATCTACGGACACTTAACATACTCATTGAACTGGTTGTGCTTTGTTTTTACAGCATGTTTTTAAAAACATTGATCTCTCGTTTTGTATTTTATCTGTGTGTGCTAAATGAATTTTCATTTTGTCGAGAAGACTTTCAAGGACTTTACAAACAAATTGTGTACTTGTACATTTTCACAAACACAAAGTTGTGAAAACTAAGGGCCAAATCATTGTAAATGATAACATTTATCCTTGTCATTTTATAAATTTTATTGTCATTATCATATTTAATGTTATTCCCTGTTATTTATTCAGGCAATTCATACCTCCAAGATGCATTAATTCTGTATAATAAAGATAGTACTCTCTTCTGTTATGTTTTTTTATTTCTGTCATGTTACTCGTAACTGTATGTCACCACAATGTTGTTGAAATGCAGTTTTTCAAAAACAATTTAATGGATTTAAAGTCATATGTAAAATGCGAGTTTAACTTATTAGTATGATGGTTATATTATTTTTATTTGTTTGAAAAGAAACATATACGAAAAACAAATCAAAATTAATATTTTTAATATGCAACTGATGTTATGTAACTGAGTGACTTAATGGGGGATTCAAAGTTTAGTTCCTGAGAAAAATGTTCTCTTTCAAATTATTGTTTTTATCCTATGCCTGTCTCCGATCTTTCGGTCATTAGTCAACGAGCAGCCCAATACAATGTAGTATGGTAAAAGCAGTCATCAAAGGCACAGCTAACAACACTTAAAGAAATACATTTTATAAAACTGCAGGGTATATTTTGAGGTAATCCCAAGTCAGAGGTACAGCATGGTCCCAAAGTGTGCAGAAATCGGAATCTCGCATTCTATACATGTAATCCTGCAAAAAATCATTACCAGTAACTAGTCTAAAACAGGCCACACTGACTACTCTAGGCAAGGAACCAGAAATTCTTGTTGATATCTACAGAAAAGAGCTCCATTTCTTCCCTGAAGCACTTCTACATACAGGTTGGAACATTTGGATCTAATGAATTGCAAAAAATAAAACTTAATATGCAACAAAGACAAAGGAGGATCTGGTTGCATCATATGGGATCCACTCTTGGGGCCAACATATCTGCCCTCTCATTCCCATGTATCTTGCAATGACTTGGAACCCACTGGCTTCTTCATTTTCAAATTATAAAATCGGCTGTATATTAATTTTTTTTTGTTTTGATTTTGGAATCTTCATATGTTGTAATGTGCTAATTTGGAAGCTAGAAATCCAGATGAATTTTACATGTTATTTATGTGCCAAATTAATTCTAGAGGGTTGTCATGTAAATGAAATCTGAAAAAAAGAAAAGATTGCTTTGCAGATAAAATATATTGTGTGAAAATTTGAATTTTAGGTATTAGATGTATGTTTAAAAATGGCATTTTTGTAAAACACAATTACCCCCCCCCCCTTCTAGATCTTTGTCGTTTCACTTTTGTATTTTACGCTGCTTTAACATTTCTTGTTCTTCATGATGTAGTATTTTGAATAGTCATGTGTTTTGTGAATCTCTCATTTGTGCCAAGTAATCTTGTATGTTTCCTTTTATGCTATTTCCTGAATATATCTACACTCACTTCCAAAAGTTAAGCACGGAGAGGAAAATGCTAATTTCCGGAAGCCAATCAGAATTGAAGAGGATGCAATTCGCTGCAGAGGTAAATGGAAGTATGCAAATATGTTAGGTAACAGCCAATAGTGCTTTCATGTCAAGAAATATGCAAAAAGGGCAGTCTTATAAGAAGCCAACTTTATGAAGGATTACAGAAGTTGATTGTAAGTGCTGATAGAAGGTGTTTAAACTTTCGTACAATTTGTTTTCAAGACATACGTGTTTATATGACTTCCAGAAGACGAATGGAAGATTCTGAGCGCTGGCGTGCTATGGGGCGCTTTGAAGCAGGACAGTCGATCACAGATCTTGCTCTTTTCTTCGGCGTTCATCATTCTGTAATTTCACGTTTATGGAAACAATTCCAAACTACACAGACAGTTCGAAGGCCCGTAGGCGGTCGCCCAAGGGTTACAACCCCCGCGGAAGATCGATATATTGCTACTGTAGCCAAGCGGAATCGCAGAGCGATCTCCACGCGTGTGACATCTATGGTTACAGCGTCCATTGGTAAGGCTATATCTGCAGCTACTATACGCCGAAGATTACATATGAATGGACTGTATGCCCTGGTACCTCGAGTTTGTGTTCCTCTATCCGTCCAATCAAGAGGGGCACGATTAAAGTGGTGCCGGGAATATGGCAATTGGACTGTGTCTGGCTGGGGCAATGTCGTGTTTACTGGTGAGTCAAGATTTGCTCTGGAGCCAGATGACATGCGTATAAGGATATGGCGTAAACAAGGAACACGCAGTCAGCCCCGAAACATCACGCATTTCGAGGTGGAAGCATTATGGTGTGGGCAGGGATTTCATTAGGATACCGCACCGACCTGCACATTATTAAACGGGGTTCTGTGACGGCTGTCCGGTATCGAGAGGAAGTCCTAGAACCCAATGTGAGATTTTACGCTGCAGCAGTTGGCCCTACTTTTGTTTTAATGGACGATAACGCACGTCCCCATAGAGCTGACATCGTCGATGACTACTGGAGAGTGAAGGGATTGCGCGTATGGCGTGGCCAGCATATTCGCCCGACCTTTATCCCATTGAAAATCTTTGAGATGCTCTCGGCCGTGCTGTATCTTCACGTTTCCCACCTCCAGCCACTCTTATTGAGCTGGAAACTGTTCTACAAGAAAAATGGCAATTGCTTTTTTTAAATTCTGCGGCGGTTGACCACCTAATTGAAAGCATGGTCTGAAGGTGTAAACTTTGCATACAGATGAGGGGGGATTACATACCCTATTAATGTCCTTTTTTTTCATTTTATGCTGTTTATTTTCACTTTATACATAATTCTGTTTAAGTCCAGTATGACATTATCTGATCACTTACAAAAATTTAATATTGTTTTCATTTCTGTATATAATTATTGATTTTTTTTATGTATAAATACATATGCTACTTTACTGCCAAATTTTGTGTCAATCAAAGCAGTATTTGTTTATTTTTTTACATTTTACACCTTCGTGCTTAACTTTTGGAAGTGAGTGTATAATTGTTCACACAGATTAAAAAGAAATTTGTAACATAGGCTATTAAAATAATTTTCTATTTATTCTACAAACAGTAGGATTCTTTAAAGAGAAAATGTTTATTTATTGGTTGATTTTTTCACTCATCAATATAATTTAGTTTCCTTTTAACTTTTAAGAATATCAGTTATGTATCCAATTGTGAGGAGAAATAACTTAGGGTGTAATGTTTTTGGACGACTGCACCTTATTACAGTGTGTGATACCGAAACAAAATGTATTGAAGATTTTACTTTTTCAGCCATCTTTGATAACTACACAACAGTGATGTAATAATAATTTTAAAGCTTGTATGTATAATTTTAGTCCCCCCCCCCTGAAATAATTATTATAATTGGTTTAACTAAAGTTTTGGATGCAGCATAAAATGTAATCACACACATAGTTGTTCAAAGCATTGTGTTTACTTTAAAAAATGTACTATTTCCTTTTATATGAAATTACGATCTTGTTTGAAAAATATTTCTGAGGAATCGATAAAATTAAAATCTAGTTAAAACTAAAAAATATCACAAATTAATATTTTATTAAAAGTAATGTTTTTTTTATAGGATTTAAACCTTTCATTATACTAAAATATTTTTTAACCTTGTACTACTGTGGGTGGATTTCATCATACAAGTTAAACAAAAAAAGTTCTTGCTGTTTTGGCGTTTCTATTGAAAGAAGTGAGAATAAGTATGCAAATTCGTGTATGACGTAATTGAGAAATCGTCAGTCGAGAGTAGGAATATCAGTTGTTATAAGCGCACGTCCACTGCTTACATTCATCAATCGGAACTTGTACAGTAGCGAAGCGAAATGGACGTATCGAAGGAGCTCGTTCGGGGTTGTTTACTTTACGACTTCAAAGTAGGCTTATCAGCCGCTGCATCAAGTTGCCAAATATGCCAAGCGTTTGGGGATAGTGCTGTCAATGAAAGTACGGCAAGGCATTGGTTTCAAAAATTCAGGTTCGGGAGACTTGTCCCTCTGTGATAAAGCTTGAACAGGACGACCATTGGCCTTGGATGACGAAGCTCTGCAGGCGGCCATTGAGAAGGACAGTAGTCAAACGTGTGGTGAATTTGCCAGACAATTCACCACTTCCAGTGAAACGGTTAGACTTTATCTGCACCGCTTAGGTTAGACGTACAGGCTGAGCAAGTGGGTTCCTCACACACTGTTGGAAGTCCATAAGCAACAACGAGTCGCAGCCTATTTATCGTTGCTTTCTCGCCACCGTAGCGCATCCATATTCAATCGGGTGCTGACCAGTGATGAGAAGTGGGTCCTGTATGACACACCCAAGCGTTCCAAACATTAGTTGTCACCCCAGGATACTGTCCCGCACAGCGCAAGACTTCCTATGGACCCATGCAAGATTATGCTTTGTGTCTGGTAGACTTGTCGTCAAGTGGTTCATTATGAGTTGCTACCAACGGGCCAAACGGTCACTGCGGACCTGTATTCCCTGCAATTGGAACGTGTACAACAGGTATTGCATCAGAAGGAGCCAGTACTGGTTAATCGAAAGGGTGTACTGTTATTGCATGAAAACGCGAAGCCGCATGCCGCGCGGGTGGCCAGGAATACGATACAGCGACTTGGTTGGGAGACTTTGTGCCATCCTCCTTACTCACCTGACCTTGCACCATCAGATTATCACCTCTTCCATTCCCTGGACAATCATCTTCGTGGTAAATCCTTCACCAATGAAGCAGCCGTGCGCCAAGCTCTCACGGACTTCTTTACGTCCCCCCCCCCCGAGTTTTACCGCAAGGGGATTGAACAACTGGAGACATGTTGGCAGAAGATACTGGATGCCGATGGTGATTACTTCGAAGACTTCCAATAGGCTATGCTGTTTGTATGTCATGTTCTTTTGGGTCATTAAAAACGGCAAGAACTTTTTTGTTTACCTTTATAACCTTTGTAGTTCGGTCTTGGAAAAAATACTCGCGCAAAAGTAGTATAAAATAAACTCCAGTTGTTAAATTTCACAAAGCCTTAGCCAAGTTTTCTGTCTCATTTAAAAACTGTTAAATTGGTTTCTTGAAAAATTTTATTCGATTTTTATTTTTATAGTAAAAAAATAAATAAATATTAATGGATGAAGGTTATAGAATTTTAAGTGCTTATAATGGTAGTTAAAACCTAATATATTGTTTTTATATGAACTTTTATATAAAAATTATTCAAAATTAGATTATTTAAATTGAAGATAATTGATTTACCAACGGAATTCCTCAAGATTATTTAAATAAGTTTTTAGCGAAAATTTTGTTTGATTTACTTTATTAAAATTGAATAAATCTGTTCTAAAGTTAAAATAAATTTGTATTGTGTAAAAGTTGGGATAGTGCAGTGTTATAGCACATGTGTTGTCTTTGTCACTTGATCTGGTTCAAAGTACGAGATACGTTGCTTACCAATTTTCTGCTGAAATTTGCCATTCTGTCCATGTCATTTAACTATAGCAGAGTTAATTGATATCCAGAGGTAATCATTTCACATTTTTCGAGTTTTACAGTATGTTTTTAATTTAGCCAAATTCAATTTGTGGAAACAGTCGGAATATTATGGGACTTAAATCTGCATATTAGTTGCAACGCGTGACTTTCAGTTTCACACGATTCTGAGCATTCAGTTGTTAAACAATTTTTTTGCGGACTCCGAAATATTTTTCATACGAGGAAAGAATTTTTACTTATATATAAATATGTGGAACCCAAAGCGGAAAGCAGATTATCTGCTATTATCTCACTTCAAGCAATTAAATTTCTCCAGAAATGACATTCAATAATTTTACAAAATAGCTGTAAATTTCTCTTAAGAGTTATTTTTCAGATTTTCTCGTGATTCCTTAAATGTTTATAATTCTGAAGATTTTGCCTTGGAACAATTCTTTGCCTTTGTGATAACTCTTCAAATCATATTGACTCTTATAAATTCCAGGCAAACATTTCTATCTTTATACACTGCTGGCCACCGTAAATGGAGCACCAAGAACGACAAGAGATAGCACAACAAAATTTATTTTGTAGATAACATGTTGACCAAATTTCAAATGATTAAATTTATAGACTTCTGTGAAGTGTGGTTCCTGCCAGAATCAGTAGCCAGAGTAGCCGCCATTGTTGGAGATCACCTCTGCCACACGCCTCGGCATTGATTCAAAGAGACTTTGGATGTGTTCTTGGGGTACAGCAGACCAAACAGCTTCCACACGTTGCCAAAGTTGATCTGATGTGGTAGCTGGTGGGTAAATCGTTGAGCAACCATGGACCACATGTTTTCTATCGGCGAAAGATCTGGAAAGTGAGATGACCAGGGAAGCAATTCAATCTGGTGATTGACGAAGAACATCTGGACAATGCGTGCCACGTGTGGTCGCGCATTATTCTGTTGAAATATGGCTGTGGCCAAGCCCTGAAGGTATGGAAGGACAACTGGCTCCAACACCTCGGAGATGTAGCGCTGGCTGTTTAAAGTACCGGCAATGCGTACTAGAGGAGTGCGAGAGTGATATCCAATACCGCCCCATACTATAATACCCGGTGCAAGACCAGTGTGGCGGTGCATAACGCAGCTGTTCAGCATCCTCTCTCCACGGTGTCTCCAGACTCGAATCCGACCATCGTGGTGTTGCAGACAGATGCGTGACTCGTCAGTAAAGACAACTTCATTCCATTCTGCCGCCCACATCGTTCTTTCATCGCACCATTGGCCGCGGAGACGTCTGTGGTTCTGCGTCAAGGGTAGACCAAGCAATGGACGTCTTGCGGACAGACCACTCTGCTGTAAACGGCGTCAAATGGAAAACACTGAATGATGCGTTACAGACTCAATGTGCTGTACTATGGTTCATGATGTGACTGAGCGATCCGTCACTGCCATGCGCACAATTTGCTTGTCCTCACGTGAAGTGGTGCATTGAGTAGGATGCGATCGACCACGTCGGTCCGTCGTACCCTCCTGCATCCACCAGTCACATATCCGCATTACAGTTGTTTGGTTTCGTCCAACACGACTACCGATTTCTATGAAAGATAATCCACAATCTCGGTAGGCCACTATCCTTCCTCTGTAGAACTCGGATGCTTGATCATAAGCTGATCGCTGTTTTTTACGAGACATAACTGGTCGTTTTTTGAAAAAACCACAAGAAAAACACAATTTCCGCACTTAAATCGTCGAAATCTCCAAACCTTAAATAGCGCTTTGAGGTGGGGCCACAGGCGTGCGTGATGTGTGTCTGCGCTGAAATTCTAATCATTTGCATATCTCACCTCCGCTAATGCATGTTGTAAATTTCATGTTATTTGCGTGCTTCCTTCAGGGTGTTGCATTTACGGTGGCCAGCAGTGTATTTGATATATGGATAGAAACTACTTGTGTAACATGCTACAAAAAATGGAATTAGTTGAGATTGTGTAGTTATATTTTACTTTATAAGAGATTTATGGAGTTTACTTTTTTGTGTTTGAGTAACGTTGCACTAGATTTTTAATGTCCATCTAAAACTTGGCATTGGATTAAATATTGTAATGATTTAAGAAACAAGTTTATTGAAAATGTGTCATTTACGTTGAAAAGTTAAGTCCCTCTCTCAGTACGAAATTTAAAAAAAAAGACATCTTTTTTCTTTTTTATGTGTTTTAAGTAATGTCGTAGCATTTTGGTTATAAACGAAAAAAGTTTAAAACTTTTATATATATATTCATGTATTATAATTTTTTTAACTGTGTCAAAAGATGGTTCATTCGCTAAATTTACAAAATAACATATAATAGTGGTAGTATATAATGAAAACGTGTAGATGTGTTTTTATACAAATAGAAAAAAAAAAAAAAGAAATGGACACAAAGAAACTTTTGTACGAGAATATCTTTATGTGATCCTATTTATGCATAAAGACATTTTTGAACTAATACAATTTGTATAAAATGATATATATCCCTTGCATAGGGAAAATGAGAGCCATTATATAATACTGTGAAAATTGGTTGTAGCTATAACTTCATGACAGTCTTTCAATGTGAATGGACATTTTTCTTGTTACAACATTCATTACAATAAAATATCAAAGGACGTTTTTCGAATGATGCAGAAACAAAATTGAAGGGGTCATTGCAGTATTGATTCAAATAGCTGAAAAATTTGATTTCTCTAAATATTCAAAAAGCAATTTCGTCAAATTATCGAGCGCATCTTACTTATGGTTTTCACTTATTGTGTAATATAATTTTAATATTTCCTAAGAATCATTTTCCAACTCACCGATGAATGTTTAATTGTATTCTGCTTGAAAAGAATGTATTTTACTTTATAAACGATAAATAACAAGTTTAAATATCTATTTTTCACATGATCGAATTTAGCTTAATCAATTTATTTGCGTTCCATTATTGTTTATTATTATTTGCATTAATCTAATCCAGGCGTGTCGGTTAGTTTTTTTTTAAACCTTCAAAGTGAATCAAAATTATTTGCATGTTACGTAGATAATTATCTTTTTGTAATAAAATGAATTTTTTTTTCTTTATAAATCTTGATCGATCTATATTATATTGATCTATTACATTTCAATTTCAAAAACAACAATTATTTCGGATTTTTATTTATTGTCCTACCAAGTTAGTTGCCAATAAATGAATTTAAGGACTACAGAAAAGAAAATCCGCGAAATATTTTGAAAATTAAACATATGGATATTTTTCTACTCTTTTAAAATGTTATCATTGCGTGTTCAATGGTATTGTTTGTAATGCAAAAATAAAAAAAAAATCAAAGTTATTTAAGATTACGTTACAGATACAGATCCCTTTTGAGTTTATTGCTTTCCCCCTATTTTGTCAGTTTAAGCCCTCAGTTAGCGAATGCATATTTACAGCAACGATAGCGCTAAGACAAACGTTTGTTTTAACACGTTTTGGGTAGTAAAAATTATATTCCAAATTCCTTTTAGAAGTTAAAAAAAATTTTAGTTTTAAAAATCATTATTGGAGTTTCCAAGTGATTTGAATCAAAATACTGCGACAAAATAATCGTATTCTGTCATGAATTACATTTCAACTAAAGTAATAGTTATGATACATGCGCAATAAACACGTTTTTATATCATAATTATACTTATTAAATAACCACGTATTTTTAATTTAATTTAGAACATTTGTTTAATCATTATCTTTTAAGTAATAATAAAATATTCTTAAATAAAGTGGAAACATATTTGCACATTTTACATGTTTCTGTTTTATTAAAAAGCCTTAAATAACTATCTGAAACTCACTGTCGTATCTAGTCTTGAGTAAGCCCCGTATCAAAATCTTTTTGATTTGATCTTTTTTTTAAAAAAAAAAATGAATAAAAGGATCGCATTAATAAAACTTATTTGAAAGCGTGTAACATTTGTGACACATGTTGGGCCCCTTGTAGCTTTGGGGCCCCGTATCACTGATACGGCTAAACTTGATGTTCTTTTTTTCTTTAAACGATTATCTTACAAATGTCTACGAGAAATATCAACACTAATATTTAAAGATACAACACAGGTTTTTAAAATTCAAAAATTAGGAATTATAGGGGACTTCACTAAAAGCAGGTATATTCAACAAAATATAAAAATAATGCCATTTTATTAACATGAAAAATAAAATAAACCCGTATTTAACATCTGACCAGATTTAAAACTCGATTAATGGCTCATTAGACTAAATTCATATGACGGTCACAAGACAAGTATAATTACTTATTCTCTACTGAATTCAAAACTGACATTAGGCTTCTACTGACTATTCTACTAGTAAAATTTAAATAAAAGTTTTCAAATTTAGTTATATGGTAAAAATGTTACATTACAAAAATTCTTCAAAAATCTTTTCGAAAATAAAAAAAAAATTATTATGCATGTACCTTTAAATCAAGTACAATCTATGCGCACAATTGTTGTTTATAACAAATGTATATACGTTTTAAAGTAATCTGAAGAAAACAGAAGTTGGCAACAGCAAAGCGCATAAACTGATTGGCGGGAAACATGTGATTGCATTTATCTTGTGACAATGACGTCACAAATTTATTAACTGATTGGTTGGAAATAGGTGTTTGCCATTATGACTATGACGTCACATGAATTTAGCCCATTAGCGGTGATGATTATTTTCGGATAGTTTATTGATATTTATCAAAGCGGAAGTTCCAAAATTATTTATTACATCTTAGAAATAATTCCTTGCACTTCAATACATAATACTGAATAGAACATCATTGATCGTAAGATGCGGCGAAAATTAGCTTTCTAAGACCTATACGCAAGTTTATTTCACAAATTCGATACATGTTAATACATGCAAAATTTTGTTTATGAAGTGAATTGGCAAACTATAACCAAATTAATGTTAAGATATTTTTCAAAACTCAAGCTAAATTTAGACCCCTCGATTATATAACTTAAAACATCAACAACTTGAAATCTAGACCTTATTGGATTTCCACAAAAACATAATTAAAAAAAAAAACACACAAATATAATAATAATAAGCTTTTTGTACATTCTTTATATATATACAATACACGTAATACACACACACATATTTCATGCAATTGTGATATAGATATTTTGCAAATTAAATTACATTTTAGAAGTAGATTATGATAAATATATTTTACTACACCACTAAATCTACATTAACATATATGAAAATTTAATCAGACATTTTTCAAATGACATTGGTTTCTGATGACATTTATAAGAAATATTCAGTTCTGATCAGCGACATTTATTAGTTTTCAGCAACTTTTAAATATGAAGAAATAACTGAACGAAAAAAAAATGATTTACTTGGAAAGTTACTAGCAAGAAAATAAGATTTCTATGAAACGTATTAAGAAATGTTACAAGTTCATGGTACACATATATAAGTTTTTGTTGTTCTAAATAATGAAACTTTTTATATATAATCAAATCTTTTATCCATTTTTCGAATGAGATTGATTCTTCATATTGGTTTACAAATACTTCTCACTTTTACACTATCTCAACATTGATACAAATTACGGAACAAATGGATTGAAATATCGTTTGCAAATAAATTCGGAAAAAACAAAACAAAAAAAGGTAAATATTTAAAAATTACCAAAAATATTAATCGATGTATTGCTTTCTTGTATTAAAATTCTTTTTAGTAATAAAATGTGTTCCAAGACACAACAAGAATTATAGAACTGAAAATTTTTTAAATATTTAAGCTCAGATAACTTTTTCTTCACATTTACGTTTAAAATTAGAATTATTTAATTTTTTAAAAAAAATGGTTTAAAGCAGACGATATTTAGTTAAAACATACATAAATAAATATTATAAGAGAACTATCTTTAGATATTTTTTCAATTATTCGATTCAGATTCCATAAAACTATTGATTCATCCAGGCAAGTTAAAGCGAGCAAGAATTTCTATACGAATAAACAAACACATTCAATGATGATCATAAAATCACTTTCCTAAGTTAATAGTTCAGTAGTATCAAAAAAACTGGACGGATGCTCTTAGAATTGATGATATTGGACAAATTATTCTTCATATGTGTAAGTGTGGAATACATAGACAATTCTCAAGCCTGCTGAGTAAGTTCAATTCTATTACATGGGTTATTATTTACATTTGTTCTTCATTCGTTTTTATTCACAAATAGACAATCAATTACCGCTAATATTAGTGAGTACTTCGATATTTTTATGTGAATCGATGCAATCAAATTCCTTTTTTTCATTTCATTGATTATTGAGACGCTATGAGTACAAGAGTACATATTAAAGAGAACAAAGAAGAAAACTAAATTTGAAAGACAAATTACATCACAAGATTTACATTTTTTAAAAAATCGAACATTTGAGTAGATAAATTGTACAATATATAGTTTGGTGAACTATCTTTCTAAGGAATAAAGCAAAATGCAAAAAAAGAAAAGTTTAAAGTAAATATTTTAGGTGTTTAGAAAATTTTGGTTCAGATTGTAAGCGGTAAAAATATTTTATTTTTAAACAATTCAATATTTTTGAAAGTTGACGTATTTTAAATATAATATTTGAAGTTGTGTGCTAAAAATGTTTACATTTCCAAAATTTAAAAAAAAAAATTAAATTAATAAGGATATTAGCATAATTGTCAGACTAGGCAGGTAAACTGGATTAAACGAAAGACTAAAATATAAGTAAATATAAAAAACATTAAAAAAATATTGCATTTGAAGGTGAAACTTTGAAATAATGGTTAGATTTTCAAAAAAAAAAAAAAGTTATGTGACACTTTTGTTTTTTTACCACTGTTTTTCGAATGTCATAAAAGTATATTAGTAAAATTATCCACATAGTATTAAAAGTTAATTGTTAAAGTTAAATGAAAATAGAATTTTGGCAATTGTTTCATATAAAATCATCTATTTTTTGTTGAACAAATAATATTAAGAAAAATTAACATTAATTATTTTGAAGTTAAAAAAATTAAAAAATTGTAGTTATCAGTTACAAATTTACCCCCAGACTGGAAACTAAATTCAGTATAACTATCATTATCCGATAAAGTCATCAGTTTAGTTGATTATTTTCTTTAAGGAATAAATTTTAATATTTTTTTTGCCCTGATTCTTCTTAAAGCCTATTTACTTTGGAAATTAATTTTCGTAACAACGATACACAAATATCATCTTTGAAGTATTCAAATGTATTTATAAAAATGTGAAAAATGTTGATTTATTAGATGGTATAAATTCCTTTGCATGTTTAATAAATTTGCAGTAATTTTCAGCGCACTTGAAAACGCCAGCATGATAGCACCTTTTAAAAGACAATGAAATGAAATTTACCATTCATTCTATATATTTCATTTTATTAAAATGAAACACATTTCATGAAAAAAATTACTCACTTACTTATATTTTTTTACTTAACATAGCTATTTAACTAATGATTTGTGAATAATTAATATTGAATATATAACATAAAACCTAATTTATAAATTTTGCATTTTATCTTCGAATACCAAAACATATATTTGCTTGTAAATTTCTTATGTACAATTTTACATTATGAGGACTATATTCTATTTATGGTCTTAACACAATAAAAATAAAAACTGTAGAGCACAAGCAAATTTTTTTTTAAATAAATAAAATTAAAATACAACAGCAAAATGATGAGAGAGACAGAGAAAACTCTTAGAGTTTTCATAACAAAATAAAAATGGAATATTTGTTTTTCAATGATGCAATAAATTTCACACACTGTCTCTCATAACAAGCATAAATATACAAATACTTTATAAAATGCAGTATCACATTAACTTTGAAAACAAAGTAACTGGAATAATTTTTCTTAAAGAAAAAATTTAAACAGAATGACTTATCAAACCGACTAAATGATATGTTTAAAGATTTTTGCCTTTTTGAGGGTAGTTAGAATTCTATGATTCCTACATAAAGCTCATGTACGAAACTTAAAAATATATAATGAACTTTTAAAGAAATAAATATAATAAACGGAATGATGATTTCAGAAGAAATATATATACTATTATATAAAGACAGATGCACATAAATAAATATAATGCATTACAACTGAACAAACTATTTACATGTACATATATACAAACAATACTATTAAAATTTAAAAAACAACAAATTAACACCTCGATTTTAAAGGTACTTGTACACTTGAACACACATAATTTAGTACTTTCGATTGCAACAGGTAATTGAGCACTATTATTCATAAAGCATAAATAAACTGATGAGGAATGAAAGTGTAAAGTGCGCGAAGGTGTGCAAGTGACGCCATTGTTCATAGAAGTATGATATCTACAAAAATACGAAGTTCCTTTAAAGGTTCAATTATGCAGAGGTATTTTGAGATATGATTGGTTGTCACCAAATTTATTAATGTTCTATAATTAAAAACATATTAATATAAAATGAAACAAAAACTAGTCATTATGAGATCATTAAAAATGGTTGTGGTATGCTTTATTTTTCGCTTTAATTTGACGCTGAAGTAAAAGTGAAAAAAATGTCCATGATTTTTATAAGCAACATTGAGGCAGAGGCAATTATCGAAATTTTAAGAAGATTTCATTTTAAAATATTTGTATTTGAAACTGTACCAAAGGACATACATCTCAATGATCGCTTGGTTGCAGTTGATACCCTTGTATGGCGAATCTTTTTCGTTTAGCAGTCCATTAGTCTTCATTTCAAATGTAATTCTGAAGCTGTTTTTTTAAGCTTATTAAATAATTCTGTATTCCTAAAACTCAGAACAGTTCTATAAGCCATACCCCAAAATATCTCACAATCCTTAGTGACGAGACAAAATAATGAAACTGCAGCCTAAATTAATGGGGACAAACTGAAGATTGAATATGAAGTAAAATTATTTTAAAGCAAGTCCTTAGTTATACTGGCTTTTAAAACTTGTCGTACTTTACAATGATCTCGAAAAACCTCCAGTTTCAAAGCATATAAAAGTTTTATAGTAAAAAGTTAGGTATAATTACTGAATCCCTTCTCAGCAATTTATTACAATTTTTGGTATATTCACAGTAGCTGTAGCATGAAAGATTTTGTATCAATAAATAAAAAAAAATATGAAAAAAAAAATGTTTGAAGAATTTGGATCCTTCTCTTCCATAAAATATATTTTCCTATAGTTTGCGGCTGATCAGCAAGCTTGGGATGTGCTGCTTCTAGTTTTGATTCCATCCAATTGAGCTATAATGATTGCAGCTGGTTACACTTGTATTAAACTAGATCTTCACGTCATGTCTGGTGAATGAGTGAACATCTTTGACATTATCACTGTCAGTTGATCATGGATCAGAACGACGAGATTCGTTACTTGCAGCCCTTTGAGTAGTTCCTGTGACTTTGCAAGAACAAAATCAAAGCAAATCATAATTGTTCTTAGTTTTAATAATGTGACGTCACTGGCACACCTATTCCGTATAATTAAACTCCCCACCTTCGCTAAGTGGGCGGAACTTCAAACAGTGGTCATATTCCAAGACTGCGTGGGTGGAGGTGGTATGTCTTTGGTGATAGTTTTCAAAGGAGCCTCAGAAGCGGTTTCACAATGTACCACCGTTTCCAGGGAATCCGTATGCTGCATGAAGCAAGAGTTCTTCAAATTGGACCCATCCTCCAAACTTTCTAATGGACTGAACGACTCAGAGCGAGAGGTATTACAAGTGATGTCAGCCCTCACAGTCTTTGATGGCTGGAATGTTTTGGAGGATGCAAAACTAGAAGGATATTGGCTGCTGCCGAACTCCATCTGCTGAATCTCGCCTACCTTACCACTGGGTTGGTCTATGTCTGATTCAAGCAGAAGAGGTCGCTTTGGATCGACATGTTCTCTGGAATGTTTATTGCTTCCAGAGGCCCCGTACATTACATGAGGATGATTGGCGTAACGCCAGTGCATTTTGGGATAACCATCCCCTCTGTCCATGGGATCGCAGAAGGCGTCCCCTTCTTTGATCATGTGGCGCGGGCTGTTCGTGATGAGAGCGTGTTGGTAGGGCTTAAAGATGGGCGTGTGCCCATCCTCGATGGATGAATCTGGTTGCTGCTGGTAGGTATGGGGACCGAGGAGCTCTGTAGTGGCGTCCGTGCGGTGTGTGGTGAGGGAATCGGATAGAGAGGCCTTCTCAATCTGGGAATACATGCGCTTTATTCGCTCAGTGCGTTTTTCGGCGTCTATGTGCATCTTCCTAGAATAAGGGTCGTCTACTATCTCCGGTTTCAAGAAACCTGTGAAAAAATTCATGATTTCAGTATCTCTGTGAATTATAAAAGTGTTTTAAGGAAAATGTATTTGAAATGAAATACCAGGATATATACCAGATAAATTATATATATGATACCAGTGGCTGAATGGTTAGTGCATCGCGCTTCCACACCACAGGTCCGAGGTTCAAACCCCCGGCCTGGGCAAGGTTGACTCAGCCTTTCATCCCTTCAGTGGGTCGATAAAATGAGAACCAAGCTTACTTGGGGACCAAACACTGGGGGTTTCGCTTCAGCCTGACCACCTGATCGGAACATCTGCTCATGCACCCCAGCGCCCAATGGTCACGTATACTGAGATGGGCACAGTAGGCTTTGGCCCTCATGGGCTGTTGCGCCACTGAGTTTGAGAGATACTCTACTAAACTGACTGGTCAAAAATCTCAGTGTTTGGACGAGTCCCATGTGTGGTTAATGGTAATTCATTAGTATAATAGAATTAGACATTTTCGATATATGAAAGGGTAAGTTCAAAAAATTGTATTAAAATTTTGTACAGTTGCCTACACAAACGTGGAATTTGGGGGTTCAATCACTTTATCCTCAATACCAAGAGATTTTAAATTTTAAGCATAAAAATTACATTGGCTTTTCCACCTGCGAGTTTCTTAAATTATTATACCCCCTTATACCTGCCCTAAGAAAGTCTTGCACGTCACTGATATGACGTGTCTTTTCCTCGTATGTAAATAATATAAAATTAATTAATCATATTATATTAAATAGATGAGTGAAGAGATTATGTTTAGAACAATAATAAAGAATTTTACAAACTTTTTACTGCCTTGCTGATAACTTTAAATATGAAAAGAGCTACTTTCAATCTTGGAGAAAACAATGTTTAGAGAATATCGTGTTTAACCAACTAATTCATTCAGATCGACAAAGGATTAATTATTAGTTCTGTCAACAATGCAATAAGGTGTTTGCAATGGCATGTACAAATTTTAATTTTTGAGCTAACTTTTGTTTATTCTAAGAAACACTTACTTTTAAAAGAATCTGTGCCACTTCTGATATCGGAATCCTAAGAAGAAAACGAGTACATGAAATTTGGGAAATATTTTTAAACAATATTTCAGCGACAAATATAAATATAAACTCTATAGAAAAAATTCATGCAGAGATTCAGTAAGAAATATTATAAATAATTAGATAAAGAAAAACACTCTTTAAAGGCTCGAAAAATAACATACAAAAAAAATTGAAAATAATGTTTTCGGACTTCAAATAAGAATTGTGATATAGTTCATAAATAAATCTCCCGAAACTAAAGGAACATTAATTTTATTAATGTAATTAAGCATGCAAACGTACTTCTTGTTCATTAACTTGGTCATGATTTTCTTGCAAACAACAAAGCAGAAAATGCTGCAAAAAATATAGGGCAGTATTAATAATGTTAGTAATAGCATTTATGAGTGAAGCATAGCTTAAAATAGCGTGGAATTAGAATTTTTTTTCTTCTGAATTTTGCTCCGGCTTTTAATTAGTTGTTTTTGAAGAATTTATCTTCGAAGAGATTATTATGTTTCTAAACATTATTCGTAACATAAAAGCAAGCATTAAGAAACACAAAGTACAATTATTTATGAGCAGAAGTAAAAGAGTAATTTGGAATATTTTGATATTGAAATTACCTTTTCGCTGCAGAAAGTATAACTCAGAAACACAACCAAGCCCTGCAATGATAATAAAAAAATTAAAACACGTAATGTTTAAGACAGAAATATCATGTATGCATTTATGTATTTATTTATCCTTATGTATTGTACTAATAATTATAATAATTAACACATGATGAAAATATTAATGAATCAACTTGAAAGCAATGCCTTCTTGCTTGTCTTTTTTTCATAAAAAATTAGATGAAATTTATAAAAATAGCGAGAAAAAGTGCATTATATCGTATAAAAATAACCATCTTCTAGCAATTTTAAATTATTTGTAGGCGAGAAGCAAGAGATACATACTACAGTGACTGCACTTATGGCAAAGAGAATCTCGTAAATCTTTTGTTCAAAGTTGACGTACAAAATGCTAGCCATTGACATAAAGAGAAGAGAACTAGTCAGCAAGAGGGAACGATGAAGAAGAGAAATCCTGAAAAAATAATTATTCGATATTAATTAAAATAATTTAATGGGGATTTATTTTATTCATTTATTTTGCATCATGGATCAATTTAATAATATCTTCAAAATCATAAAATATCTTTTGTCGGATTAATTTTATATTTACCATAAATCGTTTGGTAATTATATTTATATAAGTATAATATATTCATTTAAATAAATCGTTTGTTGTTACTGCCTAAATGAAAACTGTTTCTGTGACTGATATTTAAGGTAGAATTTGTACAAAATAATAATTTCACAGTTCGAGTTTTGTCTTGGAACTTGTAGCAATGGTTGTCTGATTTGCATTTTGTTACAGTAGTGTTTTGCGTCGTGACTTAAATTTGAAAAGAAATTCGTGGAGATATTAAGTAATATAATTAATATGCCTCTCTGGAAATTAAATTATGAATAATGACTACTTTGCAAAAGTCTGGATCTATTATCCGGAGAAAGTGCAGTTGGCTCAAAAGAAATACACAATAATGGAGATTATTCTTATTAGTACAAGTATACATTTTTATTTGATTTTTTTAAAAAAATTGTTCTTTACGACGCATTACACAGAATAATTTATATATTTTTTAAAAATTTTTTTGACTAGGCAGAAAAGCTTTTAACCTATAACTTCAAAAATATTTAAGAGGCATTAGCCTCAGCTAAGCATATTTATAACTTGAACATCACACAAAGTAACAGCAATATACATTTATATGTATTTTGTTCTTTTACAAATAGAAATTATTATTTTTTGATTCTAAAAACGGAAGTCTTTATTTAGAGTTAATAAATTTATGTATAATTACTCTTGACTATTTTTATTCTACATCGAATGGAAATAAAAACCGATAAATTGTACAATATCATCAAAAATATGCATTCAGCAAATAGAATTTCTAAATGTATATAATTCGAACTTTTTAAAAAAAAATTCTTTGATTGTTTAATTTTTAAAGCATGGAATGCGATTGGCACACACAAACGAATATGTTTAAAAACAGTTTAATTAATAACTATAAAATACATCTTTGTTATCTGTATGTGCTCTAAAAGAGGGTCACATTTTGTTATGTCATTATTTATTATGAATGTAAGAGGAGACATTCGTAAGGTCATTCGGTGTACACGTATTAAATATAACTTTAGTTATTTTTTAAGTTATACATATATAATTATAGATTTTACATCCGTATCAAACTATATTTGTGTCATTCACATTTATAATATTTTTATCTCTTTCCTCATTTAAATATTAGATTTAATCATTTTAAAAGCGACTCCATTGTCAGTTCTTAGAATGTCTTTAAAAACTATCATAGATTTAAAAGTGTGAAAAAATTTAAAAAACTGGTATCCCTTAAGTTTTTTTTTGTACATAAAAGCAATTCAGAATAAGATAATCTAGCAGGAAAGGGATATGAATATTATTAATTCAGAAAAATTGACTCATATGAACTTTTCTCTGAATATCAAGGACAAGCTTATAATGATTAGTATCTTCGTTTCAACGTTATTAAATATAAAAATATTTTTTGCTGCAATAAAAATAATAAAAGTAAGCAGTTATTAAAAATATTATGAAATGATTTTAAATTGAAAAAAAAGGTGCTAATTTGATATCGGAGCGCGAAAAGTTGTTCTTTACATTCGCCAAGATGGGTGATAACACTACAGTACGGTTACCATGATATTTTTATTATGTGGTAATGTGGTTGTCACACAAGGGGATGAAGTATTTTATAGTTAATTTTTATTGGTCCCCCAGCGATAACCCTATTAATTTCAGATGATTTTAATTCGATTTTTTAAAAAACTTAACCATTTTTACTGCAATTATTCTTCAAGCTAATACTTCAATCTTCTGATGAATTTTGTACTATTTTCTAATATGGATATTTCAAATATCATTGATGAGTACCAGGATATATTTTTTTTAAGGAATATGAGGGTGTACTTTTTTAATTATTGCTACAAATCATGCATTTCTACTTCAATTTGCTTTAGAATAATGCATATTTAAATGTTCCTTGTCCATGAAATTCATTGAAGGAACTCAAGTTTCTGGAATATTACAAGTTATTAGCAATTATTAATTGATATTCATTATTGATTAATTTTAATATATAGTATATGATTTTATGTATAATTATATAATACAATTATTATATGTAGTAATTTTTATATTACATATATGTGATTTTCATTATATATTACATTATTATTATTTAAAATTATTGTTATATTATATTGATATTAGTTACTTTCGATATATTCTTATATTTTTTATATCAGAAATATATTTTAAAGAAGTTCTTTAAAATTATTTTCCTGGCAATTTGTTACACCTAGGCTACCATCCTGTATCCATATCACTCGGCAACTAGAGCTGCTAAGTGCGATTTCATAATCGAACCATGCAGCGCTTGGTGCGAAGCACTTCAATATCAAAATAGTTCCTATATTTCTGAAATTAAACTTCAGATTACAACAAAATCAGTCGCTTAAAATATCCTTTATTTTATTCTAAAAAGTGATATCTGTAAAGGTACATTTTGATTCAGTTAACCAAGCAGATAAATTAACCTATTAGCATTACAATTTAATCCTTTTCACTATTAGAAAGGATATGAATTTTTCTATGTGAAGAAAGATTAGTAATACTTTTTATATATCAGGTCTTACTGCTTTCTAGAAAACGGAAACTTTTTGTATTATTTTTATGTAGATCTATTTTTTGAAATGAACTGATATGACTTTGTATTCTAAGTGAACTATTATAAAATCAAATTTAGATTTAACTGTTCACATGAATTCACTTATAAATACGAATTTAATATTTTTACTTCTCTGTTGAAAATAAAATACTTAGATATAGAATAGTTCATCGTCTTTTATGTAACGAATTGTAATATCTAATTATCTTTTAAACAGCATATATTTGATGTATATAGAATATTGCCTTTATTTCTAAAGCTTTACAAGGAAATTTTGGAATGAGTTATATAAGCCTAAAAAAGATCAAATATTTCCTTACCTATTGTTACTGATTTGGACTTTTTTATTTTGTAGAAAATCTGACACTTTCCCGTAATTCCGTATTTCAGTTTTCACAATGAGAAACAATAATACTTGAAACTGCAACAAAATTTTATACACACATTAGTCTGCAATATATATATATATATATATATATATATATAATCAAAGATTTATCATACATCACACTTGAGATTATAATTTTTTAAAATGACATCATTGCAAGAGATAAAAATATCGTCTTTAGAAAATACGAATAAAAGAAGCGAATACTTACCATAGTAAGAATAAGTATTGAAGATGTATATGCATAAAAAAAGTTTGAGCCTAGGGTTAACCACCATCTAAAAATAACAAAAATAATCAAAGCATTACAATTAAAATTTCTTTTAATTAACGAAAATTGAGAAATTTAAATTTGTTAAAACTTACGATGTATATATATATATATATATATATATATATATATATTTAAGTTACTATATAAATAAACTCCAATTTAAATCAAATGGAAATCATAATTTTGGTTTAATATAAGTCTGAGTTAAAGCTACAAATTTTTCAAACATATCTTTGTTGAATAACTAAAAACACAATTTGCTATTTTATCATTTGCACACACTAAGAAAAAATAGGCCTGTAATCTAATCAATGTTCTATTTTGTAATCAAGATAAGAATATTCATAGCATAATTTTTTTACAGATAACTTTTTGAAATTGGAAATTTGTTTTATTTTCTACGCTAAATCCAAAAACGATTCACAAATTTTTAAAATTAGGTCTTTATTCACAGCGGAGGCAGATTTTACCGATTGTATTACACAGTATTGCGTTAATTCTTAAAAAGCAAACCGAGAGTGTGTGGATTATTATTAATAACATTTCAGTTAATATAAAATATTATTTAAAGTTAAGAAATACTGTTAAACATTGAAAATTTCTTATTTTTAATATGACATCCAAACTTCTTTATCGTATTGAGAACAGCATGTTTCAATTAACATTATTTTCTGTTTGAGCCAAACAGTTATTCTTAGCGTTACAGTTAATATTTAATGCGACTGAATGTTTATTTAAGACGACTGTCACTTAATTTTGAATCATGGTCAAGAGTCGAGAACGACATTGGAACTGTAACCTCACTCTCCGAACTTCCACACCAACGTGAGGATAACAAGTTTGCGACCTTGATCCTTCGGAAACAGCGGCTACAGGTTAACATCAATTTATGTTTAATTGAAAAAATAATGTATTTATTTTAAATAATACTAAAATTTATAAGGACAGGATACTGTAAGCCAACAGATGCTTTTGATACTGTCACTGTTTGTATTATTCTTTGTTAATAGGTTTAAACATTACAGTTTTGAAGCATTATGAAAATCGTTCCAGGATTGAATTTTATTCCTTAATATTAAATAAAATATATAGAAAATAGAGAGTTTTAAGCTTTAAATAATACTAAGTTTGTTTCGAGATAAGGATTAAATTATACGTTCTTAGCGTGAGTCTCTTAATTTTAGGCGCAATGTTGTTCAAAGCTCACTGGAAAAACGGAAAAAAATCGCCACCCAAGAAAATAGGCTATGTTACAGATTTATAAAAATAAGAAAAGTATAAATACAGAAAAAAACATTAGTAATAAATCCTTTTTATTTTAGTAAGTAGCACATTTTTCTTTTTAATGCCTATATTATAGAATCAATTTTTTTTCTAGGTGCACGTAACAAATAAAAAAAACCCTTTTAAAATATTTTCATTAATAACTTTGATTCTAGGAGCACTATTTATGAAGTTAAAACTCGACAATTGGGATTGATTTTTACTAACGTCACATATTCTAAAGCAACACGAGTGCTATTGGCGATGTTAACCTCTTAATTTTGAACCTCAATTAAGTGACATAAAACTCATCGACTCAAAGCTATTCAGAAAAACATAATTATATATTTTTTTATAAAAAGGATGGATATAAAATTATAATTGTTGGTGTAAAAAACTACACAAAGGAAAGTTTCATTTGATTTTTCTCACCCTTCAAGTTCATAGCCTTCTAAGCTTTGGGCTGCTAATGTGGCACCAACAATTATCACAGGAATAGCTGAAAAGTAAGATTTTTTATTTAAACGATTGAAAAATAAATAGTTAACTTCTGATCTATACAAATAAATAAAATTGAAGTGTCTGTTTGTAATTTCAAATTAGCAGCTTTTTACTTAATGCACTAAAAGTATATACGGTACTCATAACAAAAAACCAATTTTTAAAATTTTTGTCTGTCTGTCTGTCTGTCTGTTTGTTCCGGCTAATCTCGGAAACGGCTGGTGCGATTTTAAAAATTCTTTCACTAATGGAAAGCTACATTATCGGGAGTAACATAGGCTACATTTGATTCCCGTATTCTTACGGGAACGGAAACTATACGGGTGAACGTGAAACTGAATGCCAAGATGAACGCCAAATTGAACGCCAAGCTGAGCTAATGAAGTCGTTGTTTTGGTTACTGGCGACCGATGCTCTTTATGAGACATAACAGTGTTACGCGCACATGATAATACGCTGACACGTGCCATAATTTTTTTATGATAGTTATCTCACTGTTCAGTTAAGTAGAGCATCGGCTGTTTTGGATGTACTTTTAAAAATAATAAATCAAGGCTTCATAAGTAAAAAGCAATGCAAGAAACAAAAAATTGATAAGTTTTACGGTTAGTTTTAATCCTTTCTTTTTTTTATTTACATTTTTAATCACATTTAAACAATGGTTATTATAATACCAATCTATATCTATACAAATAAATAAAATTGAAGTGTCTGTTTGTAGTTTCAAATTAGCAGCTTTTTACTTAATGCACTAAAAGTATATACGGTACTCATAACAAAAAACCAATTTTTAAAAATTTTGTCTGTCTGTCTGTCTGTCAGAATATAAACAGATATATTTATAAAACATCATGAAATACCCAGCGAAGCGGGAGGGTAACGGCTAGTTGAAAATACAATTAAAGAACATTATTTTTAAAAGCTCAGCGTATTGATTTCCACAGCATAAATAGGATAAATAAGAAAATATATTTAATACCAGAGAAATACATATATAGCAGTGACAGAGAATATACACATAGCAGTGACACGGAATATTACATTTTTATACTTTGTGATACAAAAAATTATTTATACAGTATGATGCACAGAGCACGAAATTTGTCTCATTTTTAATAGTCAAAGTTATTATTTATATTATATTTTCTCTCAATATATTGACTGATCGACTGTTAATATCGTGTTCTGAAGCAATACGAGGATTATTGGCGACGAATGTCGCAACTTTGAACCATGGTCAAGTGACGAGTATATTTGTGTTGTACGAGTAGTAGACAGTTAAATTCTAAAAAAATATACTGTCCATTGGAACTATAGTTTCTTGCAACGAAAACAGTTGTGAGCATCTTAAAAATTATTACATCCTTTTCTTTTCTTTCAAAAAAAATCACAGAATTTTTAATGAAAATATGGAACATTATTGAACATAATGCGACTAATTTTCACTAAAATTATCAGAAATATATCTCGAACTTACTATGAAAGGGGTAGAGAAAGATAGTGACCTGGTGCATGTTTTCATAGATGAACCATGTTAAATAAAGACCATAACGTCGAAGCTGGTGCCCATCATAAGCTTTTCTATTTTAGTCTACCTGTAGGCTCATTCACTACTATCTCCGATGGCGAAATTGAGGTTATCGCTGTAGAGATTCAGCAACTTTCATTGAGAGTGATTTTAATAGAGATGAGATATTGGTCTTTTTGTTCCTAAGTATGCCGCATCAGGCCTTGGACAAAATCCCCACTGTGAATGGCAGAAAATTTTGAGATGCTGATTTTGAAAGATCTTTCTCATAAAATTTCCTTTCAGTGGGTACCGTCACATTATGGAATCGGGGGAATCGAACACGTGAACCTGTTTGCTAAGAAAGTAGCCTTGGAGGCCCAGAAATCAACGAGTAATTATCATTTCATTCTTCAAGGTTTTTGTGGCAAATATGAGTTCAAGCACAGTTTTAAACCGTAAGCAGCGGATACATTTAAAAATAAGAATTGAGTGATTCTTAATAAGAAAGCTAGTTGTATTCCTGATTGCCCAAGGGAACTGCTGTCACTCGCTTTACAATAACAACAAATCATAAAAGTCGGAAATCTCATTCCTTTCGTATCTGCATTACTGAATACCTGAATCGTACTCTTGATTCTCGTCAATCTATGACAGCCGAACATTTAGAGATGTGCTCTGCGCTAAGTGTTTTTGGTCGTATTGTTGAAAAATACTAGAGAACTCTTGTACAGATGGTATAAGCACTAAATTGTATGTGACATTTGTTAAAATTTTAATTAAAAGCATTTAGAAGAAATTCGAGACAATATTTACTATAGTGGACTAAATTTTAAAAACAAAACAAAACTGGTCTTACCCCATCCAAGAGCAGAGATCTTTGTAAAAGAATACTGGACATTCTTGAGCTCGACATTTTTAATGTAAACAGCCAATGCTAAACAGAGTTGTAAAGAAAAGGCAGTCAGTAGAAAAAACTGAATCAAGGATACCGTGTAAGAAAAGAACTCCTACAGAAGAAAAAGAAAAAACGGTTTTATATTCAATACAGACAACATGTTTTGCACAAAATGTTAAAGTTAATATTTGTTTAAATTGAATTTTAACTATTTTTATTTTAACAATATGCTTTGTTGCACTTTGTGACATATCTGAGTGATAACCATAATGAAGAAATATTTTATAATTGAATTACATTAACTGATAGCAGTTGAAGAATTCAAATACGAAATGTAAAGTTGGCAGGGAAAAAATCTACATTTAGGGCTGTGAAATTCTACAAATTCTTTTTTCAAAAATGTCTGGCTGCATTCTACACAACGATGGTGAATTTAATATGCTATCTTAATCACATTGACTAAGCAAGCCTCACTAAAATAAGTATATTTGACCCAGTTCGTTTATAATATGATTTTTACTTCAATCTTCTGAACTCATCTTTAACTTTATTAATGTAATTTCGAAATTTAAGAGGTAGATTTTTACTTGATTCGAAAAACTTGTAAAGATCTCCTCTAAACTCTTCTAAACTAAACTCAGTGATGCAACAGACCATGAGGGCCAAGGTCTACTGTGCCCATCTAAATTTTCGTGATCTTGGGTGCTGCTAAACTCTTGTACTTCATTCCTATTTGAACATTTAAATAAACTTATTGACGAACCCATGAAACGAAAATCGTCGATAATATGGTTAAATGAATAATATTTTTAATTATTTTTTTAAAATTAAACGGCAAGAGATATTAAAACAAAATTTATTGTATTCTTTTAAAAACTAAAATAATTAGTTTTAAATAATGTTAAATATAGTGCTGTGCTATGTATAGGTTTTTTTATTTCTATTTCTCATAATTTGATTATTTAATTTTTTCGATTATAATACGATGTATTCGAAATAATAAAAAAGAAGGCAGATTTAATTAAATTTGAAAAATATTTTTAATGGATGAAGAGAAAAAAGTTTTAATATACCTTATTTCTTGTCCTATATTCATTTAAATATATATAAAATGTTTCTTAACTATTTTCCAAACTCTCATCAACTTTTTAATAAAAATACATTGAAAGGGAAAAACTTTTCTGCTCATTATTTTTTCCCATATTCTTTTCCCTTAATTAAATTCACTAGTTTAAATATGGAAGATTTTTTTAAATTGCGTTTTCATAGCATTTAATACTAGAAGATTTTAATTAGAGAGAAAACTTAAAGCCATAGAATTGGATGTGCAACATATTAAGATATGTCTATGTATTATACTTGAAGTAATTTTGAAGAAAATAAATTTGTGAACGAATAATCCCCGTGGAATATAAATAACCTGCTCTTTTTTGTTTTATATTTGACAATAAATAAGTAATATACCTCAGGAAGTGGCTTCAGCAGACCGCAGAAAAATATTCCGAAAGCTCCAAGTAAGGCAACACAAATTTGTATTTTTAAAGCTGTAATCGCTCCATGTATTTTCCTGAAACAAAATAGATTTTGAATTGCATAAAGTTTATAGAAAAAACAAGAGGGGGGGGGTACAAAATATGGTACGCTTAGAATTATATATAACTTTTACGTGAACAAAAATTCTTACCTCCAAACGGAAAGAAGCATTAATATAGTAATAAGCAAAAGAAAGGCACATATGGCGCAACCCGAACCTGCGATGGCATCAAAGCTGACTTCTACGTGTTTTTCTTCCTAAAAATGAAAATGTATTCAAATTAGTACATACACATGAATTAATTTCATTCGATATTTTCCAAACGTATTAAAATTTTGTTAATTCTGAATTCTATACAAGCATATCTTAATGAGCACTTTAAAATCTATATAAATGAATGAGAAATTAAATAATTTAGATGCGTGTTATGTTTGCAGTGTATTACTTTAAAAATCTGAAAGTGCTTATTAGTGCAAAATCAGTGCTTATTAAAATCTAGATTAGTTTTATTCATATGGATAATTTGTATCAGATATAGCATCGATATTTTGGCAGATAATATGTAATGCTGGATTAATTATATTCAGATATAAAAAAAAATGGTTACATTATCAGTCATATAGCTTAAATTAATTAATAGGCTATTATTACTTTTTACATTTTGCTTCTTAAAATCTAATTTCTTGTTCTTTTTCAAAAGAGAAAATTAGAGAATATATCTTTATGTACTTATTACAGAAATTTTTATAAATATTAGTTTAAAAAAGTAAATTTAAAAAGAAAAAAATTGTTAATTATTTATAGAAGAACGATGAAAGTATATATTGAGGACATTATTATTTTATTTTTTCCCTTTATTTTCTCTCTATTTATCTCTCAGTAATAGATTGCTAGTTAATTAAGTTAATTATGAATATAAAAATTTAAGTTAATTATGTTATAATATAATTATAAATATAATTAACTTATATTCATAAGTTAATTATGGATTAAGTTAATTTTTAAAAAGTTAATTATGAATTATGTTAATTCTTAAAGAGATAATTATAAATATACATTAATATTTTAGAACTGAATATAAAATATACGACGTTCAACGTAGTTTACACGTACTCAATATCAATATTAATGACATAAAAATTGATAAATGAAGATATCCTTTCTGTGACAAAATAGAAATTAAGACCAAATGCATTACGTTAAGCCAATTTTAAGAAAAACAGCTCTGCTTATCGATGTAAATAATAGAGTGAACCTGGTACCTACCGGAAGAACGTAATGAGTAAGCAGCAATGCATATGTGCCCAGCCGGTGACATTGGCAAATACTGTTGTTACCTTTATTCCAAATTAAGTGACAGTGATTGGTTGTGAATTGTACAGTGCTGAAAATATAAACAGAGAGATTAGAATAATCTAACTACAATTATGAAAAATATGGAAAGATAGAAGGTATTAACTAAAAATATGGATGAATTATTTCTGTTTCAGACAAGATAATAAGATTAATTTCTAAAGAATGTCTATTTTCATCTTCTGTAATGATAATTGACACAAATGTGACAAAGAATAATTAACAACATTCTTCTTAATGATTCCCAGATATTTGTCCTTATCGACAGAAAAGAAAATTTGAGAACTACACATTACTACAAAAGAATATTTTTTATTACTATAAATTCTTGATATTAGAAAATATGCGTAGAAAATCTATATATTTATGTTATATGTATATAAAATAATTGTAAAATTACCTACCCATATTTGAAATCTGCCATTCCACAGGATATGTTCCAGCCCATACGCTTGTCCTAAAAAAGGTAAAAAAGATATGCTTTGAAAGAAAGACCAATTATTTAGTACTTAAGAATTCGTCGAATAAGTTAAATAAATACTGTTAGTGGATGATAAATATTGGTTCACAATTATCAAAAATCAAGTCTTTGTTGAATGCGGTACTTAATATGAAGCTTTGATAAAGAATGATAATTTCGAAGATAATTTCATTGAAAACAAAATGAGATGTCATCTAAAATTTTAAGGAAATTAGAAAAAAAAGAAGTAACAATTTAAAAATAAACACAGTGGTATTTTGGTATTCGTCCTCTTTTGAATAAGACACGCATGCACATGGAAGAGCCGATTACAGGGGAACAGTTAGGATCACAATAATAAGACAGAACAAACTCTTTTAAAAATTCGATAAACAGATAGAGCCTCTACTTCATTAATCAAGAAAATTTTGCAGCTACATCTTTAACTTTATTGGGTCTAGAAGCCTTAGTAAACGTTAATGTAAATAAAAACAAACCAAGTATTTAAATAAGAACACAAAGAAAAATGTTCATGATCTTTCCTCACACATGTTCTTTCCTTCGCAAATTCGGTCATTTAAGAAAAGTCAGAACACTTTTTGAGAAAGATAAAGTATATTTGGCATCAATTCAATTTATAATAACTTGTATGGAACTGCGTCAAGCACACACAGGAAAATCAAACATTTACTCTGTATCATTGCACGAAGTTTCGTAAAAATCTTACCAAAGATCCTTATATTTGTATTTTTATTGAATAAAAACAGAAAGTAAATTGTAGATGAGTAGAACTGAATTCATAGATATTATTTTACACTTATGCTTGTGTATGACCAGAGTACCAATTCTCATATTTTTATCTCGAGTGTTTAAGTTATTAATTTAAAATAAAATTACGAACTTAGGAGCGATTATATTATTTTCCTAAGTTGTAGTGAGACTGATATAAAGTATACATACAACAGGATAATACTTACTGTTACTGTATGATTAAAGCTCGTTAATGATATTCGGATACTGACGTTGTCTTCATACCCTCCTCCTTTCATCTTTACGCCAACTAAACTGGATATTAGTTGATATTCAACATCAGCTATCCTAGTGAATGAAATAGATTTAATGTTGTATATTATGTCAAAATTGCAAAATGTTGCTTTCAATTAGAAAGGTCTATGTATTGTTTTATAAATAATAATAATAAAAATGCTTTAATATTACCGAATTTATAATGCAGATTAATATTGATTTATACATGGCTCAATACTGAAAAAGTACTATTGGGGGCAACAAGGCTACTAATTTAGTACTTCCTATCAGATTCGCACTAAAAGTGATGCATAAGAAGTGATATTCATATAAGAAGTGAACAATACTTACCCTTTCTTCGTGAAAAATCTCTGAGGCAAATGGGACGAGAGATTTTTATAAAACACTACAACTACAGATGCAGTAGAGTTACCTGAAACAGCAATAAATCATGGAAACTTTATACATAACAATTTTATAAGACAGAGAAATAATAATTGTTAATGTCATATTTTGCAAAATAACTTTAAAATTAAGTATTTGAATAGATTCATGCTAATACAAAATGTATTAATCCCCTCTTTTTTTAACCCAGAAATTTAAGATTATTATTATTTTATTTATTATTTGTAGAAATAGTTAAAAGTAATTTGTAAGAAACTTTTCTTTTCATTATATTCATTTATTGATTGAAATTTGGATACACATCACGGCATATTTTCTTTTCAATTCTTCTATTTTTTCATTTTTTTTAGTTTACTGAAAACTTGATGAATTGTTCATTAAAAACTCCCTTTAGTAAGAAATACAATCGAATTCATGCTGTAACAAAATAATATACTTTTCCCTATTTTTATACGAAAATCCAATACATTTGACAAAACGGTAAATTCTGTCGAAACTAGAGTCCAACTTTTCGGCGGTTTTTCATGCGAAGTGTTATGAAAACTATTAAAGTGACGAACCCCTTAGATATTCTTCCTTTTAACGCATTTTAGCTAGATCTATGAGGTTCATGCGTAATCAGCTACGTGTTGTTCTACAACTACTTTAATTAATTAAAAAAACATGTCAAACACTAACTTCGATAATTTCAAACATTAAACATAAGCAATTCATCTCAAGTAATTTATTCAAAAAGTTTCAAGAATCCTTAGCGAGTTTTTATAACCCGTGTTTTGAAATGAATTAACTTATAAATTAAGTACTTTAATTTTTTAAGTAACAATTTTTTTTCCAGATAGTTAGTTGTATTGACATTTCCTTTAATATTAACAAATAGCACTTCTCTCTATAAGAATGTATACAATGGAGCTTGTTGCACTGCAAGGATTTAACTAATTAATTTTTTGTTTCAAATAACGGAATTTACATGCAATAAATTACCATCTTCTCTTTCTTCGGGATCTACGTCACTAAGATCTATTTCCACTGAGTTTGTCATCCAGCTGTATTGCAAAGGAGGAGAGTCAGAAAATTTGCTCACGGAGGAATATCTTTTGGATGGTAATCTAAGAGACTGTTGTAGATCTTCTATTTTACCTAATTGAACAGCTGTAAAAAATACATTTCTTGTTAGACTAACTAATGTCATGTAGTTGTTCTATTGGCATTTTGCAGATAAAAAATAGAAACACAAAGTTTAAATAATGTGGGAAGCATAAACCTTTTTATTACACAAATCGTATATTTTTTGCACGGTTTCTTATACGGTTTTTCGAGCAACGTATTTGCTACATAAAAACAAGTTCAGGAATATTTAGTACCTTAGAAATACCTAAAGATGTGAAGAAAATTCCCAATTACATAAAGTTTTAGTTACACACAAAAAGTTCTAGAGGACAATTATTTTATTCAGAAGTTGTAAAAGGCAGAAACATATTTTAAGTAATACAAGTAAATATCTTTATGCATTTTTAAATAGTAATAAATCTTTAAGATCAGTATTTATGTTCTTAGATGAAGAATATTAAAACTAACAATGAGGAGCCTATGAAATACGTTTTACTTGTATCAATTGGAAACGCATATATGTTTGTAAGATTAATTTCAAAAATCATATTAAAGCTTTGAAATTAGATGAAAACTGAAGATACATTTGTAAAATATATTTTATAGAAAATATAAAACTAATCGAAACTCTTTAAGCTGGTATATAAAAGCACTAAAGTTTTAAACAGACCTTCGGTAATTCTAATTTATGTTCAAATCTTAAATGTTCTTAATAACAGTTTGCTTTGTCAATATTAATAACAATTGCTGATTGTTAATTACAAATTTTTACAACTAAGTAGTGATTCTTAAGGATTAAGACTTTACTAAAAGACTTTTAGAGATTACATATACCTAAAAGCATTTGAACTTCCACAATGTACTTAATGTACACAATGTAGTTTTCTATAAAGATATAACAAAATATTTATCTTTGACAAAGTTCCTTTTAGTAGTGCTTAACTTTGAGCAAACATTATCTCAATTCTACAGCTTTAGTTTCTGTATAAACGAGTCTTTTAAACAGTTCAATTCTTCCGATAGATAGAGTAATTAGTTAAAGACAATGTTGAACGATTTCAAGATAAAAATTAATTGCTGCATTTGAAAAGGATGGAACTAACTATTGAATATATAATTTTACCATTTCGAAACGCTCAGTTGCAGATAGTTCTGATTTTTAAATTGCTTTAGTCATTTATCATTCTTATAGTGATGTTTGTGATATTGTGTTTTAAGTTTTGGGAAAAATTTAGCAAGCAGACTGTAAAGTTAAAAATTTTATAAAATAATAGTATTCCGATGTTCCAACAGCAAGAGATTCCAATTAAATTAAATTTAAATACAGATTTAAAAAAAAATGTATTTTTCCTGAAAAGGACATAATTATATATATCACTAGGATTTTTATAATGTATAAATAATGAAAAATATGAATAAACGTAAAAACTCAACAATTTACTAAAATGAAATTTAATAAGAGCTGCATTACAAGTTGTTATAAACTTTCACAAAATATAAGATATTAGCATTACTCATAATGTATCTTATATAAAATTATATTCAAGTCTTTCCATTTAAGAAAACACAGTTTCATTAAATATATTAAAAAATGAATTTATGAATAATTTGGATTGATTTATTGTAATCGAAATTTAAGGGAGATTAATGAACATTCATTTAAATGAGTGAGTGAATATTGCATTGCACACTATTTAGCTATACGCGGTCTATTGGTGACAGACATTGTAGTTTTGAAACATGGTCAAGTGACAAGGACGATACCTAAGCTGGCAATCTCCTCTCCGAACTTCAACACCACATCAATGGATGGCGTTTGAGCCTCGACATATTTAACGTGTATTGACCCCAGCCAAAAGGCGAATCTTCAACGGTATTAAGCTCGAACTCATGACCCGCCAGGCGCGAGTCCATTACCTTTACCACTAGGCTACCACGGCCATTGCATATAAGTAAATAGACAGCGATAAATGCATATAGTAAATTGCTTTAAAAATATTAAAGGTAGTACGAAATTATTCCAACAATTTAAATATGATCATCACTATTAATAGTTTCAATTTTTAAATTCATAATTTAAATATTAAAAAATCGTTACAGATATTTTAAAGTAAAATATTTATATTTCATTTTTAAATAGTTTTTTTTGTTTAAATTAGATTATTTTTTTTTATTTTTCTTAGATACTTACCCAAAACTTTCCTCTCAAACAATTCAAAATTGACATCATTCGATTTTTCAGCATATTGAAAACCATAACTAAAGATTAAATTGTGTAGCTGGATCAACTTCTGCAAATATAAAAGAACCCATAGGTTTAAAATTAGTGGTTGATTCTGTAAAAACTAAATGAATCAATATTTAAGTTATAGATGTTTTTCAGATTTAAATTATGATATAATATCCAAATTTTAAAGTTTACAAAAAATCTTTTTCAATTCCTACTATTAGTTCACACTCTCCCTATATATATTTATATATCTTGTTTAAATTTTCAATCGTTAATAAAATACTTTTTATTCATACCCTCAAGTTCAAAGACATTTTTTAAAAACTTTTAGTGGATGACACTTGATGTTAATACAGATTTTTCAAATATTAACTCATTAATTTATTTTAATTGATCAATTATAGTTTAGGAGGTATATTTCTCAATCGATATTATTCCTCTAGATGGCAGCACCATTGGATAAAACAGATTTTGTAAAATTTGTGATGAAGATTTAACTTAATTTGAATAATTATATGCTAGTTAGATGTCAGCATTCCTTTTACACTGGTTTTAAGATAAATTCTTACCTACTTTTTCAACTTTTATTAAAAAATGTAATTACAAATTTAATGTAGTTAAAAAGTTCTTAATGTTAATTTAAAATTGTTTTGCCACTTAATATTGTGATTCTGTCATATGCATATACATATTTATAATAATTGTAATTATTTAATAAAAAGTAGCTAAAATGAAATTTTTCTTTGTTGACCTAAGTAGGAATTGACTAAAATTTTTTTTCAGTTTCTTAATAATAAAATATTTTAAACAAAGATTGATTATAAAAATACAGTTAAGACTTTCGGAGCCATGAAACGAAATTTTCATGTTATAGTAAAAAACAACATGATTTTAAACAGAATTATTTTTGAAAATAATACATCAGTAGGAGTTAATTTGGAAGTTAGTAATAATTGTTAGTAAAAACTATTTAAGCAAATATATAAACATACTAAAAACTCAATGAAATTTCATTGAAATTGAATTCTTATAAAAATGAAATAAAAATAAAAGAATTAAAGATATATCGCTAACTATACACATAGACATTAATTATTTCACCAAGAAAAGAAAATAATGATAGGTTAAGGGAATTCTGGGAGCGTATATAAAAATTGAAAAAATATATTTTAGAGCTTACCTCGGATTTCTTAATCAAAATTGGCGATTCCAGCAAAGCGGAGGTAATATCAAGAAAAATCTAAAGAAATTTTGAAAAGTTAAAAGTAAATGCGATAAATTCAGAGTTATCTTTTTAATATCTGCATTAATGAATTTTGTCAAATTTTAAATAACTTGATAAATTGTGTAAATACATTTTATTTAGTTAAACGAGTAACTATATATTATACTAAAAATTTTAAAAAAGAAATCTTAAGGGACACTTACTGCCCATCCGTCTTGATTTCTTTTGTCTCCATGTTTTATACTGTTGATGTCTTGCAACACGTCGACTATGGGTTCCCCTTCGCAGAAATGGAGTCTCAGTTTTTTGGACATCAGATAGCGTTTCAGTCGAGTAAGCAAAGCCGAAGTATCACTAATTAAATATCCCAAACGTAAACTGTCCACCTACAAAACAAAATGAGACAAACACAATAAATTTTTAAGAGAATTATTAAAAACGTACGATGAATGTAGACTTCAAAAATATTCAAAGTTTTGTTGTTTTAATAAAAATTTTAAGCTACAAATCGTAAAAATTAGTTTGTTTGTATTTACAACGAAAACATCTGGATCAAATCTAATTAAATTATTGATTACTCCTTTTTTTCTAAGGGAATGAGAAGAGAGTTTATGGCATATTCGAACATTATTTCTTCGTTGTCATTCTTTCTAACTTGTTCATGGAGCTTAAATTATAAGCCCATAGAGATATTTTTGGAAGTGTAAAATTGAGAGACAAATATAAAATCCTCAAAGATTAAGGTAACATGCCTCGAGAATGGCTAAATTAATGGAAACTGCTATTGCAAGATAATATTATGTTTCATTTTGTTTGTTATCATTAAAATTTAGTAATAAAAGTGAAATGATATGGTATTAATTCTTTGCCGGATAATTTAGATTTTGTTGTTGAACTTTAAATACATAACATCATTTAATTTGAATGAAGATAATATAGCCACTCATCTGAAATATTTTCAAAGTTTAGCACTGAATTCTATTTCACTGAGTACTTGAAAAAAGTTTTGAGATAAAGAAGATAATATATTAAATATTAAATGCTTTTTGTAATGTATATCAAAACAATTCTTAGATATACGTCATTTTAATATCACTTGGTGAAATTTGCAGTCATAAGCAATCATTAGCTAAAAAACTCATATAGATTATTACCCTTTTTTTTAAGCTGACAAATCCTCCAGAAAAGCAATCTGAAAAATCGGGTTCTTCCCACACGGCTCCATGACCATTAGGTCCGGGTAGACATTTTCTACGAACGTCACCTGTAAATTTTATTACAGTAAAAGATCATCTTTATTCATGCGAATTTATGAATGCATTTAGTTACATCAATTTGATTACATATTTTCGATTTATTACAATAAAGAAATTGTCTTACAATATTATTTCAATTATATACAAAACACATCCTGTATCTAGGTCGTAAAATATACTTGTCTAAAACAACTTTTTAAGCTTAAAAATAGGGGCAATGTTAACAAAATAAATATAAGAAAATCACAAGAAGATAAATATGACTCACAGTAAGATGATCATAACATTTTAGTTGGACATATGCTATTGAGAAATTATCATACCAGTATAACCAGTAGGACAGAGTTGAATGTTCTCTGTGTTAGCAGCAGTCAATGTCCATCTCACTTTTAGGTAATCTTCGGCCGGACAACAAGGTGTAGAACCTAAAAAGAATTGAAAAATTGAAGGCAGCATTAGCCAAAATCATACTTATTTGTTTTACTCGATTAAAAATACATGGCAGGAACAAAATAATACAATTGTAATAAAATTTTAACTTTAAATATGGTTACAGGAGAATGCAATTGGAAATAATAATTCCATTTTTAAATTTTTGTCCGGTATACATCAAGACTTTTAATTTAATTAAATATGACATTATACACATAATCTTTGTAAAATAGAGTTTGAATCCACGATTCAATTTTTTAATTCACAGAGCTCAGTTTTTTTTTTGCCAAGATATTGTACATCCCTTTAAAAAATTTCCAGTCTTTTATTTTAATATGGCTGTTAATGGGATGTATTACCTGAAGAACGATTTAACGGTCATCACTTATCGTTGTTTTCCTCGGCCGACCACTGCCAACCTTTTTCACAGCAGTACCTGTCATTTGGAAGGTTTTCCAAGCTCTTGAAGCTGCACTTTTGTCAGTTCCAAACACTTGTCAAAATACACCTCTATTCAATTTTGACAATCAATCTACCAAATGTAAAGGCATCCTGATGGTTTCTTGTAGACATTATGATCATATGATTTCTTTTGTAGGGTATATATGTCTAAATATGCATGCTTCCACCTTTTCTTAAATTACCGTGGCCCCGAGAGTGGGCATTCTACGAGTTTGAGTGCCGTTACGTCCCATCTGAGGTCATAGTGCTGATATTTATGCATGTATCACCTTTCTACTGCGCAGTGTTTTCACTGTACTGGTCATAAAAAGCCCTTTTCAACAATACGCATATAATATAAAGACTGGAAAATATTTTATGAAATAATGAATATATTTTATGAACATATATTCATGAAATAAATATTTTATGAATAAATTAACACAATTATTCAGATCGAACAAGTAAATTTCACATCTTACTTGATGATACATGTTTTAAATATGCGTAAAACATAATAAAGGTTTACTAATCATGTTTAAGAATTTGTAATGCTTACTTATTATTTTTACATTTATCATCCAAAAACGCCTTTAGTTATTATCTTTACACTTATTAATTTATTATTAAATTGAAAAAAAAAACTGATTTTTATTTCTTTTGCCTGCAGAATTTTAAATTTTCATCTGTACTAACTATCTGTACTTTTCATTTGTAACATAGCCGAAAATCACTAATCATAGTGATAATGGTATCTCTAAAATTACTTTACATTCTAACTGACTATAACATGAAGCATAAACTTTTACGACCGGCAACAAAAGTTCAAGCAAAATTATCAGGAAGTGTTTTTGTCCTTTATTTACGACACAGTTAAGCAAAAACTTCAAAGTTCTTACTGGTAATGACTTCCTTATTAACTACACATTCGATCGTAAGCATTAATAAAATAAAATACAAACTGAGTATCATTCGCTTTTTTGTCCCCGATTGATATTACTTTAATTCTAATTTTTTGTGTAGCCACTGTATCGAGCAGTAATGCTGTCAGTCAAAATAAATGCAGTGAGAGAAAAAGAAAAAAAAGCACTTACTTAATAACCTTTCTAGCTTTTATCACACATTCATAAAACTTTTATCGAAGAGAACGTTTTGCAATAAAGGAAAAAAGAAAAAAAATAAGAAATGAAGATGAAGTGAATGTAAACGCTTGAATGAACTAAATGGCAATTAGTAAATAAAAAAAGAATTTTAATGCTTTGTAGATGAATAGAAAGAGGTTGGGTTTAATGAGCGAGAGAAGCTACTCATAATTCTTGAATTACTTGCTCACTCGTATCAGTAAACTTCCATATTCAGATTTTAAATGATTAATTTGTTAAAAATACACAATATTTTTAGATTAAATTTAATTTGTAACTGTTACAGAGAGAGAGAGTTGAAATTTGCATTTTGTGCAAAGGCAATAGCAACAAAAGAAACTAAAAATTTGAAAATACCTTTGCAATTTAAAAAAAAAATATTATTTTCGGAATCATGGCATTTGCAGTTCAAGGTAAAATATATACTTTAATTTATAATTATATCTATTTGATTGAAATGTAAAATAAATTCCTTAATTTTTAAAAGGAATTATTGCTTCATTCCTCAAAAAATATAACTCCCAGAGAGATTAATTATTTATAAAAAGCACATTACATACATTTTAAATCAAAGAAAATATTGTCATACATTGAATAATCAGTATTTTTTTTTTGCACAAGAATTATTTTCCCTTATCAAAATATTTTTCAATTTTAAAAATTTGCTTTTACTTTTGGGAAAAGGTTTTCAACAAGAATTATGTTAATGTGTTTGGGGGGGGGTTACTGACATATTACTCATTAGACTTATTTCGTTAAATCAAAAGACATCGCCAAATGCGTAATATGCAGCCAACAGAGGTAAACCGTTCCCACGCGATAGCGATGAATACATTTGGTGATGTCATTTGATTTGGCCAAAAATAAGTTGATGGTGTAACACGTAAGAACCCTTTTTTTGAGAATGTTTCTAAAATTATTTACTTCAATTGATCTATTGTGAGAATTTATTACAGATGACCGTGATAGTTTTATGATTCAGATATTTTTTATAAGTATTTTCACAATTTTACTAAAAACTTTTCGAAATAACTATCAGAAAATGTGCTAGAAAAACTACTTCCTTGATTACAAAAGAAAAGAAATGTTAGACGACTTCAGCCTTATATTTTAATTTCACGTTTTATTCAAAAATGCTTGACACATTTTGTCTTTTTTCATGGCAATACTTTTAAATTGGGATATCTTTCTTATTATTAAAATCTGAAGGGCTATGCTCAAAAGTCAGTATTTGTAGGATATGGAATCTTAATGGCATATGAATAACTTGAAAAAAAGTCAGTGAGCAGTTCTATAAAAAAGAAATAATCAAGAGTAGTTCCATGTGATAATGCTTCTTTTAAGTTCACGAAGTGTCTACATATAATTCATGAATAAATGAAGCAGCTGGATTCTAAGCAACAAACACATTCATATCGAAGCAGTAAAAAAAGAGCTTTACGGAAAAAAACTGTTAAAACTAGGAAATACGTTGCGTTAGTAAATAAAAAAAAAATGGAGCAACTGTCTTTTGAAATCTTTGTATTTTAGGGAGATAAGTCTCAAAAAGACACAGAAATTAAAAAATAGAATTTAGAAATTTACTAATCTTATAGTCACAACCAAAATCATTCTAAGAACATAAAAAAAGCTTAGTTTGATTGAAAAATTGTTTCGCTAACATCGTACTTCGAAGCAACGTGATAACTATTGATCACGGTCAAGTGACGACAAAAACACATCAGCTGGTCCCCCTTTCTCTGAACTATGAAAAAATGTAGCCCTTCTACATGGCGGAGTTTTAGTTGTGCCAGGACTCGAACACCAAGCACGACAGAAACAAAGCGGGCCTCAATTCACGACTATGACCATTCATTTACAGTGACTATATACATATGAAAGTCTGAGAATCAATATAACAATTATTCCTGTAATTTATAAAAGGTAAATCCACTGTATACTCACTTTCTTTATCAATAACTGTAATGATGCTGTCCTTTCTAGTAGATCCAGCCGAACTTGTGATAATGCAGGAGTAGGCAGCTGAAGCAACGGCTTCTCGAAGAAGTATTCTACTACCCGCTGGAAATAAGTCTTCAGCCATTTCAGCTTCTGTGCTAGGATTGAGTACGCGACCGTTTTTGAGCCATGTGTACCCGAAATCCCTGTAGATATCGTCTCTTGACAGGCAAGTGACTACGAGGGAGGAGCCAAGTTGAATAGTGGCCGTCATGGGACTCACTTGGGGCTGAGGAGCGAACAGAACGTGGACGTAGATACTGCTGTTGCGGACGAAGCCCCAGTCTGTCACTTGGCACGTGAAAGTCCCTGCAGGATGGAAAAAAAACATTATATATTTTGTGTTGCAAAATGGTAAAGCATATGATATATTGTAATTGTATAATGCATGATTAAATAATATGTATATGATATTGAAATTTTAATAATATAATAGCACATAGTTAAATATTAGCACTAATTTTCTTATATACATAATGTTATAAACTGAATTTTGGAAACATTATATTTATGGCATGATTAAGCATATTAAAAAGCATGTGGGGAAACAATGTAATAGTATATGGTTGAATAATATAATAAAGGTCTGTGACTGAATATTATATTGTATATAATAATCATTTTTTATTTCTAATGGGCTCTGCGGATCGGTGTATTACCATTGCAAACCTAGTACCATCTCTTCTTAGTGCGGCACCATATAGGCGGATACCAATCACCGCAGGTAATTTTGACGCCCAGTTTCCTCCCTAGAGGAAGACACATGAGCTCTGACGACGCAAACGTGTACTAGGATTTAATTTTTCCGAGAGCACCCAAGCCAAAAGGACACTCTAGGGATATTTTAGATACCGTATAATCATATGACACTGCCGCTGTCGATTTTCTGCATCATAAAAATCCACTGACTTGGGCCGGGGTCGAACCCACAACCTTAGGTGCAAAAGGCCAGCGACAAATCAACCACGACACCCAGCCGGCATTTTATAATTATTCGTTCAATAATGATGTTATTCTCGTTAATTATGTCTAATTATATAACAATGCATGTTTATAGATTCACTAAAAACCAGTAAAAAGTTGTTATGAATTTGTATTACAGATTAATTATAAAGCATTAGAAGGAAGTTTGTAAACATCGTTCACACAAAAATTTACAGCCGTGACACACACAATTTGTGAATATTTAGGGACGGAGGGGGTAAAGGAAAACATGAGATTGGTTTTATCGGACTTATTTTTTCTTTTTGACATTCTGTTAATGAAAATAGCTCACTTGTTATAATGTTCGTTTTTATTTTGATTATTTTTTAAAATTTTTACAAATATTATTCATTTTTTCTTATCGATTTTTCTTCTAATAGAGGGCCGCAAGCTCATTTCTGAAAGTTTTAAAGGATAATTCGCATACAATTGATGTGAACTTCATAATTTATGTATCGACTTTTTTTCATGAAAGAAGTTGAATAAAGAAAGTTGTAGATACTACACATAATCAAATTGGGATTTAGAGACTTTATATTTAGAATATTTTTTAAATGTCGTGAATTATCTAGTTGCAGTTTGAGTAATTTTATTATTTTCCTTCTAAGTTTTGTATAAAACTCATATTTTTACACCCAAAAATAAGATTCCCCACATTTTGATTTCTCAAGCTGAAAATCTTGTGCATCTGTCTATTTAGATACATATAAAAGAATTGTTTTAATTTTTAGTACATTGTAAAGCAGTTTTATCTCAAACTATGAAACTACTCAAGTATTACAAATAAAGTTAACTTAACAGTCTCAAAAAAGCTACTAAGGATAACTGGATAACTTCCCAGTGTTACTAATATGATTATATTAATTCTTTATCTCAGATAAAACGTTTTATTCTATTTGAAAAATCTAAAGTCTTCACTCAATGTCTTTAACAGCATGAATCTCATTATGTTGTTATTCAATACTTTCCAATTGCTGCTAATGCACTTTTGCTTAAGGATTTTTTATTTGATGCGATAATATTATAAATTAAAGTAATTGTATATGTAATTGTAATTAATTAAAACACACTGTAGAAAAATCAATTATCTCTCTTTTGAAAATTTGGAATATAAAATTTTCTTTAAGTACTTCCGTTACGCAAGCAAGCTGAAAAAAAAATTGCTTTTTTAACTGACAAGAGAAACAAAAATATTTGCTTTATGCACGATTCAAAATATTTACTATTTTCTTTAAGAAAAGATTTTCATATGCTCTACTGCCGAAGGAGACAGTTTAGAGATATGAAAATTTTACTAATGGCTCAAGTTTAAACTAAAATTTGCATTCGTTCTCTTTTCAAGTGACGTGTGATGTTTTCGAAGAACTCCATCGCCATATGTGTGCGTGAATCTTTAAGTTCTTATAACTTTTTAAAGTGATATTGTGTGAAATTCAGATTTTCTAACGGTTTTCAAAGTTACGCCAGCTTTTAAAATTGTCATAGTATTCAAAATCTTTATTTGGCTTACAGTATGCATACATACCTAGCATCTTATTTCTGGTTATATTAAAAATTTCCCCTCAATTTGATCCAATAAAAAGGAATCTTAATGATATGAATTACGTAGTATTATATAAAATAAATTAATTTTTCTGAGCAATATTATTGTACTTTTTTCAAGCCATATTTTTTCAAATTTTTTTAAACCATATCTGATTTTTAAAAAAATATGCTTGAATTAATTTATTTTATTCTATTTTTTATAATTTATATACTTCAAAGATTAAATTGTATCACGTAAATAATCGTATCAAGAATTATAACATACATTAAATTATTTACGGCAGTACATTTGGTAAATATACAATAATTACATAGTTAAAAGATTAATAATTAAAAATTAAACACTTTATATGAAATACTTATTAGTAAAGACTTATTAGTAATTTTTATGAAACTCGTTAAGGTTTTTGTTAATTAAGCTTGATCAAATGTCACTGACGATAAATTTCACTATTATAATCTACTGTCGCGATTCATATGACGTCTCTGTCACATGACAAATGGAATCACGTGTTTTCAGTCAATCAGTTCATGTCATGTGTCTCACTGTTGTTAGCTTTTTCTCTTTACAGAAACTTTCTTTTTAAAAATTCGTATTTCTTAAAATATTATTCATTACTAAGTAACAAAAATGGTGGTGTGATCAATAAATTTTGTAATTTAACCATGATGATTGTACTTATACAATTCCTATCAATTTGTCAGTCAGTTTAAATTTTTCAAATTTAAGTTTTATTACTGATAGTATTTAAGTAAAAATAGATTTAAAACTTCGAAATAATAAAAATTGCATATTCAAACTCATTTAAAGACCTAAATTAGTTTAATTTTACCTTGAAAGTTTTAAACTTACAATATATTACTTATTAATTACACAACCTAAAAAATTCAAACTTCACCATTACTTTTATACAAAATAGCTTTCCAATAGTTTCCTCCTTTTTTACAAGTAAATATAACATAAATTTCTAGTTGCGTAACATTCCCACAGGAGTTATTTTTCTAAACACATTTTCTAAATATTTACAGGTTTATATTTATAAGTAAAATCGTTATTTATGATTTTATGGAGTAAATCATATTTAAAATATGAGCAAATGCTTCATGTTTTTTAAGTAAAAACCGTTAACAGATATCTAAAAAAAGACCACGGCATATTGACGGCTTGTTTCTCAAATTCCCCTCTGTTCATTAGTACATTCTTACCCGTATCCAAGCTGGCTACACGGTCAAATCCCAAGAGGGCAGTGTATTGATCCTGCGAATTCTTGGGTACTATGGTCGTCCACATGCTCCTTTCTCCAGTGTGCACATGGACGGGATAACCATCTTTGAACCATTTGACCTTCATATCTTCAGAGCCTTGTATCATACAAGCCAGAGTTAATTCGGTGCCTTCAGCTATGGGCATCACTTCACTGGCTTCCATACGGTCGATTCTTAAAGCTGGAAATAAAATAGATTCAAGGGTGTCAGATATACAGATTTAAAAGATTGTTTCATTAATTCCTAATATTTATTTACTTTCAGTATCTTTTATCATTTTATTATCAATTTATGAAAAAGTCTTAGTAAATGTAAACTCCGTTAGTTGCCTATATAGTTGACTTCAGGGAAAATGTATTGCTCGAATAGTAAAATATATTGTCATGGGTGAGATTTTTATCGCGCATTTCTTGTTTTATTATGGTTTTTCAAAACTTTCTTTTGCATTCATGTTGTTCTGCAACAGGTTCAGACTTTTACTTAAAGTTTAGTTATAATAACTATATTTAAAGAAAAAAGGTCGAGTCTGTTCTAATACTGATGATTAGATTTATGATATAATGACTGAATACACATTGAAATACATTTGTATTTTTATTGAAATTGTTAGTCTTATAGATGGTAAAAGTCACCTTAAGATGAAGAAGGAAGCGTCGATTTTGATACTATAAATTATAAAATCAACGAATTTCATGGAGTAAAAAGTAATAAAAAATAATTTGTATCAGAAAAGTATGAATGATTTTAAAGAAGAAAGAAAAGCATCATAATGTTTATTTAATCAGTCTATACCGATCAAGAATAGCTTACTCCTGTATTTGACTAAATAAATTTAGGTTTCATTGTTACAAGTGTTATTAATTTTTTTAAAGAAAAGCGCGAATTATATTTTATTTTAGGGATTAAGATAATTATTATTTAATGTTTTTATTATTTAAAAGTTATTTGCAATACTACCATTTTTATTAAACTGCAAGGATGAGTTATTTCACATTTAAATTAAAATATTTATACTAATAATAAAATAATTTAAAATGTAGAAGATATTTATTTAATTAAATATTAATAAATGCTCGCTAGCATTTAAATTTCAAATAAAAAATTAATGTCTTAATTGTAAAATTTACATCACATTACCAAGGAATGTAAATAATGAAATTCTTTCATTAATGAACTAATAGTTAATACATTAATGAAAATCACGATTGTAAATAAATACATTGATTTGTGAACTTATTAACAAAAGGATCCCATTCCACCTTTTCTATTAACGGTAAAATTAATTTTAATTAAAAATATTTTCAACCTTTTCCAATGAATCGCTAAGTATTAAGCCAAAATTAGCAAGCTTTACCCTTGCTTTTTTTGTTGAAAGATTAAAATAATGAAAAAAAATTGCACTTAGGTAATTAGTTGATCGGTAGTGGTGTTTAAAAGGATTTTTTGTTTGAATGAACAAAGAAAGACTTTTTTCTGGATGGCTATGATGGAAAAAAAATGCAAATGAAATGTTTCCTGAAATCCTGTATGGAAACTTTGTGGTTATAAAAACAACAATTCAATACATTTTATTCAAAAAGCAAGCATTTCTAGAATATATTAGTTTTTATTTGGGAAAGCTTAATCCATAAAATGGATTTTTTTACTTAATTTGATACAGAAAGCGTAGGTTTTTTTTATCTTGATGTATTAAAATATATTATGCTGAATGTTTCGATAAGGATTATCTTATCTTTCTTCTTACGTTATCTTTGAAAGATTAAGTAATAACAGGAGCATTAAAATCATTTTGACAGATATTACTTAAACATTTCTAATTTCTTTAAAAGTTTTAAGCGTACGAGGAATATTTATCTTTTGAAAAGTAAGAAAACAGTTTTTATGGAAGGGAAAAAAGCTATAAACCACACAGAAAGAAAAAGTTAGAATTTTTTTCCTTTATGATCCCAAGAACAGCCATAACAACAAAATGCCTAAAATTATTTGAACTAAAATGAGATAATGGATTTGTAGAATAGTAAAAAGGCAAAGAAACATACAAATATAATTAGTCAAAAATTATTAAGTGCGAAATGAAAGGATGTAAAACCCTCTTAATCAACGCAATTTTTTAAAAATTCTAAATAGTAATTTTTCACTTTAGTAAAATGCCTCTGAGAATTATAGGAATTCTTATTACGAATTTAATACTCGTCAAAATAAATAAATAAATAATAAGTAAATAAAAATAAATGTCGCGCTCTTGTATTTCAAATATTTAATTATACAAAAATGTTAACGCAATGAACATAACTAATTTTTTTCTTCTGAGCGTATTGATTTTAAAGAAATCATTATAATTTCTATTTAATAGATAGAAAACAATTTTCTATACAAAATATTATTCGTGTGCAGAAGAAAGCTTCTAACAATTACGCATTATAATGTATGTTAAATACATGCAGTTACTTAAATAGCTGTATTTCATTTAACCTTTTATAAGTTCGTGGTAAAAAATCAGATGCGCTAGCATTTCGGCTAGCACTTCTAGATTTTCAAGTCGTAAATGCAAAGATTTCCTCAGCAGCAAGAAAATTGTTCCAGATGACTAGCGATCGACTAAAAGTGGCGACCATAACGTATAGACGTCACCCGTTTTGCTCTACTAAAGCCCATAAAAAGAGAACAAGATTGCAATGTTCCAATATGTGTTGATCCCTGTTTTCTGATATTTCATGGGAAGCAATATGTATAAAGTCTTAAGCATTTGAGTACAAAATGTATCTAATTTATACATATTTTGTATAGATTTTAGTATTTTCAAATGATATAATCCTGTAATTCAATATTTAAATAAATGCAAAACATAACATGTTCATTGGGCGGTGGAAAACATGCTTCCCACAAAAAATGGTCCTAGACATCAAGTTACATTTAGGTAATAATCTAAATGAGTTTCTTTTCATAAATCAATCTCAATTCCTAAAATATATAACATAAATCCACTGAAAAAAATAACCCTGCAAAGGGTTAAAGATGCAATTTGGTAATACTAATTTTTATTCACATGAAAATTGAAAAATACATTAAAGCTGCAACAAATTTCGCAGTTATTCAATGCAAACCAGATTTTTAATTTTTTTCTCTTTCATTTAAACCTAATTTATTTCTCTCAACGTTAAATTAAATTAGTTAAAACATCTCATGAGGCAATTGTTTTTCTTAGAAGTACAGGGATCTTCATCTCCGGACAAAAATAGAGTACTAAAATTAGTCGCCTTTTGTCTTAATAATAATTTTATCTAATTAAAATGAAAAATCTACCAGCAGGTAATTTAGCAAAATTTAATAACCAGCAAGCAAGATGCACTTACACAGTGCGAAAACAAAAACAAAACAAATATAAGCAAATAAGATTCCGAAGTCATGCAGAAAAATGGCCGTTTCCCCCGAAAAAAAAAAGAACCTTAATTAAACGAAAATGTTTCGCTATAAATGTCTCCTTGACATTCAAAATGGTATCCCCGTAGAGAACAATAAAAAATGGCCCTCCTGTAGAATTCCAAAGTCCTGTAGGAAAACCAATTACAAGAACAGGTAAACATTTAATAAGAAAATGTGTCAGATCTAGAAATTAGCCATTTACATTTGGAACGCTTTTAATCTCTTTAAATCTAGGAAAATGCAGGAAATCTTAATGCTTCTTTTGTAAGCAAGGCAATTCCACCATGTTTAAAAAAAGAAAGATGCGACTACTTAAAATAACATTTCTTTAATAAAGAGATTTACACGACACATTTTTCGCTTTAGTGTTAAATCCTGGAAATTTTTTTTGCGTTGCTAATTACATCCATCATTTCAATCTAATTACCGTGAATTAATTGAAGAAGCATAAAGAAGGAAAAAAATGGATGTCGTAAGCTAAAAATAAGTTAAAAAGTGCGTTTCAGTTTTGCTTTTCGAGCTATAAAACGAGATGTTGGTTTTTAAGAGAATGAATTTCTTTTTTAAGTTTGTTCCGATAAGGGTATGAATTAGTACAGATTATCATTTTAAATAATTTCTTTCTTCTTTTTTTTCTCAAAAGAAAGAAACGAAAGCTTTTATGCTTTGAAAATGCTAACAAGCAATTTTTAAATTTCTTTTTGTGTAGATTTTTTAAAAATGAAGTATTGATAATTATGACATCTCCTTTTACAAATAAGTAATTATAACAAAAATTTACAAAATATAACTTAAAACGGGTTGCAAAGATAAACGTAATAAGGGCTATTTTTTGTTTCCCCAGAAAAGGGAAATTTTGATAGGTAAATAAAAGTTAGTAACCTTATTTATTATTCTTCCGATTATTTTCTAAACCAATTATTGTCAATCTAATAATAAACATGCCATCCTCTTTTTGTTTTTGGATCATACTTAGAAGACTAGATAAAAAATGAATAATAGCATACAATCGTCAACGCAATTTTAAACAGGTTCTGATACTTAACACTACAAAAAAAGGAACTAAACAAATATTATAGTTTAATACAACTGAAAAACACCCTTTTATAGTTAATCGAACTAAGTTGTAACAATCTTTAAATCGTCAAATCTGAAAATGGGATCTGAGATTAGTCACCAGATGCGGGATAGGATCTGAAAATGGGAAACCGTTAATCCTGATCAGGGCAATGGAACAAAATTATTAAAATATAGTATTGTCATCGGTTTTGGACAAGTGAGCAAAATTTCGAATTAATATGACTTTTTAAAGTGGGTAAAAATGGAGTTCAAAGATCCCATTACATACAAGGGAAGCTTATAAAAGGGTGTTAAAAATAAGGTGGAAAATTATGTTTATTAAGGAACATCTTTCTACAATAATTATTCAATAAGCAACTGTTAGTCTATAATACCGTTCAACGTTTTAAAACCAATTAATATTAAATAATAAATTTGAATTCTTTTAAATAACTTTACAAAACAATAATTTAATATTGTTTAAACAAGCAATACTAAGACAAGTAAGTTTCAATTAATGAATTAATTATGCAGTCTTTAAACTAATCTCTTATGCTACAATTTTTTGAAATTCCACATGATTGAATTAATTTAAACGTTTTTTGTAATAAATATTGAAGTTTTATGTTAAACAATCTGAAATGAAAAAAATAACCTGTTAGAATTTATCTTTCTCATCCCTATTTTTGCATTTTAAAAATTTAAAAATTCATTTAATTGACTCGTTTGCACGTGATACAGTATTGGTTGAATTCACAGTCGAACTGTGTATTTATCTTATATATAATATTTATTACATAAGTTATATATTTCTTGATTTATACATGCCATGCATTAATGCTTGTTTTAAGCTCCAAAATATTCACAAACGTAGTTTTTTTTTAAATAATAATTTTTTTAAAATATAATTCTTTTATATAAGAATGCTTTAAATTAACTTAAAAATGCTTTAAAAAATATTTTTTCATGTTTTTTTTCAATTACACAAAATAAAATTGCAGTATTTTATAAATTCTATACAATAAAAACACCTGCTGAAAAGATATTTCTTAAAAATGATTCGCTACTGAAAAAATTTCTGAATCCCATTTAAAAAAATGTTTCAAGAGAAAAGTGAAAACTCATTCAGAAAAATATATTCTGTACATGTAGCTTCTTTGCATGTATTGTCTTTAGAAGGCGAAACAAACTTTACAAAGTAATAACGTAATGAATATAAGTACTGGTACTTTCTAAAAAAAATGTTATTATTTCAGAAATATCTTACTCTTAGCTTGGCATTTGCTTATTTTTATAAAGAGATAGACTATTTTTTAAAAAAAATATTCCTTTCTACTATGAGATATTATCGAACGTTATCATTTTAAAGCAACAGTTTGGATTATTCATGGGAATGATATATCTTAAGGTCCATTTTTATGACATGCAGCTTAGATAAGTTGAAGAAGGAGAAACTAGGCTGTAAAAAGATATTTCCATATTATATTGCGCGTATAAATTTCCCACGGAATATTTCATGACATGAAGAATAAAGTAGCGAAATGCCACCTAAAAGAACATTCGGGAATCGTCTGAGGTGGAGTTTTAATGCAACTGTGAATTTTATTCTGAAGTTATAAATTTTGGTGGCATTATGCACTTTTTCTTGCAATAACGGAATTAATTTTTGAACACTTATTTTGGGAGAAATTTGGAAAATTATTATTAATCAAAATCTACTTATGCGGAAAAGATGTTCTATGGTATGGAGATAAGGAGAAAAATAATTATAATACAGCCTGTGGTAAACGAAGGAAGACATCATCTTTAAAATAAGTTCTTTATTGTTCATCAAGCTTAGTTAATCCAACATGGCGGCCATTTGGCACCCAATCTATGCAACACAGACAACATCGCAGAGAGGAGTCACCAGTCAGTCTTTTCGCTTATACTCGCTTCTCTACCTTTTAAATAGTCCTATTTACCCCCAAATCCCTACGCGGTAGTAAAGAGCCCGCTCTATTTATATTTATTATTCATTTAATTTTGAAGTTAAACTTTCCAGACCTGACATATATGTACATAAAATTTCGTATTGACTCAAAGGAATTTAATTTTTGAAAAAATGGAAAAAGTCTTAATATTGGCTAGACGATTTTAGAATCAAAATAAAGTTATTATTTTTCTATATAAATTACTAAAAGGGATGATTACCAATAAGTGAGTATTGAATAGGGAAAATACAATGTACATTGCTATATATCATAACCCAAGCTCTTTCTCCCGGCATCGTCGAGTCAGACCTATCCAAGCTTTATCGTACACTGTAATTTAAGCAGTAGTTTTTTTTTTTAAAGAATTCAATACTAAAGAAACTGTTAAACGCACCTGACATGATTCTTACTTTTAACTCCTTAGCCTTCTCTTCTTTTAACTCTTTCTCACATCGCAATAAATATTAAAAAGTACTAAAATGACTGTTTCTCTTTACTTTGGGTTTTTTTTATCATAAAAAAGCTCAAATACCTAAACTTCGTTCTACTTGTGGTAGTTTTTGGCGTAAAAATTATTTTTTTATTTTATTTCTCCCTTCATCTATAAACCAGAGAACATCTTTACCGCTTAGGTAAATTTTTAAATTCTGTAAAAAAAAATTCTATCCAGCCTAATGTGCATATATAACAGTTGAAGATAAATATTTATTCACGTATTGCCATTTTACCTAAGTTTTTGGATGTAGGAAGAATATTTTTGCTATAGTAGCCTCTTAAGTACGTTAAACTAAAACGAAAACATTAGAATACCTAAAAATGTAAGTCACATTTTAAGAAAAACCTGCCAAAATCAGATGTTGTTAACATCGACATTCGAAAATAAACATATCAAGGAAGAAATCACTTTATCCCCACGTCCTGTTTTTGACAGAATCCTCTGACGTTTAACTTTTCCTAAAAAAATTTAGCTTTCAATATTAGCATAAGAAAGAAAAAAGATTTTTCAGTACCAGGTTCGGAATATATTTCTTGATAGTCGTGGTCGAAGTCGAAACTGCCCAGTTTTCCAAGCTTCAGCATTTGTTCGATTGTTGATTTTAGTTCTTCGCCATCTTCTTGAAGGGCCAATAGGTGGAATTTCATAATGGAAGGAGCCCTAAAACAAACAATAACCAAATTAAATCCATTTTACTTTATTTCAAATAAATGGACAATTTTTAGAACTTAGTAAAAATAAAAAGTTTTAATAGAACCTTTTAGAAAATTCCTCCATTTTTCGAAAAAAAAAATATTAATTTTTCTGAAGTATATACAAAAATGATTCTGGTATGTGATTTTTTTAGGCAACTTTTAACTTTAATCACGCAGTCTAATTTATTATTTTTTTAATAATTTTTTAGTATTGTAGTTATTAAATTCTTTTGTTCTAATGTAAAGTGTCAGCGTTTCTCCGAGTATATTTGATAATTAATTATGAGCTCATACAAAATTTAAAATAATCGTTTGCACTTAAATATACTCTAAAACAATGGACAATCGAAATATTTCAGCGATATTAAATACAAGAGCAATAAATCTTTTTTTTTATCACATATGGAAATACAAGTAAACAAAATCATACACACACTCCAATTTTATTACTACAATGATGTAGATAAAAAAATATGCGTATATATAACTCTTTTAGAAAACAATGTGATACAAGATATTTTTCTTTCAAACTCAACAAATACCGAATAAGTGAGGGATTTAAATTTCTCCAAGAAAATGCTTTGTTACGATTAACATAAACTTTATACAAGCATTTGTACATGAAAAAATCTCCTTAATTACAGACATATATTCTATGAGAACGAAAGCAAAATAAATAAATAAAATCAATAATGTTATTCCCTTTTTCTGCAGTTTAAATGATCTGAACGAGAATTTGTCAGTACATATATAATAAAAATTCCTTTTTTATATAATTGTAAAGGTAATTAAAATATAATTAAAAGGACTTCATTTCTTAAAAAATTAATAATTTTAAAAATCACGAATCTCAGTAATAAAAAAAAGTAGAAATTTTTATTTCAAAAGTGAAAAGACTATTAGACTATTTATGTTGTAACGCATGATCAATTGAAATGGATTTTTAAACACATACAAGTAGTATTATCATGTACTAAATAAAAGCCTAAATTTTATATAAAGGTTTTATTGTGTGTTTCACGTATCACTTTTTAAAACTACTGACTAGTGCACACAAAGAATTAATCTCAAAGTACTATAGTATAAACAGTGGTCTTTTTTGCTGCTACAAAAATGCCAAAATAAGTATCCATAAATTAATTAACAGCAAAAGAGCAAAAATTTACCAGAAAAGAATTTAAATAATGAAATAACATTGTGAAATAAATTGGTAAGCATTATAAGAGAATTTAATTATTTTATATGAAAAACTTTTTTCGTAGTTGTGGTAAGTAAAATTAAGAAGCTATATGAATTTTATTTGAAAGTTATTATTTATATTAAGAAAGAGAGAAACTGGATTTTTTTACCTGATTATATTTTAGTTCGCAATTTTTATTTGTATATGTTCTTAATAAAAGTAAGGTAAATTTAATAAATCTAAATTTCATGTTAAAGAATCTGACATTGTTAACTTCACCAAAATACAAAGGATTAAATGGGCTGGTCACGTTGTCTGAATGAACGAAGACCGCATCATTAAAAAAGTCTTCAATGCCCAACCAATTGGTACACGAAGAAAGGGCAGGCAAAATCTTAGATGGATTGATGACCTAGAAAAAGATCTCCTAGTTTTGAGAACTAAGAATTGGAGAACACTAGCAGGAAATAGGCTGGCCTGGAAAAGGCTTCTTGAGAAGGCCAAGGTCCACCCTGGGCTATTGAGCCACTGAGGAAGGAAGGAAATCTTATATTATTTTTTTTGTTGCTTTCACTTTAAAGAAAGTAAGAAGGGCATATATTATATTATAATCTTATACTTCATATGCTTAAAACAATTTCAATTCTTTGATACAGAAAAGTATTTAATCTAAGCGATTAAAGGTTTGGTTAAACAGAGTCTCTCTGTGCTTATTTTATAAAACCTATCTTTTCAGAATTTTATTATTTTTTTGAACAATTATTATTTTGGTAACAGCTTACAACACTCGTACAACATCATTAAACACAAAAAACTGTTCATTAATAATGATCAGTTGCTGAAGCTTAATTAATATTCCTCTAATTTCATGATCTTGATAGCAATTATTCATTTTCATCTGTAATTAATAATCCAAAGTTAGTAGAAAACATCTCGGAAAACTCCAAAGCAATCAATAACACATGTTAATTTAGATGCGCCTGTGATAAACACCTTAGAATAAAGAAAGATCACAGATTTAAAAAAAGTGCTTGTTCAAAGTTTCCTCAAACTGTGATGTAAGATGTCAAAGACTTCAGGTGGAGCATTTTGAAAAAAAATTCCAACTCCGTAGTTGAATAAATTTTATTCAATTTATGCAGATACTGCTGCTACTGGTGGAATGAAAATCCTTCAGTTCCATCTGGATTCAAAGTTTGTCTTTTAAAAAAAATTCATTGAAATGAATTTTGGTTACGTTCAAAGTGTTCTAATTTTTAACCGAATAAAAGAAATCTAATTATATATATATTTAATGAGATAAATATAATCTTCAGTCGTTATCTACAATCTTCGTCTACTGTTGCGCATTGAATTTCAATTGAAACACGTGTGTGATTATGAACTGAATTTTATGAACTAATTCAGTACGATTTGATTCAGACTTTTTGTTATTTATATAAGTAAATATATTTAATTATCACGTGGCTTAATTTGCATTTATTTTATTCATGAACTTGTTTAATTTACATTTATTTTATCTGTTTACTTGAAGAACAGAGCGGCATTCAATAACCTGGCAACAATTTTTTCTGCCTGCATTGGTTACGTATTGAAGTATCTGGCAATAGTTTTATCTGCCTGTTTTTAGCTAGATATATTTTTCGAATCTCGGAATGAAGATGGATGTGTTGAATTTCAATAACTGTACTGGGAGAATATGGATAGATTGAATGCCTCTCTCTATTCGATACTATTATTCACATAATTCAACTGTAATAACTGCGAATATGTTTCATTGTGTTATGTTTGCTTAGTAGATTTATGCAATATTCGAATAAATTACTTTGAGTGATGGCGTTTGCATTCGAAATCATTTGTCTACAGGTCTTCATTTTAAATTTTAATGATTAAAATCATCTCTCGATAGTATAAATACAGTCCTTTAATTTGATTAAAGTTGAATTTCTACAACACATGTAACAGATAAAAATAAAAATAAATAAAATGCATTTAATTAAATTTAATCGGCAGAATTAGTGTTGATCAGAATAATAATGGGCTAAAGTAGAACTTGCAACAACAACAACAATAAACGAAAAAGACATTTTTTTCTATGAACTTCAATTTTCCAGTAAACGTGTATGTTTCAAAAATCATCGGTGTTCTTGCAATTATTCTTAAAACAGTAAAATGTTCTAAATAAATAAATTTAAGTTAAAAGGGATTTACTTATCCCAAAGTAGGTCAGAAGTCCTTTGCCTTTTGAATTGGATATCAGAATTAATGTTTAATAATTCTAGTGAACTATCTATTGACGACAAGTTAAAAAGGTTTGGTTGTTCAATTTTTTCCTTAATTTGTACAATTTTATAATTACATAATAACGAATATTTAATAATATTTATGTACTCTGCTGACTATCCGAATGTTTTCATCACGTGTTTACTGTGATGAGACATACAAATAATTAGGTAGACAAAATTTGTGGACAATAAAGTCATCAATAATCAGTGTTATATAAAAAGAGAGCAGAATGCCATTTTGAAGTACAGAATTATTTTTTCGTACGGTTGTTTTGTATGAGTAGCTCCAGTATGCTTCGAAGAAATTTATGTATCATTTGAAGACGTTTTTGAAAAAAAAAAAAAAAAAGAATGCACTAAATAATTTTGGTATTTACGCACTCTCGCAACAATGCCAACTTTCAAGGTAACTCGCCAAGAGGGCAACCCTGATTTGCCATGCATCGGACGCACTGAATTGGCAACCATGTGCTTCGTTTCATATAATGTCGCCAATACGATTGTGATAACATGTAAATACCATAATTTTTATTACGTCTTTTATTTCTAAAGTAAGCGAGATGTTTATTAATGTCCGCACTATAAAGTAACAGGAGGACTATTCACAACGGATCTCGTAATTCTCAACCATGATTAAGTAACGAGGATGACACCTGAGCTGAAACTCCCTCTCCAAATTATCACACTACGCCAAATTAGGACTAAGTCACGAAAGATTTAACGTGCATCAGCCCTTCTACAGTGTAGGCTTTTAGTAGCAATAGGGCTCGAACGCATGACATTCCGGCCAAGAGCTTGTGACCATGACCCTCTAGGGCAGTGCTTCCCAACGTATGGTACGCGTACCCCCAGGTGTACGAGAAGAGTTTAGGGGTATGCGTTACACAGGAGTGGGTATATGCACTGTACCGTGCTTAGTTGCGCCTAATTCTTCTTTCTAATGAGTCAAGTCAAAACAATTCCTCCTTCTAATAAATCCAAATAAATGTTATTTATACTATAACTTTTATTTATATTTTATTATGTATAATTTTAACTTTGAGCGAAAAAAGTTCTTAGATATATCTTTGGTGCTGTGAATTATTTGGACTGTAAAGACAACAACATAATTTTGAATTATATAAGCTATTTAAGGAAGGTGATGTGTCATTAAATCTGTGGCGGTAGTATCTATATAAGCCAGTAACAGCCTGCGGACTGAATTGATCATTTTGGTCTGGTGGTATGTTACGTGCTTACGGAACCGAAGGTACCTAGTTCTTTCCCTCTCATTGGTGACCTTAACTCTGAACTTCGAAAAAACGCAACCTTCGCGCAGCTGTCGTGGTGCCATCTACCCGCCGCAAGAGCAACCAAAAGCCGTCAGACACACATGACGCAGCAATCAAAGCCGTCAGATCCAAATGACGCGACAGCAACAACTCATTTGCTCACCATAACAACTATATATCGTTCATTCGCCTATCCACCGACTCACTGGTAGAGGAGTGTGTAGCGGTGGTATCTACATAAGCCAGTAATAGCCTTCGGACTGAAGTGATCATTTTGGTCCAGTGGTTACGGAACAGGAGATCGCGAGTTCTATCCTCCATAAATGCATCAAGATTGGTCGTTTGAGGCTTTCGGGCCACAACTGCCGTTTGGACCCTTCATCCTTGACTTTCAGAATTTTCAATTACAGATCTATTGGAACTAGAACTAGGGGTAAGCTGATTGTGTGGAGAACGATTTTAAAGTTGCAAGAGTGACTAATTGGAGAACTGTTGCTAAGAGGAGATTGGAATGAAAGAGGGCTCTTGAGAAGGCCCTGGCCTTCACACCCAGGAGTGTTGTGTCAATAAAAAAAAAAGATGTATAGTTTTATTTCTCTTTTTTTATTATTTTGTGTATATCACAAGAAAGAAAAAATAAATATATTTTAATTGTTATTGAAATACATCCATTTTTTACGAGGGATACTCAGCGTTACGAAAATTATAGAAGGGGTACAAATATGTCAAAAGTTGAGGAAAGACTGCTCTAGTCTACCACGGCCTAAGCTTATTTTAAAGAAATGCATTAATAGAATTAATGACATCATAAAATATTAATCCGAAATCCAAAGTTAAATTTAACAGCATTTCAAAGATCCATCTGAATTATTAATCATTATGTAGTACATTTTATTGGACCAGTTTTGTAATATATGTGAAAGGGATGTTCTTTAATATATTTGAAATGTTGAAAAAACAAGCCTCATATTTCCAATAAGGGACACTTAGAAAAACAAATAACCTTTTTTTAGCAAGGGGAAGATATTTATAAAAAAAAAACTTTTCGTAAATATTTCCAAGAAACTTTAATTTTCTTAAGTGGAATGGATATTAATTCTTGTTTTAAAGAAAAACTCAATATCTTTATGAAGTCAGAGTTTTAGAAACGTCAGGATCATTAGCTTTCATAGAGGCAATAACATCGTAATTTATGAGATGAACTGGAATTTATGTGAAAAAAAAAATTGGATTTTTGATAATTTTTTGTTTTGTTTTTGATAATATGTTTTCGAAATATCTCTTATCGTATTCTATCAAGAATGAATATGTAACAAAGTTTTAAATTTAAACACAGAATAACTGGAGATAACATTTTGAGTGAAATATGAATTTATAACTATGCACAGCGAATGTGCAAGAGTGTCCACAATCACCACAGATTTGGACCAGACTTGGGCAAACCAGTAAAAAAAAATTAAGGATACTTACTAAAAATATTGCGATCGGCACAGAAAAATGTTTGACCGTTTCTGTCTATGCAAATATGCACTATCTAATCTTAGATGTCTTATGCAAATAACTAAGGAAGTTTTCGATCATTATAACGCTATTGACAAAAAATGAGCTTTAAAGCAACAAAAAAATATTTCTTTGATGTGCGTTAATCAATACAACCAAAAGTATTCAGAATAATTCATTTTAAGCCTATCATGCTAGATAGCGTTCAAATTTAAGAATAAATGGGTTAATATGTGAAGTTCGTTTTGTTTTCTGTATTGCAATGGTAAAGGCCTTTAAAATTACAGATGTAATGTTTATATATTGCAGTAGGAAATGTACATTCTGTACGTCAGTCATTCTAGTTTCTGTATGTCAGTAGAAAAATAAGTTTCAGTTCTTCCTTTCAATTTGATTCTCTTTTTAGCTGTGTTTTATAACTTTTTATTTTGCTTCAAATATTCATATAGATAAACTTGTATTTTCACTTTGATAAGCGCCAAGAAGATATTTTTAAGGGAATAAATTAATATTCAAAAAGATAAGAATAATGAAAACTAAATTAACTAAGTATAACTTTTATTAAATGATTACTTTTAATTTGTTAAGATTCGTAATCTTGCTTACGGTTAATTGAAACAGCGTTTATATAGTTGTTTTTTTAGAAACAACCTTAAAATTAAAATTATTTGCTTACATATTAGGTTAAGTTGCTTTGTCAGTTTTTTTCTTAAGAAAGAAAAGAAAAATCCTAATTTTATTGATAATCTTGGAAATGTAATGCATGACTAAAAATAAACAATTGACTTTGAAACACAGTTTATCGTAAACAGAACTACATCGCGTTCTACTTACTTCCTTTTGATTTTTTTTAGCTAATAAAGGAAGATTGAAAATGTAAAAATCACTTAGTTAATTAAACTGGTGCTACTATTTATATAAACAGTACGAGTAGCAATCGAGAAAGTTTTTCATTTGCAATTCTCTATTGGAAAAATAATATCTCAATTCTCAATTGAAGAATTTTATTTTTGTTACTTCATCAATGACACTGAAATGTTTATCACAAAATACGATTGCAAGCAATTTGTTTTTTAGACTCTAAATGGATGATGAAAGTTATTTTTATATTAAGTTTTGTTTTACCTATTGTACATAAATTAGTGTTGCATGTATCTGTGGATCAATATGATAAATTCATAATAAAAGCGTTGTAAAGCATATGATTAAAATGTTAACATTTTTTTTCCAGGAAGAATCAAATGAAAGAAAATTTCATAATTAGTTTTTATTATTTGAGGCAAAAAGTTCGCCTAACTAATGGTCAATGGTTTTTGAGAGAACAAGAAAATTCATTTTGTTAATAAAATAAAACGTACCAGTGTTTTAAAAAATCTGAAAAAGGCTTAAATCTTATGTAATTATGCCTTAAAAATCCTTTTGTTGTATAAAAAGCAATAAAACTGATACATAAAATAATAGAAAACATAGAATGGGTAAACATTGTATTTGCGACTAAACTTATTTGTTTTCTAAATTTTTAAATAAGAATTTAAAAATACACCTGCTTCTTTCTTTGGATCAATATCTTGTTTGAAAACTATGAACTCATTCCTTTCAAATACTTATCTCTAGTTAATTGAAAATGTTTGTTTCTTTGAAATTTTGAAATAAATTTCTTTGCTCTTCTTGTAACGTAACAACATATTTCATACAGCTCTTATTATCATTATTTTTAGAATAACTTCATATATTAAGGTAGATGGCTGTTGTACAATAGTTTAATTTAACTTTCGTTCAGGTTGTGTACATTTCATAGTTGACGATGGTTTTATTTTTCGTGTAATATTTATATCAATTTGTGTCTACAAATACTAATAACTTATATAAGATTGTAATTTGAAACGGGAAATGATAAGAATCAAACTTGGAAAAAACAACTTTCTATTCAAAACTATTATTTTTTATAAGATATAGAAAAAAAGGCAATAAATGGAAAAAATGACACTCGCTTTAAATTTTCTTCTTTTTGAGATAAGTTTTAAATTTTTTTTCAACTAATAATTATTATATGTTATATAATAGTTTCTTTTAAAACTGATTAATTTTTAAGACTAACAAATAATTAAATAAATAAATAAACAAAAGTAAAAACTCAGATGAATTTGAACTACATAGTTTTCAGAATGTTGTGATTCTTTCCTTGCACATATATTGTAAATAAGCAAATTGCCGATTGCCTCTTTGAACATTAGCATCTTCAACATTTTACATAATTTTACCATTAATTTGAATTTCTATATGACTATAATTCGAGTATTCCAAAATTTTAACAAACTACATTTTTCTAAACTAATATTTCTATTGTATAAATATTTTGTAGAACATTTCTTACAAAATAGTTTCATTCTTTTTTTCAACTTGTTATCACGTTCTTCCCAAAATAATACCGTTGTCACAAAAGTTGCAACAAATTACTTTTGAAAAAATAACAATTTGAATCATTCTGAGCGATTTTACTCACTCTTTGCCAGTCATCAAGTTAAAAGACGCTTCAGACAGGAAAAAACAACAACTGAGTATTTTGGAAACAAACTTGCAATTTAGGTACCAAATGGCCTTTTCTGGAAGAGGTTAAATGTATTTGTTGGGATAGTTTAATCAATTTAGTCACGTGCCAGCTATCTATTGTGATGGTATGGTTTTTGTCAAATGTCTTCTCCCCCCCCCTTTTTATTTCCCCACGTGCAACTTCTCAGACTCAGTGTCTCAAGCAGAATGAAGAAGCATTGCCGCAATACGCATAGAAAAAATGGCCAACAATCATCAAAGTTACTCTCAGTTTGGGAAAAGAGCTTCCCAGAGAGCCATTAAATCTTCTTATAGGACAGAAATAGTTAACAGGATGAATTGCAACAGATGGATATGAACAAAGGCCACAAGCATTTGGATTGTTTCCAACCAAACCTTCTGTAATAGTTAAAGGAAAAATAGGCGTTTTTATTGTTTTTTTCGCTTGCAATGCATTCACGTATAAATACAAATGCTTTATCGAAACCCTTAAATCTTGTAGTTCTGACCGATGCTACAACGAGGGAAAAAATAAACTGAAGTATTGCTGTTCACAAATGTTATTTTGACTACACTTTTGCCCTATAAAATTGTAAGATGATATGAATGAAACGTGCTATTTCAGTATATTTCTCTCTGAACGTGTTTTGGAAATGTTATTTAACGATTTTTTCCCTTTCAAACGATATCCTGATTTAAAAAACCACAATACAACGAGCGTTTTAGTATATAGATTCTTTATAATAGCGAATAAAAAAGGGATGCATTTTTTAAGACAAAATTGGGATTTAGACCATGAATGTTTTTAAATCATGATATTAATTTAAAAAGAACTTACGATTTAATGGTAATACTAACGATTTCAATATTTTTTTTATTCAATTTGTAAGATATACGATTTAAAAAAAGTTAGAATTCAATGTAGCAGACGATACCCGAAATGAGTTGCAAAAAAATATGAAACTATATTAATTGGATTTTAAGAAACTTGCTTGAATTTAAAATGTTGTCTTAAAATTATTAGGCATATTTTTTTTAAAGCAATGTGAAAAAAAATTTCCCGAGATAGATGGAATTAATAATTCTTTTTTTATCAGGTGTCATAAAGTAGAATATTATTTAATAGATGTTGGGAAATAGTTTAGAGACGTCAACAATAGAAATATCACGATTTCGAAATACAGACTCGGTCAATATTTATATAGAATGTAAATTATCTCAATATTATTGTGCATTGATTGTAATAGATTGTCCAAGCCGTACGAATGCTTTTATAGCTAATTCTTCAGATATCACTTCATTGAAAATTTTTCTGAGGAATTTTTAATAAAGATCGTGTGTGTACAATTCTCCTATATCGAGCTAACATGATTTTCAAAGCCTTATCTTCATTATTGTTGCATTAAGGACAGCTCGAAATGTTGATAAACATTTAAAACACAATTGATTACCATTTGAATGTTTAACAAAGGGACATCACAGTGAAAATTCATTAACGCATACACACACACACAAAATTCTTTTCGTGGAAAGGAAAAACTAAAATAATATTAAAGATGTATGATTTTACTTCGTTCGACTTGATATTTTATTTCAGAATTTAAATTTCCTCCATTACATTTTTCGAAGTTCCCGGAATGGTTTTGAGAATCGCTTGTATGTATATAAATATAAATCTAATAATACGAAAATTGTTATGTTTTTCAGATTCAGCTTTCTTAAGCAGCTATAATTTGGTTTTGAAAATATCTAAAGAAAAAAAAATATTTGAGTATTATTTTGAGTTTTACAAGTGAAGATATTAAACCCTTATACTATTTAATTGTGAGAAGTAAATAATATAAATAATACTAGCTGGCATAATCGTTATTCTCACGGGTAAATTGAAAAATTACAGATTGACGGATAAAGTAGTTTTTAATGAGTTAATTTTATGTAAATTGCAAATTAAAAAAAAAAGCTTTCTGCACATTTCAGCTGACAAAAAAAATATTTGTTAAATTTTAAGTCTAAAGGTCTAATAGCTGACAAAAAGGACTTTTTTTATATATAACTAACTCCCCGTAACTCTCTTGTGGGTCGATTTTTCAAACACCTTTCTAAGCTAATCTCTGCTAAGCAAAAGTAAGACATCGTTACAAACTTTGTGTAATGAACGCTTAAAATAGTGTAAATAATTTATATCGGGATGTGTAATACGTTAATATTACTTTCTCTGTTGTATTTATTTTATATTTAAATTATGATATTCGCAAGCAATGCCGTTCCTTCCATTATAATGGCGATTCAATGGAAACATAGCGAAATGTTGACGATAGAGCCAAGTTGGCCTCATTTTTGGCGGCCACGTTGGCAACTTGGCGATGGATTGAACGGTGCAGAAGTTGCTTTACTGTAGTGCCACCTGGTGGGGAGCTGCTACAAAGAGGATAGCATAAAAACTTTCTTCAGAAAAAAAATACATATACATGCCAATTTTCATCGTGATCGGTCGAACGGTGTTAGAGTGAAGCGAGGTCATATATTCAAACATTCATTTTATATATATATTGATATATGAAAATATTAGTATATGTAAAATATTGTACACCAGTATTTTTATAGTATTTTCTGCTAAAAGTAATGTTAGAAAAATATTAATATATATTTTTTTTGTATTTGTTGCTTAGTTTAGATTAAATTCGAGGACTTTGATAATAAGATAAATTCTACAAGTAAAACTGATTTATATGTACCTTTTTCTATTTTTTGCGCAATTGATTTTTTTAATGTTTTCAAAACAGAAACAGATTAAAACAGACTTGTACAAAGTAGCATTTTTCGAAACGGCTTATTATATTAAGGTCGAATTGAGTTACTAAGGTGCGATTGTTTTGTTTATAGAAAGCTTTAGTGTGTTAGATCTAAATATCATTTGTTGCCTTGTTCTTTCAGCTTTTATATTCAGATTGAGAAAGCTTTTTTGTCATTACGATTTCATGATATATTCAATAGAAATTTAAAAAAAAACGTCTCTATACAAGTAGGACAAAGCCTGTACGTAGAGTAAATGAAATAGCTGCATTTTATTATTGCAAAAGAGATTTTGAGCTAAAAGTTAAATGATTCATTATGAAAAAAAAGAACGATTACGTATTCGATCTAATTTCTCCTACTTGAAAATACAATGCACGCTTTGTGTTTTCTGTTAAAAAGGTTTTTTGTTTTGTACGTGATTGAACATAATGATCGCAAAGGTTATAATATATATTTTTTTCAAGAAATTATATCGCAACATAAATAACTAATCGCGTAGACTTATTGATAGATGAAGCTATTTAATAAATTCTGATCTTAATATTTCAATGCATTGTGTTTCACATTTAAATAAATATAATATTGAATCATATTTATCTACACGAATAATAGTTAATTTGTCAAAAACAAGACAATTATATTTTCATACTTTGAATAAGGAAAACCAACAGAAATTTGGAATTATACAGTTGCTGATAAATTTTTACGCACAAACAAACATTTTTTTTCTTATTCTAGTATATGTAGGAAATATTGTTTTGACACTAACTTGCAATAAAACTGTCAGACGATACTATTTAACAAAGAAACATCTACGAGAAGTAGCAACAATATAATTAACTGAAAATATACAATTCTTTGTGGATAAAATAAAAATTTATAAGAACTAGACATATATTATATATCTGAATTGAATCTAAAAGTATCAATGTAATTAATTGAAAGTATAATCTCTCTCTGATGATAAAATAAAAATGAATATATATTATCTATCTGAATTGCATTTAAAAGCTTTTATTTATAATAGTAAGTTTGGAGATCTTTGTTTAAGTTTGTTACCTATTGTATTTTAGTCTTACTTCCAAATCCTTGTGAAAAATTATTTTTGAGCTTGTTTTATCTGTGAAGAAACAGCAAAACACGAACATGCTTGTATTAATTAAAGTGTATGGATATTGCTTCTGTAAATTGTTCGAGTTTTCAAAACTTTTTTTCCCTTCACTTTTCAATTAATATGTAGGAATCCAATTGATTAAAATTTATTTTGAAATATATATTAAATTTTTTTAAATATAATTCGTTAAAATAACATTTTTAAGATTACATTATTTTTGAACAAATTTATACAAAGTGAAATAAGAAAGAAAATTCTAAAAAAATTTAAAAATGCTTTACTAAAGAATATATGAGGGATTTTCTATACTTTTTTTTATCCCTCACGAAAAATCGGAAATAGTATTTTTATTTTATTAAGTTCTATTTTTGCTGTTTGAAAATGTTAATTTTTTTAAGGAAAAAAATGCCATTATTAAAAGTTAAAAAATACTAAGCTTTTTAAAGGAATCAAGAATACCTGCAAAAATAAAAATTCTTAGAAGACATGGAAAATAAGACCATACTTCGAATGATAAAAAACTGAAAAAAAGCAGGATTAATCGTAGCATATGTATTTTTTGAAACATTTTATGAATATAAACTACGCTAGCTTCTTGTAACATACTAAAACAGAGAGAATTTAAACATTCTGATGTATTACAATCCGAATGGAATGCTTTTTCTCAAATAGAAATATTGGAAAACACTTATTAAGTAGAACATTAAATTCTCCGACGTCATAAACTTCTTATGAGTTTCGTTCAAAACACAAGACAGCTAAGCGTAAAAGGTACTTTTTTAGAAAATAAAATGAATTTTTTTTCCTTTAAGGGGAAAAAATTAGCGGTTCCAGGAAGAGATTTATTCGTTTGGAAAAAAGTAATTGAAAAAAAATATATACTCTCGTAAATTTTCGTTTGTGATTTTTCACATTAGACTGAAAACGCTGCCTCATTTTAGATTAGTCAGGTCTGAATGTTTAATAGAACGCTCCAAAGAATGGTATTAAAATCTCAGAAAAGAGAGAAAAGAGAAAGCATTATTTAGGAATAAATAAGTTTTCAGAGAAAGCAGAGCGAGAGAAAAGTTTGGCGTATGCAAAGTGTACAGAGCCATTTTACTGGATAGGCAATTGCTTGGAAAGTAATACTTCTTCAAGAGTAGAGCGAAAGAAAAAAAGAAGTTAAGAGTGCAAGAAATAATGGCAAGATAAAAATAAGACCGTTTTTTCCCGATTTTGAAAGATTACGGTTATTTGGTATGCAAGTCATAATAAAAATTCGTCTTGACAAATGAAAACTAAAATTTTCTGATTGTCTGATTGTATTAATTAATTCTTTTTATGTATTTGTTTCACGAATAAATTTAAGTTAATTAAAAAAAACAACCAAATACTGAGAAATGTTATTCTTTTTGAACTTCTTATAGCATTTAAAGTCAAATTTAATAACAAAACATTATATTTCGAATTAAGAAAATATATTTGAATAATTTTTCTGTTGATGAATTCTCAGGCAGAAGATAATGTACGATGCAAAGATTTTTTTCCAATAATGAAGTATATTCTAAATATAGCACACAACACACGTTTTGAACTTAAAATATCACGAATAAAACTTTTCATACTCAATCATCTTTCATAAGTCCCATATTCATATGAAATATAATGATTATTGAGAATAAAACTCTACATCGAAGTCAATATTTTTTAGACAAACTTTAAATTAACAATAAAAATGGTACTTAAACTCACGTAATACAAATGTTGCTAATTCTTAAAGAATATTTTTTTTGTGACTTAAAACTTTTTTTTATTTACTTAAACCATTATTCAAACTGATGAGATTAATTGAAGGATTTAACCATGTGGTGTGAATGCTGGTTTTGTAATTTACCATAATCATTTCTATTTACTTTACTCAGTAGTTTTAGAGTTTAATACTCACTTCTAATGTGTACTAATACGTGATTAAATAATTTTCTGCAATTAATTTCAAGGATCTATTAAACTGTCCTACAATATGCTTTTAATTACATCAACGAGATTAATATATTCAGGATATATCTTCGGTACTTTATCCATTCCTAAATTTGCAATGTACATAATTACGTTATACATAATTTAAAGGAAATTATCATCCAGATTTATATGCAACTAGCTGGTATACCCGTTCTTCGCACAGGTAAATTGAAAAATTAAACAATACAGATTGAAGAATAAAGAAGTTTTTTATGAGTTAGTCTTACGTGGATTAGAAATTTAAAAACAAATGCCTTTTGCATACATTAGCTGAACAAAAAAACCCATATTTGTTAAATTTTAAGTCTAAATGTGTAATAGGTGATAAAAAATATATTTTTTTATTTATAACTCCCCGTAACTCTCTTGTGGGTCGATTTTTGAAACACTTTCCTAAGCTGATCTTCGCTAAGCAAAAGTAAAACATCGTTACAAATTTTGTGTAATGAAAGCTTAAAATAGTGTAAATAATTTATATCTGGATGTGTAATACGTTCATATTACTTTCTGTTGTATTTATTTTATGTTAAAATTGTTATATACGCAAGCAATACCGTTCCTTACACTATAATGACGATTCAATGGAAACATAGCGAAATGTTGGCGATAGAGCCAAGTTGGCCTCATTTCTGGCGAACATGTTGTCAACTTGGAGATTGACTAAAAGGTGCAGAAGTTGATATGCTGTAGCGCCACCTGGTGGGGAGCTGCAATAAAGAGGATAGAGCAAAAACCTTCGCCACAAAATGCATATACATGCCAATTTTCATAGTGATCAGTTGAACGGTGTTGGAGTGAAGCAATTTCATATATACAAACATCCATTTATATATATATATATATATATATATATATATATATATAGATCTAAACATTTGGTTCGAATGCTTAAGTAATCTTCAGTATATGAACCATTTAAGAACAAAAACCTAAAATTTATTTAAAGAAAAAAGAACAATGTGTGAGTGAGTGTTCCTTACCAACACGATGGATGCTGGCGATGGACGTAATTTTGAACCACGGTCAAGCGACGAAAACGACGCCTGAAATGACAATCACACCTCACTGAAGAGAAAATTTTGAATCGCGAGAAATTTAATGTGCATCAGCCCCTCTACTTGGTGGGATTTCGGTGATACTAGGACTCGAACTCATAACACGCCGACTACGTGTTCCTGACCCTGACCATTAGGCCACCACGGCGTCCAGAAAAATTAGTGAGTCAAGGTCATTATGCAATCGCAAGCTTAGGGTTCATGACTAGGCTAACAAGCTAGAACTAGTAAAAAAATTGTGTTTGAATCCATCACAAGAAACAAGCAATAAACACTCAAGAACAAGAAATAAAGATTGCTTATCCAAGTTTTGAAAATATTTCTAAGTCAAGTGGGCAGACTTTTCCAGGGTACGGGCTACTTCTAATTTTTTCAAGGTTTTGTGGTCCACCCAGTGGCGTAGGTTTAGTGAGCTAAAAGAAAGTATACAATACAGTTGGATCTCTATTTTACGAATTTCTGTATTTAGCGAACTTTTTCCTGGAACCAAGAACATTTTCCGATTTTCTTCCTAATTGCCTCCAAATAGCGAAGTGCATTTTCCATTCAACGAAATTTTCTCCTATGATTCGATTTTTCCCCTCCATATCTTTTAAAATGTCGTATTTACTCGAATCTAAGCCGCACTTTTTTCCTAATGTTAATGCAACTGAAAATCGGGGGTGGTGTAGATTTGAAGAGAAAAAGAAATTGGTTGGATGGGGTATTTAGAGCAATTACAGCTTCATGCATGTATATAAAACACTGGCGTAGCTAGTCTTGAACTAGCCCTGTATCAAAATTTCTTGGGGGGGGGCTCTTTTTGGAGGCCCCCTAACATTTTACAATTTTTGCTTGCGCCTGTTGGGGCCTCTGTAGCTTCGGGGCCCCGTAATATACGGCTGATACTGCGGTAGTATTTAAAAGTTTTATCAGTATTTAAAAGTATATAATATTGATAAAACAATTAATTATTCACTTCTTATTAGTTTTCCTTTTAAATTTATTATAATTTCGTAAAATGGGATATCAATAAAACATTTTAGACTATTTTTCAATTTTAACAAAATCTTGGTGAGAATTTGGGGCACGGCTTAGAATCGATGGCGGCTTAGATTCGAATAAATATGATATTTCTGAACTTTCGTATGATGGAATGATTATTAGGTCTTAGTGAAGGTGGTCACCCCGAAATGTTTTGGCGGTCCACCGGTCGATCACGATCGACTTAATTCCCACCCCGGTTTTAAGCATTCCTTAAATATCTCAAAACCCACAAATAGATCACTAAAAAGACAAAAATAATTTCAGAAATCAAAAGATAAACAAGCATATATATATATATATATAATTACTGAAAACTCTTCATTAATTTCTACCTTTTCGAATGCAGTTTAACGTTCAAATCGATACACTAGTCCGGGTTTGAGGAAGAAAGAAAATCCATAGGATTTACATTAACTTTCAAGTGTTCGAAATGGCCAGGGGTTTTAAATACTTAAGAAAATTTTATTTCTTATCACTTGATTTGCTTGTGTAGTAGTATTTGTTTAATTAAAGTAATTTTTAACCAAATTATATAAGATAAATTCCATAACTTTTTTTTTAAATTTCAGGTTCACCGGTTTAAGTGTATTTTATGTTAAAATAGAAACCAATCTGGTTCAAGTGATTAATGCACGTGTTTATGACTTATTATATTGTATATATTCAAAGAAAAATGAAAATATTTGAAAAGTTTCTGATACGTCCAAAAATAATTCTTGTTTATATGCTAAAAGTTTTACAAGCTTACTGAAAGTGAAACCTTTTTAGTTTGGTGACGAAAATAGATGTCCATTTACCTCTTAGAGGTATTATAACAACTCGTTCGGAAAAAATACCAAGAGCTAAATCTGACCATAAAATCCAGCACGCAAATTTAAAAAAATGAAACAAACTAGTTCGATAAAAAATTATTGCAATGGAAATCAGTGTTAAATTATTAATATTTATCCAATAGCGTTTTTTCGCTTAGAATAATTTGAAACTATATACATATGAATCCAAATCTCAATATCGTATAAGTATTATTTAAAATGCAAATGTTCGATCGGTCCCAAGCTGCACAATGGATGAATAAAATAACTAATTATATTCAGTATTTCATACTTTATCTTGATCCTTTTAAATTTTTAACATATAGACTGCTGGAATTCCGTAGCAACTTTTTGAAAAGCATGTAACGGCACATCTCCTCAAAATTAATAAATCAGCTTTTTCACAGGAAAAGCAAACTTAGTGGCTTAATGTCGTAAGTTGTTCATTGAAAGATACTCTCGACATTGTGTGCGTAAGTTATTTCAAACTAGTTTATTTTGAGATATGTTTTGTACTCTTTACGTGCTAAATATTTGCGAACAATTCATGGACGAATTATTAGCGTATCTCTAAATGGCTCTTGGATTCTATTAAACTGCCCTAAACTTTCTATACAAGGATATATTAAGTTAAATAAGATTATTTGAAGCATATTCAAACATTTCGGTTTATTTATTGCGAATTATGAGGGATAGAATGATTCAGGTTATTTAAACTATAGTTTCCTCAAGTAATTCCTACTGAACCTTGGGATATTCCTTGTAAATGTAGAGGGGGCTTGAGGAGATTTAAAATTAATTTGGGGTGGTGAAGATAACATTAGAGGTCCACGAAACATTTAATATAAAGAAAAATATTTTTAACCCCTTTTCCCGTTATTATGAAAGTTAAAATAAATTAGTGGTTACGTGTTACGAAAATGTAGAGCATTACGTACACCCCCGCATCGCGTAGGGGGGCGAAGTCCAGAGGGCCAAAGCCTGACTGACGCCAAGTATGTACCCTTTGTAAAATCCGGCTTGGGGTCCCAAACCTGACTTTCCAGGGGGACCCTAATAATCTTCGTTACGCCACTGATGTAGAGTAACAGTTATAAAAATTTCTGAATAAAATGTTTTAGATGAGTACAAAAAGGACAAGAATAACAAGCATCGCACGGTGGAAGTCAAGCCGAACGTTGGGGTGGCAGTCTATGCAGGTTTAAACAGAAATTAATCTCAACGCCACGTGTAATAACTTGCCATACATAAGGCAGTACAAGCGAATCCAACAGCTTAGATTTGTTTAGTGCATAATTTCGATGAGAAGTGAATACAACAAATTTTTCTTAGTTTTGAACAGAAAGTAGTGTGACGACCCTGCCACACAGCTGTGAATCGGCTTCTTTGTAGGTATGGTCACCACACGTGCAATGACACCTGCACCCTTAAAAATATTGCGCGGTCTTGTCTTTAGGCATCGCCTCGTCAACCTTTGACACCAGGAGGAACCCCTCTCCGCCCACGAACCGGATGTAACTCGAAGTTAAAGACGCTGACCGCTGTCATTCCCAAAGCCTAGAGAGGGCAGGGGCAGAGAAGGGAGATGGTCTGAAAACTTCGCTGAGAACGGACGCCAAAAAACTCCTTCCTCACAAAACAACAGAACTTGGATCTAATAATCTACTTACTAAGTTAATAACTTCCATGTAACTCTGTAAATAATAGCTGTGACGTAATTAAACAACATTTAAATTAACCAATATCACGGTACCTTTATTTATCTCAAACGGCACAGCATTATTATTCTTTGTATTGAACGAAAATAGTTAGCTCATTGGCTCATCTATCTCATTGAAAAAAAAATGTGTTTCAATATTGTAATGCAAAAAATATAAGTTGAATAAATAATCCTCCAGATATCACAATGTTTTACTTATACTTTATTTTTACGTCAATATTTACCATTTAGAACATTAAAGTTAAATTTATTATTATTCTATTATGCATAGAAATACTAATTTCACTTGGGGTTCATGATAAAGTCTTTGGTGTAAAAAGGGTCCATGGGCTCAATAAGTTTGGGATCCAGTGATTTAAATATCTGAACAGCTTTTAAAACAACTGAAAATCTTCATTATAGTATTAGTCTTGATCAATATTAAAAAAAATATTTATTTTGCCTTATTAGAGCATATTGAAGCATATTTTTGTTTTGAAAATGAAATTTAATGGGACACAAGTACGATTCAATTGACAAAAATCAGTTCAAAAATCAAATTTAATTTTTTTAGTCTTAATTATTTTTAGTTACTTTTCTACAAACTCACAAAATTTGAAAGCTCTAAATTTAAAAAACGCAGAGTTATAATAACTTTTACGTTTGTTTTTATTCACATTCCAATGGCAAATCAAAACTTTAAATTGACTTATCTCAGAAAGATGAAATAACTAGTTTGTCTTCATTTAAAATGCTAAGGCTTTTTTTCTCTTGTGCGTAATACTTGGAAATTTTTCACTTGTTGCTAATAGTACAAGGAATAAAAATTTTGGTATGCATTTTTCAATCACACACAAAGCAATAGTTATTTTTTTAAAAAATAATTGAAGTTAGAATTTACACATTTTTTAAGGAATTTTCAATAAGCATTCATAAAAAGAAGTATCGCATAAATACCAATCATGTTATCGCAAAACCCATATAAACTTTTGTTATACATAGTTTGATGTACTAGTAAATCAAATTTCATGTATGTACGTAAATTTTTGTAAAAGGAGTAGCATTTTAACAACACATCAAAATTTTTTTTTCCTTTAAAAAATCAAATGGCTAGTTTTTTACGAAATTTTGAGCACAAAATCGGTTTTACATCATACATACACATAGGAGGCAACTAAAAAAATTGTAAAAATCATTAAATTAAAAATTTTTGTGTAAATCGTACCATGTCCCCTTAACTACTTAAAACTTAAATAGACAAAAGTGTTATCTCGCTTTCAAAGAACAATATTCATAAATACGTAACAAAGACACGGAAACCAATAAGTTTAAGAAAAACTTCTCAAAAACATTAACGGGTTCACAGTGCACCAGGAAAAAACACATAACGGTTGTAACTCTTTTGATTTTTTCCCCATTTCCATAGCACTTCTTTCAAGTCCAAAGGTCGACCCGTGTCACGTAAAAGTTCACCCTAAATAAAACCAAGTCACATTTTGTTGGTGCGATTCCATTTATTCGAAGGGTCACATTTTTTTTCTTTCCGTGGCCAGCAGATAAAAAAGAACAAGCTGACATAAAACGTAGTACGTGATCACACTGTTTATTGAATCTAACATATTCGGAAGGCGAGGTCTGAGCAAAAAAAAAAATAGGACTCGGCAACATCTTTCCAAAAGTAAAAAAAGTTACACCGAAAGACATAAATACATAAGCACTGGAGAGGACTTGCAATTGGGAAAGGGAAAAAGCATCACACTGTGTACTGTATATATATATATATATTTCTATCTATATACACACTTGTGTAAAAGATGAAACAAACAAATACATTATCCACTCAAGTTAGAAAGTAAAAAAAAGTTAGAGGACTGCTGGACTTGTTTTAAAGGCTAGTACTGTCAGTAAGAAGTTAGTTGTAAGTTTTTGTTTTGGCAAGATGATACTTTTGGTCAATTTTAAATTGGTGAGAAAGATTTTTTTTTATTTCAAGGGTGTTTATTGACGTTGGTGCATGCTTTAAAGACATTCCCAGCGATTTATTTTAAAAGATAAAAGAGAAGAAGGATGATATATCATAATTTAAGTAATTTCCCGTTGCATGCAAATAGAGTTCAGTTTTGTGTTGTAAAACAACAAAAAACTTTTTTGTTGTAACGCACTAAAAGATCACGTAATAAACTGTCATTTAATGAAACATTCTACAGAGCATTCTATTTGACAGACATTTGCATACTGAGTTGTTTGTTTTGTCAATGAAAAAGTCTATTAAGACCGAAAACATTTTCTCATGCGGTGCAATATAATTAAATTATGGGATGCGGATTTTTGAATATTGGAAATGTTTTAAGCAAGTGCATTTTTCCATTCTTCGCCAGAATATTTTGAAGAAAAGAAAGCTGGAGATCTTTCATCATTTTAATGGTACCGAGTAATTAAAATTTGCTGCAGAACGCGAAAAAAAGCTAAAAACTGATGAAGATAAACTCTAATAGTTTGTATTTTCTGTTTCTGTTACTTCAAGAATACTTTTATGTAATGCTTGGAAATGTTTATCGGGTTAGGGCTAGTTTTTAAATATTCATGATGGATTGCTTTAATGTATCTTTCAAAAATAAAACAATCATAATAAGCTGATATGATTAAAATGGATTCTAACGGATAACAATTAATGTTAAAAATGCGATGCAAAGTTAAAAATTACATTAGTTTTAAGGATTCAAAGATTTTAGGTGATCACGATAGCAAAGTGGCCATAGTCGCGAACCCTAGGTCGGGGTTGTCGAGTAGTGGGTTAGAGTTCTGGCGCCACTGAAGACTGTCGTGTGAAGGGAGAGAGGCGATTTAAATCTGTCGAGGTTCAAAGTTCTCATGTTGGCTTGGTGAAAAGTTTGGAGAGTGGGATGCTTGCTTAGGTATCGTCTTCTTCTTTTGACTGACCCCGTGTGTAGTTTATATATATATATATATATATATGTCATAAATATACACAAAATAGTTATAAACCTAAAATAACTAGCCAAGATAGTAAAAAGTATATTAGCCACAGTAGTACTATAGCAAACTCCTGGCCTTAGGAAGCAGGACTGTAGGTTTAAACAAAGTTTTGCGGCTAGACAACCTTCACATGTATTTGACCATACTCTCCTTACTCTGGACCATAAGGAAAGTAAGGAATATCAAGATAAGTTTAACTAGTACAATAAAATCACAATCTATTAATGAAAAAGGGTAAAATAATAGTCTATAATAATTATTAATATATGTTAAAATCAATGCTAAAAATTAGAAGAAACACACACACACACACACACACACACACACACACACACACACACACACACACACACACACACACACACACACACACACACACACACACACACACACACACACACCACACACACACACACACACACCACACACACACACACACACACACACACACACACACACACACACACATTTATATACGTATAAGTGCTTTGTTAATAAAAAATCAAACTAAATCTAAGATTTCAGCACGAACTAGCAGAAAATGATCTGCGAAGTTTTGTAATTGAGCATAAGGATAAAAAAAAAATTGAAGCTTCTCGCGTGATGATGAAACAAATATAGGACAGTACAGAAGGGTACAGTAAACCAAACAAATATGGTTGCACAGTTAGCATTCCTCATAGGCAAAATTCGAAATTGTTTAATTCCTTAAATAGATTTCTTACAGATTTAAGCGATTATTTTTACGCTTTCTCAAATCAAATATTTCTAATGAGATAGAGTAATGAGATAGGTCTTCATCACCGAATCAGTCATTTTGGATTTCTCATAAGTGTTTGTGTAATTTGTGTCATAAGTGGTTGATGATAAAAAAAAATACATGAATCTATGAAATAACTTTTTAAGCAACAAACATATTTCGAATAAGACATACTGAAAGTCCCAATTTTGGAGTTGCAACCGCAGCAATAAAATTATTATTATTGCTCTTGAATTTTATTTCAAGGTTAAGTTACTCATTAACATTGCTATATTTATACAATTGTATCCATTAGAATGCACTATATTGCCTAGTTACAGTTTAATTAGACAGAATAAGATATACAAGTAAGCGTTTTTATATCAATTTGAATAATTTTAAGAGGTTACTATTCTAATTACAATATGGTATAGATAGCAAAATTAAATGCTAATAAAACAGTCTTTATTCTTTCTTCTCCACCTATTATTCTACATAATAACACATTTTACTATCCATAAATAAATATACCGCAGCTTATTCTCAGTTTATTGTCTATTTTTCTGTAGGTAATAAATTCTATAGTAAATTCATTAAGCAGTGGAAACTAAAGAATGTTTTTTTAATAAGTAATCCAAGCACCAAACATCCAACAGGATGCCGAAGATGACCCAATAAAAGAAAATTGCTCCGTAGTTCCATAAATATTGCTCCATTAATTTAACTCGGCGAAGTTTCGGTAGATGGTTGGTTTGAAAATATTTGGCTCCTTTAGCCTGGATAAAATTGCCCGCCTTAGAAATAGTTCGGAAAACTCCGAACTAATTAGTTGTCAATGGCTTCGTGAACTGTTTAAGAAGTCACCATCTAAGCCTTAAAAGAGGTGATTTAGACCCGTTTTGTTTCAAAAAAAGGAAAAATTAATCCCGAATTTAAGGGGAAAGCCTTTGGTAATGAACTACAACATAATTATGGATCCTGTACATGTAGGTGAGTTTAATACTTAGAGCCGGGTTAGGGACGGGAAACTAAATTGGAAAATCATTAAGACGAATTTTAAAGTAGATGGGATTAAGTTAAGTTTTTTTCGATTGGGGAATTTCTATTCTCGGACTAATAGACTAAAATGAATAAGCTCTTAAAAATTTAAGAAATATAAAAGAAATAACTTTTTATTCGCAATCCTCTTCTTGAAAGAAAATGATTTTTTCTAGTATTTTTACGTTATGACAAATTAATTTAACCCAGAAAGAAAGTGGACATTAAAAATTACAATAAAGAGACCTGTTCTATTTATCAAAACTTGTTGCTTTCAGTAATCGTCAAGAAAATGAACCCTGAAAATTTGTATAATACTCTAGCTGTGTATTTTTAATTGTATTTTACGTAATTATATTTTAATGATAGTGATATAATTTACCAAAAGTGAACCCATAAGCCTAATCTCTGAGCATTTTAAATGTTCATGTTTTAACAAAATATCATTTGATATTGTATTTATATTGAATGCTAAATAAAACTTTGAAGTACATTTCTTTCTTTAAGCTAAATTTTTTAACGTAACAAGAAATATTCTTTTGAACCTTACAAATACAATACATTTTAAATTTTTGAGGATAACGTTGCAACTTTTTTTAAATATTTTTCGATATATTTTTGTAGACAATGTTTCGATTTCGGGGGAAAAGAAACAAGTGTATTTAAAAAGATACCTTCTTTTAAGGGAATTTTTGTTTGTGAGTTAGATTTTATTTTACATTAAATATAATCGAATGGAAAATCACTGGATTTTTTGTGCATTTCGCTCAAATAGGGATGGTAAAGTTGAATAAATGTGCAAAATAAATATGTTTGAGTGCCTATCCAGAGTTTTTGTAATACTTACAGAGTAGAAAATTTTAATATAATTGAATTTGTGAAAATACTTTATTATTTATGTATTTATTTACTGTTAAAATTCCATTTAATAGTCGCTTTAGACAGAATATTTCTGTAACAATTTTTTTACCATAGTTTTATTGTAATTTCAAGATGCTATTTTGAATTACCATTAGCATTAGTGTTAAATTTCTATGGAGAATAACTAGTTCTGTTGCCGTGAGAATTTTGTTTTCATATAAAAATAAATTCTATTATAAGTTATTTAAAAATTTACGCGATGCAAATGAATTGTTATTCAATCTGATATTATTAAGATATATCATTATGATATCATACACCCCCTTAGTAGATTGGGGGTCCGGTGTCATTGATACGGCAGTAGCTACACCCCTGTACTGCACATGTTCATATTTTTTTTCAATAATGCTATATATAGTCTTTTCTTCATATAATTCCACAGAAAATTGAAAAAAAATCTGTTAAATTTTTCATATATTTAAATAATTCAACCATCAGATCATTTTTTACTCGAAAAACATTCTCCATTGAAGATTTATTAAAAAAAAAAAAAAACTCGGTGACGAAAGTAAAATCTCAAATAATCTTTCTGTCTTTTTAAAGTTGTTGCAGTCTAAAAGAATTGATGGTGCGGACGCCATTCCATTGCCCATTAACGAATAACACTTCTTATCCATTTCCGGATATAAAAATCGAACAGATGTTCCTGAATTCTTTCCGGCGTTCCAAAACATCCCGACCCTTTAAATTCTCCCGAAAAGTTTCGATTCCTTTGCAATTTGTTTCCAATGGGGATGTTGGGTGGGCCAACAATTGGTCTGTCGTATTATTTCCGAAGAGGTGGCGCCACACTCGCCTCGGCCCCTTTGTTCTTCGTCGCCACTCTTAACGATAAAACGATTTTTTATTGTTGACCATTTCATTTAATCGTTCCCCTAAAAAAAACCAAAAAGTTACCAGAACAGAATGGAACAGCAAAGTGGGGTGGGTGGAATTTATCACACGAAATTAGGGATCTGTGACTGGAATGGTGACTAACGAGGGGAAGGGGAGTGTTTTAAATTACTGGTGGGAGGGGGGTTGGAAGGGTAATAAACGCGTAAAAGAACAAAAAAGAATGACAGTTAGAACAATTTATATTTCGTAATTGGAAGAACATCATGCGTATAAATTGGATGACTTGGCATAAGGGTGCATTTAGTCTCGGAATTGTAGCCTTTGGTTTTAAAGATTTTAATCGCGTTGTTTTCGGAAGAACGTTAGATGGTTTGTTAAATCTGTAATAATTTAAATCAAATAAAAAATGTTTTCTTTCTTCAAAGAGTATCAAATGTAATTTATTGCTTTTCGAATTAAGAGAAATTTTGAAATAAAGGTAATTTGAATAAGGCTATTTTGATTGGAAAGATTAAGGTACATTTTCTTAAAAAGAACAGTATTTTTTTATTCGAAATTTGCCTGCAAATATCAAGTACATTTTTAAAGGAGCAAAGTTTATATAATGTTTGAATTAAATAAATTAATGAATATTTAGATTTAAGTTGTACCGGGTTCTCTTAGGGTCTTTCAAAGCTGTGGTAATCAAGTGGTCATAGTCACGGACTCGTGCACGGCATATCATGAGTTCGAGCCTAGTACCACTGAAGACCCGCCGTGTAGAATAGCTTATGCATATTTTTTCTGCGGAAACTCAAAATCCTCCCGTTAGCTTCGTGTGGAAGTTCGGAGAGGAAGGTGACCTTTCAGGTGTCGTCCTTGTCACTTGACCAAGATTCAAAATTACGAGGTCAGTCACCAGTAGCCCTCGTGTTGTTTTATGGAGTGATTTTAATAAACACTCACACTCGGGCAGTGCCGATTTAAACTCATTTCGGGCCCTGGGCGCAGAACATCTACGGATCCCTTTCGCACTGGCGGATTGAAATTTATTACCAGATAACCTGGTTAAGTCCAGCTTATCCGGGCCTTTTTGCGACTTTCCGGGTTTTTTGGACGCCCACCCGAAGAGCTCAATGGATAAACTGGCACTGAACTCGGGTCTTTCAACTAATCCTTAAGGGGAATTTCTTTTAGTGAATTTCACACAGTTTGAGAACCTTTTTCTATAAGGGAACCGAGATACATGAAAGTGAATATTACTTTTTAAATTTGAGTCAATCGAGTTCTTAGAGGAAGATAGTAGCATAATATTGTTAGAGTTGATCTGAATTATCTTTTGGAATTTCAGCATATCTTGGCATAGGACTCGGAATCTTATAGACATTGTCAAGCTTTGGCAACCTGTGCAGGTGCCCTTTTTCATCTATATATAATCGCGATGAGTTAATTATTATTATTATTACTAATTAAAGTTAACTAATGGCATTAGCTATTTGGAACTATATTAGATTTTAAAGCAATTTAAATGGAAATTTTTGACTTTTAAATGTTTCTTCCTTCAGATTTCCCTCAAAATAACGCAAACTTAGGTTCGCCACAAATTCAAAAACAAAAGAAACAAAGGAATTTTTAATAAAACAATTTCCAGGGGAAATTTCTTAATATAACCCATTTATTTTTGAATAGCAATAGTTATTTTAATTTTGTAACAGTAAATCCAGTATAAAATTCTGATTTTTTTGTTAATGAGCTTTTCCTAATGCTTATTTATGTGCAAATAAAAAGTTCACTAAACACAGCCAATGCATTTTGTAATTTTGGATCGAAGTCAGCTACGAGATCGACACCTCTGGTAGCACCCTTCAATCCTAATCCCCATCCACACTAATTTAAAGACATAAAACACTAAGATTTAACAAGAATTTAAAAAATATTAAGAAAAAAATGGATTGTAACCTAATATGACAGGTGGATGGGCAGAGAGAAAAATTTAAAAAATGAAATACAGCCTTCTCACGCAAGTATAATAAAACAATATAAATAAACGATCTGACGAAATTTATTAAAATAAAATAAATTATAATAAATCAATTAAATTAGCTAGTTATTAATTAATTATTTAATTACTAATTGATAACAACAGTTATGTAAAACATAATCTAATTATCGGATCATCTGATGATGTTAATGCTACGTCAGAAAACTTTTTACATGCCTTACTTCACGTAAAAATGATTAGAATTAAATACTAATTCTGTACTTAAAGAAATCTTTTAATTTTGTCATAAAAATAAGTAATTAAAACACTTTTTAACTATGTTTCGTGAGAGCGCTGTTGTTATTTCGCACGTTCAAAACATTTGTTGTTTTTAGGAGAATCACAGCAATTATTTCTTTAAGCATTTAATACATGCATTCAAAGTAAAAAAATAACACTTTTCGTAACTTAACGTGGCTGGATATTTAATTATAAATTTTAATTAAAGAACGAAAACGAATCAAATTAAGATTAAAATGAACAAAAAACATGTACAAATTATAAATTTAAAAGAAAAATTAAAAAAGTACGGTTTTTAAAAAGTTATTATTTTTAATTTTTAATGTTCTTAAAATATTTACGAAAAGATTAAAGAAAAAGAAATCAAAATAATTAAACAATTTTTTTTTTGTACAACAAATATATTCAAACGCGTTTATTAACACATTTAAATGATTAAAAATGAACAAACCGCAGCATTCCTTTGAAAGAAATAAAGCTTAAGAACCAAAAAACAATCCATTATAATGATTTTTTTAAACTTTTATTTGAAGATTCTAAGCGAAATATACATAAATCTGTTACATTTAAGGATGAAACAAGAATTTTCTATTTAAAAAGATATTAGCTTTTATCAGAGAAAACGTTTCTAAGATTAAAGCTTTCCGATTTTAGAATAATTACATAGATATAAAAAACATTCCGCCATTTTTTAAGACTTCATTAACATAAGGTACCCATTCAATTTCCATTTAACTGTTGTTAGAGCAAGGTTGTACAATTTAATTTAGATTAAAAAAAAAGAATAGGAACCTCAAGAAGTTTCCACATTAAACCCTCTTAAGAGAAACAGATTCGTTTTTCAATTATGATCATTTGATTCAATTTTACAGTTGAAAGAAAACACTCAAAAATCTATCCACAAATGTAATTAAGTTTCCATCTTTTGTTTTCATTGTCTCGTAATTAAATTTGCATTTTTCAAATAAACGGTCTCATTTCAAATGCGATAAAGAAATACTCTTTTCAAATCTTTATCCCATGGATAAACTTTTCGGTTAAGAAAGAGGTCCTTAAGTAATTTATATATATATATATATATATATATCTTCATTTCTTTCATGAAAGGCTTCTGTATAATTTGAATTATTTAGTATGCATTATTCTTTAAAACTGATTATTAATAAAACAGTATGTAAATTAGCTATTATGAAAAAGACGAACGCTATAAACAATTCGTTTTAAATCAATACATAATTAGTTCATGCTTTGATGAGACATGGATGTTTCAGCTTTAATGTAACAGTATTTGATAACCTTTTTTTAAACATTTTAACCGTTTGATTTTAAAGAGTTTATTGGAAACAAATATTAGAATTAGAGTTCAGAGCGTTTTTTATTATTTCTATTATAAAGCGTACAGGGTGGCAGGGACGTCTTAAGACACTTTGAAGCCCTGGGTCCAGAGAAATCCTAAGATTTTTTGAGGCCCTGGGCCCTTATGCAAAAGTAGGCCCTGCCTGAGATCTTTAAAAGAAGACAGTGTATAGCTTGCATTGTCAAATACTCTTTCAAGCAGTCATTTGAAACAAATAAATGTGCTCGATTCACAATCTCAAAAACCTAGGTACAAACCGGCTTGACCGATGGCCGCATTTCGACTAAATGAGTTGAAGGATTGTTTATGGTATTAGGCCTAGGCCAAACATGGACAACGGTCATCACATAATAATACAATCTTACCGATTTTACAGATTGACATGTAATTTGAAATTCCCTGTTTTTCGGAGAATATGTGCGGGAACAATATTTGACCATTACAATTATCCTGCTCATGATTTTTTTAAGGACAATCGAGAACGAATCGAGAATCGAGAACGAAACAAGGCCCCCTCTTAGGGTGAGGCCCTGAACCCGGGTCCAGTTGGTCAGTGCCTTACTGTTTAAAACACATCCCTACAGGGAGACTTGTTTTAAACTGACACTATTCAGAACCACCTGGAGCTCAATCTAGCAACCACAATGTCACCAAACTTGGTATGAAAACTAATAAAGTCATGGAAAGTTCCATAAAAAAAAAATTCCATTTTTAAAAAAAACCTAGTTTCAAAAATCACATTGATGATAATGGTGTTTATGGCACTTTTGTAACTTACCAAACCCAGAATCAGCATAAACCACGGATATGAAAGCAAAATCAAAATTTATACTTTCGTATACGGCAACCTCGGCAGTAATTTGCGTTATAAAAACATGTATACAACTCCAAAGAATAGTATTATCAGATGAAGTGGTTCATCCCAAGTAAATATGTGACTCACATTACCAGAACGTGTACTATAAGTAAATCTGTATTATTGTAATCATCCACAAATCTTCGGGAGCCTAGAAACCGACAGAAGCTATATAAGGGGGCTTTGTCACTTATACTTTGAAAGGAATGCTTAAGAAGCTCGAAGAACCAGAGTCACTGACAATTCGTCCAGGCAGAGGACGTAAACCTATGTTAGAAGAGGGGATAACAGATGTTGCAACTGTAATAGTTGACGGATCACAGAGAACCATTGTGGGTATACATTTCACAGATAGTGTGGAATATTCCTTGTGATGTGCTGTGTATGGTCATAGGAAATATCGTGCATACAATGCACGGTAAAATCTCTGAGATAGGCGGTCATGCTGAATATGGTCGAATTCCTTACCGGTAAAGTGAATGCAGTAAATAAAACAACATTTAACTATTATTTTGTATGTATATTATTAATTTTTTGTTTTTTCTTACACTTTTTGCAATGTACAGTGCTATAAATACCCCTATCGATGATTTTTAGAACTAGATTTTCTTTTTATGGCATCTTATTTTGTATGTCATTATTCGTCTCCATAGAAAGCTAGGTGCCCTTTTTCTGTTAGAATGAGCGACAGGTGGCTCTGAATAGTGTAAGTTTTAAAATAACCACCCTGTACACATGTATTTTTGTTTAATATATGCTCATGTTATTTTTCTTAAGATTAAAATAATTAGAACACAGTAATTAAATAATTCTTTCAATAACTAGAAGTATGGAGGATTTCATCTAAGAAACTTTATTATATTTTTCGTTAGGAAATTTAAGCTTCAAAGTATCTTGAAAAAGGACAACATAGACAGGAAAAACATTTGAGTCGAACCTGGAGATTTTTTATTAATGTATTATTTTTTCATTAATTTCGATTTCCTTTCATACAGCATTTCTCTTTTAGCTCATTTCAGGGAATAGAAATTATCTGCCAGTTAAAAGATAAAAATCCTTTAATACGAACGAATTATAAAATAAATTTACTAAAAAAATAAAGTATAAAAAAATAATCAAAATTCAAAATCATTGGTCACTGAAGATTTTTTTTTTTTTTTTTTTTTTTTTTTTCATACAGCATTTCTCTTTTATCTCATTTCAGGGAATAAAAATTATCTGTCAGTTAAAAGATAAAAATCCTTTAATTACCGAACGAATTTCTGGTATAAAAGTAAGTTTTTACTCCAAAAATGTTAACGGGTCAGTTACATGTTTACTAAGAACAAAATAAAGTCACTAAATATTAATTCAAAATTATTGCTGCAATTCTGATAAAAAATCATATTAATTCTTAGAACTAGGCTAATTTTATTGTTTCAAATTAAACTGTTCAAATCAGAATTTTTCGCTTAACAAAACATTTTCCAATCATGTGAATAAATTACTATATATCATTGTAATCATTAGAGAACGTTTTAAGTTTTCTAAAATGTTGATTAATATCCAATAAAATCGCTGAATATTTACGAATGAGTTAACACAAAAACATTTCACACTGACTAACTAAACATGCATTTCCAACAGATTTAACTAAATGCAGTTAAATGTTTTAAGTGCATTATTCGAACGCCAAGTTGTGTACATTTGATACATTTTGTAACATTAGTCAAACGATTTTATCATTAGTTTCAATTGTTCTCGTTGGAACTTACTAATTCATGATAATAGAGCGTAAACATATTGAATTACATTTTACGAAAACAAACGCAGATTCGATATAAAGTTCAGCGGACGATTTTGAGAATGAAACGTTTAGTTTAATGCTTTAGTAAGCTCATTCAAGTGTTGTAACAGATTCGTAGAAATTTTCAAAAGCAGAATTCAATAACAACATTGAAAACAAGCTAAGCATTGAATTGAATTTCTTACAAAGAAAAAGTTGTTTTTTTTAAACTGAAATATTTTCTTATTATTTTACTATGGGTCTTTGTACAACTTAACAGCTTAAAGTATGCTCGAGGTGTTTCAGTTCAAATTACCATACAAAATGTTTATTTAGTGAGTTTTTAAGCAAAGTTACTTACCATACTTCTAAAACGGTAATATTCTCTATAACTTCTAGACGACCTTTAAACAATAGAAAAAGCTGAAAAGAAAAAAAAAGTCTATGTTTATGATACTTTTAAAACAACGAAAACCAAACGACTACAATCTTCCTGAGTAAGAAATTGTTAGAACAATAATTGTTCTCTTTTTTGTCAACTAATGGCTACACAAGTCAGATTTAAGAAAACCAGTTTAATAATTAAGCAGAAATATAATAATAAAAGTTTAGAACGTATTATGTATTGAAAATAATTATATTTAATTTCTAAGATGAATTTCATAACTTTACATTTAATCATTTGTAATTTACTGTTTTGTATTTTATGTTAAAAGACTGTATTTATTTTTTGAATACTTTTATAATTGTAAATAGTATTTTATTGTTAACTTTTAAAAGTAATAGTTAATATTTAAAATAATGCCTGCAAATCAGGAAAAGCAATTTCTATGTAACTTTTTTGCTTTATCAGATTGGCAACAGTCCGAATATTGACGTTAGCTAACTTGCAATGTTTTTACTGTAGCGACAGTTAAGCCTAACGAATAAAAAGTGTTCTATTAATCTTTATGCAATTTGATTATTTTTAAACGATAAAAGACCAACCATCTTTACAAAATAAACACTTACGGCGTGTTCCATTTCTTTCTTAAATGTATCCATTTTTTTCTTGTCCGACAACATGTTATGAACTTTAGGATTTGTCAACTTGAGAGAAACTACGTATCGTATTCTTCCTGTGAAAATTAAACACAAATTAATTAATACAGAATTACTTTAAAGTCCATATATTTCTTAAGTATAAAATATTTAAAAAAATAATTTTATGTATAATTATTTTCAAAAATTTAAACTCTATATTAATAAAATTGTATGTAAATATATGGTTATATAGATAGTGTTTAGAATACTAACTCAAAGTAAATGTTATAATTTTCGAACTAGATCTTTTGAAATTTTTTTATTTTAGAAGAACTATATTTTTTGGCATTATTAAGACACAAATGTTGAAAATAAAATAGTTTTTTTCTCAGATAAAATTGGGGCGTAGTCTTAAATTTTGAAAATTGAGTAGTTGTTTTTTGTCTGCATAATTTGACAGGAAACATTAAAAAAAGTTTAAGTAAGCTGTTATTCTGACCTTTCGAGCTTTTTCCCTTGAGAAATTATTTATGCGCATTATATAATCCAGCCACATTAGTATTCGGTTTTACCATGGCTTCCTTATTAAACAATCGCTTGCGACACCAATGTCAGATTTTGTGATAGAATTCAAATTTTCCTTTATTAAAATTCAGGTAAGTTGTTTGTTTAGATCATAGGTTCCCAAACTTTTTAGCCTCATAGACCCCTTGGCAGGTTTTTCAGTTTGGGGTAGACCCCTACTTTCCTAATATGAAATTTATACAAATTTATTAACATAAATGTGTTTTTGACAGAAGGTATAGAACTATTTACTTTAAAAGATTAAAATTTTTAATTGTAGTGAAGTATAGTAAAGTATAGAAGAGTTCAAAATTTAAGAAAACACATGTTAGCTAATTTAATTAGTTAATTAATTAAATTAAAGTTTAACTAATGCATAAATAACTGTTACATAATGTAACTGTGCAACAAACAAGTGCTTTTTGAGGGAGGGAGGAATCTGGGGATGCAATAATAATCTTCAACATTGGCATCAATCTTATCAGGGTTTAATCCTAAATATCTCCTCGGTTAATGGTGTCCAGTATTTTCTTCTTTCTTTTTTGTTTTGGAGATTGGCAAGAGCACCTTCTCAATCGAAAAAACAATTAAAAGCTTTCTCAAGATATTCCATAATATGCAATGAATAAGAGTTATGTCGTTTTAAAGCTAAAATTGTTGACAACGTTTCTAAACATTACTTTAAGATATTCGTTAGTGCATATTCCTAGTGCTTAATTCTCAGATTTTTTTTCTCAAAGTGACCATATGAATTCATTGCCTTCTGTAGTACTACGATAGTCAAAACATTCTCAAACCCAGTTTCAAAATCTATAAAAAGGGCATTTAAATGTTGGTGACGTCCAGAATTATGCTCCTTCAGCTTAATTCTGGCAAGAAAGGCTGAGTAAAATGTGGTCTTAATAACACATTTATGCTGTCGCCTTGTAACTGCAAATAAACTTCATTAAATTTAATAAATAAGTATGTTAAATAGGTAAATCTAGTTTCCACTTGATTAAATTTCCTTTTAATATTAGTCACGATCTGGTTTAATGAGAGCCACAATCATAGACCCCCATTTACACCTCATGGACCCCCAAATTATTTTTTTACTATCGTGGACCCCTTACAGATTGTCATTGACCCCTGGGAGTCTATATAGACCCCTTTGGGAATCACTGGTTTAGATAAAGCTACAACTACATTTTAATAGCAATAAATAAAACCTTTTGTTTCTATCACATACATGAATCACAATTTCTCGGAAAGTGAAATGCTCAGTTTCAATTACTAACTTTTTTTTTGAAAGAGACAATTTTCAAGACCTCGTTATCACAGCGATTATACGGGAATTTACATTGTTTTGGTCAAATTTTAAGAAATACAAAAAAAAAAAAAATTCTTTTAGTAGAAATTTTTATAAAATTTTAAAGTTACAACAGACATAAGGAAATGGAAAGGCGAATATGTTATGAATGATATTCTAGGTGAAGAGGTGTCACAGATAGGTATTAAGAAAAAGGTAGATATGCCAAAGCAGACTCTAAACACCCATTCTATAGTCATCGAAGCAACAAAGCTATTACTAAATTATTTTGTGTGACCCACATGGATCTCGCATCAAGGCAAGAAATATCTGTCGTTAAGAACAAACAATCTATGGGGAGGGAGGGGGAGGAAGGTATTATTGGTTGATAAAACAATAAATTGATTTTTCCTTAAACATTCTAATCGTCAAAGTAAATGTACTATTTTATTTTTCTGTTAATTTAAAATTAAATCACAGAAAACACATATCAACGTTGAAACTGTTATTATCAATCAATTCATATTAACAGTGTACATCTAATTTCATTTATCCTGAGGTTTAGTAAACACGACTCCCTATTACCACGAGCTAATGGAGCCACAGGTGGTTGATAATTTAGTTCTATATAAAAAACAAATGTAAAAACTCTTCCAATTAATTTTTTTACGTAATTATTCATTTGTAATTGTTTTTCTGTCAAATTTCATAACTTTTTAAAATCTTAATTTAAGAAAAAACTTTTAACTGGTCAAACATACAATAGTTGTAAGTCAGACAAAATAAAAGTCAAAAAGAAAAAGTTTAGTAATTGTTTTTAAAGTAAAAAAGAAAGAGAAAGTTTTTAAAAATTGTTACGGGAAATTTAAAGGAAAAATATTCTATTATTATGAATGTATCTGTTTTGCATTTTGAACGTATGAAAAACATAAAGGCTTTATTAGGACTCGATATTGAAATGATTTAATAAAAACAGCACGCACACATATTCACGCGCACACGCACGCTTGACAATAGAATCGAAGTTTTGGGGCTGCAAAATGCAAAATATTTCCGTGGAAGATCAATCAGACATGTTTCTCATGCTCTTAGTTTTTAATGTTTTTCCATTTAGATATAAAATATGTAGCGTTTATGTGGTGTCGTCAATCAAATTTATTCAATACAGTTAAAGAGAACGTAGAATAGCAATTTGGCACGCCCTTTAGGTGGCAATAATGATATAATTTCGAAACCTAATTATGTCAAAGACCACCAGGCGACGTAAAAAACGCTGTAACGTGTTAATAACAACATTTAAAACCCATCTAAAGTATAATATTGAGGAGAAAGGTGTAAAATGGAATATATCTACTCATCATCTAATGACAGTTATGATAGACTGGCAGTTGTGAAAGTCAGTTACTTTACCCCATTATTAAGCAGTAGCCTTTTTTAACAAACCTTATTTCAACTAGAGATCGATATAACCAGAGATTCACCTGAGAAATAAGCTACAATTGTGAAGTGCAATTTTTCGCTGAATGTTTTCATTCAGCTGACACAATAGACGTATTACTGCAACAAGAATTGTTTTTATTATTCAAGAGTAAAGAGTATCCTATTGTTTTTATTTCAGTTACACCGCAATTATAAAAGTGATACAAATATTTTGTCAATGAAATGAATGAAAAAAAAATCAGTTCAATCATGGGGATGCAAAATTAAATGGCTTAAGAATACGCAGACAAAATGGTAGAATAATTAAAATAAATGTGAATCACTAAAAAAGCTTTTTTTTTTGTTTATCTCTTATGTTTTGTGAAGTGTTTACTGTCTACTATACAATTCGATTTAACTGGCTTCTTTTCCCTAATTTCTGGTAAAGTATAAAATTTAATGGTGGCCAATTAAAATGATATCTGATTCAATATAAAAATCTTTCCAATCTCTAGATAAGTACGTAACATACATTTAATATTACTTTCACTCCAACCCAAACACAAAAACAACACATAACTTTAAAAAAATCACATGGGAAAAAAAGAGGAAAATACTTCATTAAAGTTATCTGATTCTTTTTTGTACTCATCCTTATGACGTCTATTAACAAGATTACTCTAAAGGAGGAAGACAGACATGTAAAAACATCAATGCTATCTCTTTTCAAATATTATTCTGCAGTGTTGTAGCACGTGAGGTACTAACTACTACTGACGCGGATTGAAGATTTATTTCTTCAACAAGATGGTGAACAATTCCTACATAAATTAAGATAAGATGTTTAAATCTCGAAAGATCTACCGATAGGAAAGGGTTAAACAACGCACAACTGGTAAATTGTAAATTTCATAGTTGGACACTTTTATGATCGGCTCTGCGATGCTGAGATGGGATTGATAAATTCGGTTTGGAAAGGCTTTCAATGCTTTCAAGTACTTCTAAGGACTTAAACTGTTTTCGAAAAGCACAATTTATTTGAAAATGAAAAGATAGTCATTTCCTGTAGTAACTTTGCATCAAGTATGCTATTTATCAGTTTTAATTAATTATTAAAAAAATCATTCATATGTATTCCAAAAATTTATTAAAACATGCTAGCTTAGTGTTTAGTGCAGAAAGCTTCGTCTCCCAACGTCGGTTTATCCATTGGGCGCTTGGGACGGGCACCCAGGGGCCCGGATAAGTTGAACTTAACCAGATTTTCTGGTTTTTAATTTGGATCCTCCAGTGCCAAGGGGCCTGTAGATCTGCGCCCATGGCCCGAAATGAGCGTAAATCGGCACTGCCGTCTCCAATGACATTTCGAGTAGAATCATGAGTTCGACTTATAGTAACATCAAAGACAATCTTTCAGAATAATGGGAGGGGCTTCACGTTAAGTATAACCAGACTTACAAAGTCCTCAAGCGCTATGAAGCTGGTCAATGAAATAACTATATGGGTGTCGGATTCGACCAAGGTTGAAAATTGCAATTTTCGCAACCCTGTTTGTTGTTTTTGAAGTGAAACTTCTTTGCTCACGTAGTAAATGGAAAATTTGCCCAGTTTTGCGTAACAGGGAGAAAGCGAACGGAAGTATAATGATTTCCCCCGCCATCCCCCCAAATCGTCGCAATGGTGAGGAGGTAGCGAGCGGGAGGAAAAGAGAGTGGGGGACACCCTGTGACTTGCGTCATATCTGTGAAAAAGTTGGATGATTGCCCGCCTTTCCAATTGGTCGACTCCCCCCCCCCACTTTTCTCACCAGACCAGGAAACATCTGTCAACGGTTATATGTGTTGCAATGTTTGCGTTACGGTGTAGACAAAATAGCTCTTGCAGCAAAAGTATACCTTTTTAAAACATTTCCTTAGATTGTTGGCCACATGGTGATGTTTTCGGCAGCTAATTTGTTTTTTTAATTTTCATTTGCGTTGAATTATTATTGATTCTAATCAGAATGCCTAAATCAAATGCACAAAGAGGAAAAGAGTTTCGTAAAAGAAAAAGAAAAGAAAAACTAGCAGAAAGTCCAGTCGAAAAAGTGATAAAAAAACCAGAAAAATAGTGCAAATTCATCAAGCACTACTGCCAAATCTCGATCAAAGTACACGAGAGAATATCGAGCACGGAAAAAACATTGTAAAATATTCTCTTAATGCCGAGTTTAATGACTGATGATGGGAATGCTATTGCGACTCATCTAACCAGAGGTTTCTGCAATCATTGGATCCGATGATGATAAAAAGACAATTTTCTTAACTGGAGACTTTAATGTTAATTTTGCTTCAGAAGACCACTCATTGAATTTTTGAAACGAACACTGAATTTGACAATGAACACTGATGCTAGAGAAGGAACAACAAAACACGAAACCACGATTGATGCAGTTTTCTCACGTTTTCTTGATTGACTACAGTCGAGGACTTTCATATCCTACTTCAGTTACCACAAACCCATTGTTTCTTTCTTGGAAAATGATGATGTAGAAAATTGAATAAAAATATTATTTTCATATAATAAATGAATTTTGAATTTTATTTGAATTTAATAAGTTCCCCCAGCAGTTTAATATATTTAGATGTATTTCTGCACTTACGACCAACGTCGCCAAAGAAGTTTCACTTCTATCGCGTGGCATTCCACGCACCATTTTTTAAAGTATTGCAAGTTTTCTCAATGTTTAGCTTAAAACTTAAATGAGAATCCAGCTCAGATGACGCCCTCGTGACTTAATCGCTAATTATTTGTAGTGTTATTTAACTGACAGTTGTATTCGTATTATTTATCTGAAAGTTTGTATCCTTAATTAGAAAAAAATATATTTAGCTTTGGATCTCATTTTATTGAGTAACTTTTAAGAAAAAGGAATTAATTAATTGATTTTTAATTAAAAGAATTACTTCACGAATCATTTACCTTCCAACTAGGAAGTCGTAAATAATGAATTTCAAGGAAAAAGAAAAGACTAATTCGAATTCGATAGAATGTTTTTGTATGTTTAATTAAGTTGTTTTAAAACAATAAAGTGAAATATCGCATGGTATTTGACATTAAATAATTGCATTAAGCAATCTATTTTTCATTAGAAAACTGTAAACATTCTGCAAAATTATCTACGTAATCAAGCTATGACACGAAATAACAGTTCCGAATACAGTTCTAAAAAGTTTACCTTTGATACAATCAAGACAGTATACATCTAATGGTAGAGAATAAAAGCTAAACTAGATAAAACTTTTAAGATAGGGAAATCACATCACATTAATTGATGTACATGTATTTATGTACTGGAACTTTCAAATTAAGACTAATTATTTAACTTAGTACAACAAAGATAGTTAATTTTATATATTACTATTGAAAAAACAAAATACGGCACATAATAGATGTAAAATACAAAAACCAGAAAATAATAATATTGGAACATTTCGTGATGTAAAATGTCTAGAATTTTACTTTTGTTTTTTATATTAGATTTGCAACCAAACACAAATTAGATGTGGAAAGCATTATCATTTTTAGATAAAAATTTAGCAAGTGATTTTTTTTCAAATCTGTTGATTCAGTTCTTTGCATTGATCTCTTGTTCATTTCCCGTAGTTGCTTATGAATATAAATACTCAAAAAAGTGGACTGTAGTTAATTATTTGATATATAATGAAGTTTTTAGTCACTATCGAAATGAGAGACTAATATTGTAAATGTTAGACTCAAGTAGAGAAGTGAAAAACTTCTTCATGCGAATCACCTTAGGCAGATTTATCTCAGATAAAGTCTGATTAAAACTCAGGATATTACTTAGGTTTACGAATTTCAGCTGCCTCTAGCATATATTAATTTTTTTCTGTTAAAATGATGTTTTTACTTAAAATTGAAACCCTTTTGTTTCTTCCCTCTTTAGTTCAAAGAGAGTTTGTGAAATCATTTATACTTCAATAAAAATAAGAGTCATAAATTTCAAAATGACTTGTGTCAGCACCACTTCTTATGAACTCATAAATTATAATAGTTATATTTTTATAGTGTGTTATATCACTAGAATTACAGAATGAACACAATGTTTCAATATCAGAAAAATTACATTTAATAATAAAGAGAATATTACTTACAAAAAAATACACCCGATTGATAATACTGGAAACCTTTCCCCTATTTCTATTTTATTATCCTTTACTGCCCTAATAAAAGGTGAAGTACCTGAAAGCGCTATATCACGACACTTGCTGAACGTAATTAACTTACTTCTCTAACGGGACACATTTAATATAGTATGTTGTGGCTGTACAATGTTTCCAATACTGTAACTGATACATATTATGTTATATGCATCATCAAGCTTGAGATGGGGATTCCATTACACTAAGCACAGCCTCATCAGTCAAAGTACAGCCTTATCGCGTTTTTTATGGGAAATCCAGAATATTAACCTTACGAGTGATTATTTTCGTTGGTAAGAAGCATTGAATGTTATTCAGGTAGCTCAAAAGGATGAGGAAGACGGAATACAGGTTGATTCAAAATTAATGTGACCAATTTTAAAAGCATATAATTATTTATGGTAAATTTTTATCACTTTAATGCCTGTTTATTTTAAATAAATGAATCGTTTAAATAATCAGTCTAACTATTTTTACTAGTGGGAGTAAATTATGGTCCCGAAATTAGGTCCTCCAACCCGAAACGAAATTTTAAAAGCTTTTGAGGATGGTTGCTCAAGCTCTGCTACAAATAAAGCATTTAAAAATCAAGAAAAATATTTTTCTAATGGAATGGATCTGAAATTCGATAAGAAATAAAATTTGACTGGCAGTCAAAAGCCCAAGAAAGAAAAATGTGGACGAAAGGAAGTCCTTGGTTAAAAAGAAAAAAAAAAAAAACTAAAAAGACTTATTACTGTTGAAAATCCCCTGCGTCAAAGAACTTAAATAAAGAAACTACAGGTATCGCAATTGACAATTTGTCATCAGTTAAAGAAAGTTGGCTATAAAAAATGAACAAACAAGTTGATCATCAAATGTCTCTGCAAATAACGTAGAAAAACAAAGAAAACGTTCCTGCTTTCTGTATTTAATATTACGCAAAGGTAGATACAAAACATCTACGACTTCTGATGTAGTACTGTTTCATTTGTCATCTGCAACTGGCAAAAGGTAGATGCAATATAATTCACTTGGAAAGCGTTGGCAAAGGCAAGTTGGCAAGCAAAAGGCAAGTTGGCCGTCAGGTGTTATAGTATAGATGAGAATGTTGTCTCAAGGCTTAAGAAAACCCTCTTTTGTAGAATCAAAGTTCAAAATTGATGCTTAATACGATCAGAATTAAGTTTTGAAGCACATGATCAAAGAATACCCTCAAGGTAACTTTGTCTTTCATCAAGACTCTGCACCAAGTCATACTTCAAAATCAACTATAAAATGGCTGAAATATAAAATAAATAAATTTTCTTTTTCCTGAGAAATGGCTACCATCATCCCCTTACTGTGTACTTTGAGATTATTTTTTATGGGGACATTTAAAAAACAATTAAATAGACGTAAGATAAAAACATTTCAAGGGTTTCAAAAAGCAATCAAAGAAAAAGTTTGAAAAATACTCCCAAAACAGTGGGAAAACTCATTTGGCTTGGTTTAAAGGTTTTATGTAAAGTGTATAATACTAAAGGAAAAAGCATTGAAAATTTCATGGATATAACAGTTCAACAAAAATTTATAATGCTTTGAAATTAGTCACATTATCTTTGAATCAATCTGGGCTTCTTTAAGGCTGAGTAATTTTTAATATGAATGTGGATTTATTATTAAAATGGATGCACGAATTTGTTATGACTAAACGAGTGACAAACTATTGTTTTATAAATCGATTCCAGCATATTAGTTTCAATCTAATAACAAGTTTCAATATTCTATTATCATATTTATTTCGGGATAAACTCTACAAATCTAACAACTGCCAACAATAAATTTTAAAATACTAATATAAGCAATACCAGCGATTGAAAGCAGGACTTATGAAATCAAAATGACAGCACCACAAATAAGTGACTGTGACAAAAGCAATGACAGCTTCTTGAATTAATGTCAGAAGCATGAAGCACTGACCATGACACGAGATAGTGACAGTAATTTGAATTGGAGGCACCACCACAAAGCAGTGGTCATCACTTGAAGTAGTGACAACGCCACAAAACCACTGACCATGACATGATGCAGTGATTGCAAAACCAGCAACTTGACAGCAACATTGTTCATTAAAAAAGGAATAAAAATATGAAAGCTGACACTTAAATTTCACTAATTTTTTGAATAAAAAGTGTAATAAAATTAAAAATATGACTAAATTAAATTTTGTTGCTTGGAATCTATTGTTCTTTTGAATTAAGTTCCAAATAACACTAACGTTTACTAATACTAACGTAATACTATTATTTATTCTATTTGGTGAAAACAATACATTCTTAGTAATTACTTCATAGGGTTTCTCTCTCTCTCTCTCTCTGCGGCTTATTGAAATGTCATCAAATAGACGCGAAAACTATACCATGTTGCAATCATGTTATTTATATTTATCCAAAATTTTCATAAATAATTGTAATAAAAATGAAAAAAAGAATTTAGATTGATGGATGATATTGTAGTTAGATTTAATTATGTTTGATCTGACTTGGATAAATGAGGACTCAAACATGCTTGTATTTTCCAGGAAATGATTGATTGTTTATTTACGTCACACTTAGATGCATTTTCAAGGAAACTATTTTTTTTGTAAATACATGCCGTTTCAAATTCAACTGATTCTACGAATTTTTACACCAGAGGTTTCTAGATTTCAAGCATATATAATTGCAGTTTGTTTTTGAGGCGCTTTCTGTTGAAGTGGCGAAAGATGATCACTGAAAAAAAATTTCCAGTGTCTTAAGCTTTTTTTAAAAATCAAGTAAATGGTTCTTGAAATATTATTGTGAATATCTTGATTTATCAAATTATTAATTTTTCTATATATATATATATATATATATATAAATTATACAATCTCGAACATTACTTCGAGCTATTCAGAAACATTCTTCCTAATTAGAAAAAAAGAGACATTATTTTTCAAATATTATTGGCCTTAAAATGAAAATAGCTTAGATTCAAATACACCAATATATAAACAAATATAATACAATGTATATGTGCAGACCATCAGGAAAATTATCAGAGCTTTGTGTGCTGTCTACAGGATCATGCTGCTTCAAAACTAATTTTAACAGCGGTCATCTTCCATTGGGGAATTTCATCTAATACCAAATTTACAGTTATAAACCCATAAACTACTAGTTGGAATTTTGTAATAAAAGAGAGGTATGACGTTTTATTTTCATTTTGTTAATGATATTATTCTGTTCTGTCCCTGCTACTTTTTTCAATGAGTCTATGCCTATTTACAGAAGACCTTTATGAAAACAGCTGAAATGGATTCTTTTCCCTAGATTAGTATATAATGGCGTTTTCTACGTTGTCGAAAGGAAAACAGATTTTGTCAATTTCTCTACTTTCTATAGAGATAGAGACTATGCTTGTCAATGTAACTTTTGCGGATTTCTGTTCGAGTACAACAATTTAAATTTAGGATACGATATATCTTCGCAAATTTAGTTCAATGCATATCTTTCTTTCGCTGTAAAATCCTACTTATGTTTTTAAAAGTTATTCCCTTTTTAAAATTATTTGTAAACGAAAAAGGTATGTTATAAAAATACTTGTTGCTGTCTCAACCTTTGAGCTATGACGGGTATTGTTTAAAATTATGAAGCTAAATCCCACATTCTAATGGTTCCCTGTTTCAATGCTCCCCCAATTAAAGTATGAGAGTCTGAATAATCTCAGAGGCAGAATACAGTGAAAATAGTTTAATTATTATAATAATGGAACAAGACTTCAATTTTAAACTAGAAATAAAGTGGACTGATGAATGGACTGTGTGATGCTTGGTCTTTCCCAACTATCAGTGCACGAGAGTTAGAAGGAAGATTAGCCATGGTCAAAATAAACACAATTTATTTACAACCCAACAAACTTGAACAACCCAAGATTAGAAAATGTACCGTAAATTAATTAAGGGAGCAAGGGAGAGGAAGATGATATAAGTAAATTTAGTTATACATTTAAAAGCTTACTTTAAGCCAACGCTAATCCGATTCAATTATCTAATTGACAAATCGTCAATCTTAAATATTAAGCAGATAATCCACTGAAAACTTTCGTCTAGCTTTCTATTACCTTACGTTAATCTTCACATCTATCCTTTAGCTTCTAACCCCTCTCTGTCGTCGAACCCGAAAGCTAATGCTTAAATACACGACATAATTTACATAGACCACGTCTTCTTCGGGAGGAAGTTTTCAATTGAATAATATTTAAAGAAGGAACTTTCGCAAGATGATTATTAGGAGGAACGCGGATAGACCCGTTACAACTGTAGTAAAGATAAAAAAAAAACGATTTAGGATCATTTTTGTTCAATATGTAACAGGTCCTATCCGTGGTTCCTATAAATCCTCTTGGGAGACTTCTTAAATGTTGAATTATTATAAAATCGCATTCCGTGGAAGAACAATGATTTATGCAAATGTGAGTTGCTATTTGAAGTCAAGCGAAGAGAGAGAGAGAGGCAGTCGATAGTTGTCACGTTGCTACTGAAGTTAAATAACAGTTATAATAATTAAAGCTATCGGGGTTTAAATAAGTAGATCCCACATCTCACGGAACAAGGTATTGCGTCAAATCAGGACGAGCAACATTACGTTGGATCTTCTCAACAAAGATAAGTAATTTAATAACTGTTATAGACATCTAGGTTAGTAATTGAGTTGTCCGCTCCCTTTGTTTAAGCTTCAATTGATACGTAAAATAAAGGTGTTAATTTTATTAAAATGTCTTAACTCTGAGCATTCAAATTCACAAGCGACCGCAGGGTCGCGGCAAATAGATCATGTAAATAACTGCTGAGCGGGCTCATTTTATTAACTTTTTATATTAATACTACTTACTGATAACGTTTATTCTCAATATTTATTTTACTCAATTCTAAGCTGCACAAACATTTTTCTTAAAGAAATCAAAGTTCTAATATATACGGCATTAAATTGAAATCCCATGATATGCAAGAAAATCAAAGTATTTTTCTGGAATGTGTTTTACAACTGAATCGAGCAATTGAAAAAAAAAATTTAAAGCCTTTTATGCTTATAATGCTTATACAAACACTGCTTTCATCTCGTGTTTTAAATAACAATAAAATAAACAGAATTGAAATAGGATTTTTTTTTGTTATAAGGGAAAACATGCATTTCTCAGACTTTAATTTGATCCATTTATTTTAAGTCTCCAACAAAAATTAAGCTTTGCAGAGTAATAACAGAAATTCTGTGAAGTCTGTCAAGATGAATTTTTAGGATTACATTTGGTGATTTTAAAGAAGTGTGAGTATTTCATGTAAAGGGATCTATTTTCTTTGTAAACGCGTACAACATAATAAATATAGGCGGAGAGTTGAAATTAAAGCTGAAAGAAGGAAAAATAGATTTGACGAAATGAATAAAATTGCATCTGATTTTATATATAAATACAAAAGAATTTCCACTTCAGTTTTTGATAAATAATTTTTTTTCTTTTTTTACACCACTGCAGCGCTTTTGTGGAATGAAATGCTAAATGCAATCTTATTATAGGTACGTTATATGTGATATAAGGCGTAGGAGAAGATGAGATTAATATTTTTTTAACTAAACTATTCTTTGTACGAAATTTTGCAACATTTTAAGAACGCTTGAAAAGTAATTAGAGTTGACTGGTTTGCAAAGTGTAAACGTTGTGTAAAAAATGAGTTTGAAAATAACACTAAATTGCTTTTTGAAAGCGGAATTATTGCTTAAAAGAAACATAAGCGTTATTTTTTTTATTTGAAATACATCCTGGAAAATTAAAATCAAATGTTAAGTTTTTCATTTTTCACAAAACTGTTTGAAAAAGACCAATAAATCTCCCCCCCCCAAAAAAAAACAAGAGGAAAAAAAAAGCAAACAGGGAATTTTAAACGAAATACTTATTTCGAATTTATTGATTAATATTTCTGCAGAGCGACATATACTACTTTAGCATTATAAGAAATGAAAAAGACAAAATAATAATTCGACATTGCCAGTCTTAAATTTAATCTTTTTAGCGGGTACAGTTACAAAGCATGTTGTTTTATGATTTCACAAAAAGTATTCAAAAAATTTCGTTCGGTAAAAAAAGCGACCCGCATTTTCCGTCAAATTTAAAATTCTGAATAATTTATCGTTTGGTGTTTTTCTTTCCATTATAGTAAGTAAATATTTTTCTTGTCACGCATGTAATAGTTAGAAAATAGATTACTTTACTTTGAATGAAATGGAACTGGAAAAGAGAAAAAAATAAAGTCACCAGGAACAGTTACAGTTACGACTGCACAATCACAGCATTGAAAATCACGCCTCTAGAATACCAGAACAACGATTAACATTCTTCCGAAACAATTACTAGAAGAAATTTATTTTCAAATGCAATGCGAAGATTGTCCCATTCTAGAATTCGATACTTTTAATTTTTTGTTCGTTCTTTGTCTGAATTCGCGCCATTTTGCTCTTTTTTTGTTTTTATTTAGTTTCTTTTTCTATTCCTTTTGGTGTTTTTTGGGCCGGGGACCCGAAGATCCGGAGGCAATCGGCAAAGCTCATTTCACGGCTAATTGAGCTTCCTGATTGGCCTTTTACCGCAGACGATTGGACCCTCGCGAAATGTCGTAAAAACCGTTACTTCCCGTGGACTGTCTTCGCCTGTTCGCGAGAAGAAACCATAAAATTGGATTAGAACTTTTTTCCTCTTTCTTTTAAACTTTCTTCGCCCACAACATTTTGCTTCTTATTTATAGAAGTTAGCGAAGTTTTTATAACGACTAACGTTTCCTCCCGTTTCTTTTAGTCACTTGGAATTAAACGAATTGAAATGGTTCTTAAATGCATGGATATTTCTATTACAGTATTTTATTAAAAAAAAAACAAAAATAAAATCTTTATCGCTTTTAATTACGGCAAATTATCCTTTGAATAGGCCGTAACGAAATCGAGTAGATTAGAAAAGTCAGTATAAAAAGAAATTATGGTATAAAAGAATTTTATTTTAAAGCAGTAGTATTGAATATTCTTAAATTTCCATAATAAAAAGAATTCATAGAAAGGAAATAAATTTCCTATTTAAGAATTGTAAAAACTGAATATAGAGCTGACATTTATTAGGTTAAATTAGGACCAAAAAAGTACTCTCATTTAATTTTCAACGAGTAATAAAAAATGCGGAAAGAATAAAAATGCACTTAAAAATGTTCTGTTTTAAGTTAAAATGTCGAAATTCTTAAATGCATTCATATAAAACGATCAATATTTATTCAATTTTATGATGGTAAAAATTGTTTTTATTTGAGTTAAATAGACGATAGAATGCATTTTTAAAAAGTAAATCATGCGAGTACTTGTAGCAGCTTAGAATGCTTCGTGTCCATTTGTGTCCCTTTCCTTAAGATACAATATAAATATCTTAAATACAAATTATTCATAAATAAAAACTATAATTTTACTGGTCAGTTGAAGTAAACCTACACACCAGCAGCAGCAGCATCTCTATCACACATAAAATACTTTTTCTTTTTTTTCTTCAAATATTTTTTTATCCTCCGCCAGATTAAGGCATGACTGCTTTTAATCTATGACGAACAGCCCGATACAATTCACAGATATAATAAAATGTACAATGATTTTTAACAGTAATACCTGCAGCTACATTATTGAGTTCCGAACAAGGGATCAAATGGTCCCCGCACATGTCTATAGCATAGCATAAAGAACAAGCTGGAGAAAAGGCTAAGCCGAATCTGTACAGGTGTTTCATGAGGTAGTCAAGTCCAGTTGTAATTCTAAAGTTACCGACATTGACAGGTCCATTCGATTCACAAGGAATGGGGCTTTCCATTAAAGAGTTCCAATTCTTCCTCCCCCAGAGTCCCGAATCTTCTCTCGAAAAGGGATCTTAAATCTAGCATTGATGATTCTTCTGTAACTTTGGTAACAAATGGGAGGATCAATTTAGGGAAGGTCAGGGCCAGACTTGACCGGAGTATCAGCAAACTCAATATCAATGATTCCAGTGCAGGGTGAATTTGCAACCACTATCCATTGAAATGTAGTGGGAATTTCATTGATGAAGCCCCAATGATGCTTTAGAGGTTTCTTTACAAGCACAAAAGACTACTAACACACAAAAATATTTACAAATACTAGGAGTACATTTAAGGTAAGTAATAAATCTCTCAAATTGTTTGAGACTTTGTGAGGGACTTTGATTGTGAGTGACTTGACTAATTGTGACTTTTAGAGAAAACAAAACAAAAAATGAGCCAAGATGGCCTACAACACATCTGCATTCGGAAGAAACAAAACCTTCACACAAAGCTCGCTGGCAAAGCTTACCGACCTCTCTCTTCGAGAGACAATCACCGAACTTCCAAATATCCACACTAAGCTCGCTGGAGGAGCTTACCGAACTCTCTCTTCAAGAGACAATCACAGAATTTCCAAATATCCATACTAAGCTCGCTGGCGAAGCTTAGCGACCTCTCTCTTCGAGAGACAATCTCTGAATACCCTGGTGTGATACTCTCGCACGTGCAGTACCTCGAGTCAGTCTCGTTGCCATCTAGAGTTTTTGAATGTGTGTAGAGTGTTATCCAATCATAGAATTAATCACAAATTGACTACTCGGTACAGATTCCTAACTTAAAAATAGGTCTGAATATATATCTTTAATAGGGTGGGCGGAGATTGAATGAATATTGGTAACAAATAAGAAAATCAGGTTGGGGAATAGCAGAACCAGTCTTGTCCTGTGTGTCTTTTCTTTAAATATAAAACAATGAGGTTGTGTGTGACAATAAGTTAAAGGAACACGAAATGCTTTCGCTTTCCAATTTTAATGTATCTCATAAAACTTCTAAATTCACCGAACACCGATGTAAATCTCGCGTAAAAGAATAACTTCGTTACGATACGTATTTTTAAACATAAAAAGAGTACTTACTTTCCTCTTCAACGCATCGCTCACCATCTGCTGTATATTTCCCACCCGGACATGTATCATTACAGGACGGTCCCACACACTCGACTGCAAAAAAAGAAAAAAAAAAGGATGAAGAAACCAATTTTGAAAGTCAATAATACAATGATAACTTAATAAAAACAGGGAAAAAAGTTACCCAACGAAATACCTGAAGCCCCAGACGGAAGTAATATAACACACAAAAAGGAGAGCCGCAGCTTGTTCTCTCTAATACATCTATATACATACATATAACGACGTATCTCTTCCACGTCACATTTTCTCTCATATGACAGTCGTTTTAAAACCTATTTTTCACTTTGAAGATAGAGAGGTGCTGAAAATACAAGGGGTGGTGGAAGTTTTAAAGGAAGACGTTAAAAAAGAAAGAAAGAAACGAAAAAAAGAATGAGGGGGGTACTTCGAGTAGCTAGAGAAAAGAAATATTTTCGCAGAAGGATGGGGGAGGGGGGAATGTAACTTCTTGGGTATTGTGTGATTTATCGCCGGGTAATAAGAAAAGAGTGAACAGCGGCGGCAGCAGCAGCGACCTATTTCTAAACTCCGATCGTTTCCTATCTCTCGCTTCATCGTCTGATGGGGGCTGGATTTTTTCTTCTTTTCACTTTCGTTCTTTTCTTTTTTTCGATAGATGTACCTGTCTTTCACTCGATAGGGTCGACGACAAGAAAAGAGACTTTTGGGACATGATAAAGAGAGAGAAGGAAATCAAAATTGATCAATAATCGAAAACGGAACTGTCGACCCCAAAGTTACTATTGAGTCCCTTAGAAAAATCTTCTGAGTAATGAAATCTTGAGAACAGAGGATGTTTCGTCTAGGTTAGCCTTTTTAAACAGATTTACGGAAAATCAAATTTTGTATGATGGAACCAAGGTTTATAAAACAAAATTAATAATCACCATAATAAATTTTTAAGAAAAAAGGTTCGATTCTTGTATTTTTCTCACAAGGAAGTGGTGATCCGTATAAAAAATCTCTTACATCTCATCCGTGAATAAAAGGAATTTAAGTCAAAACTCATCGGAGGTCATCGTAGAGAATAATGAGGTTTGTTTAACGTTAAATACAACTAAACTTTAAAACATTTACAGGGTGTGATGTGAAAATTGGAAGAATGACGTAACATGTCAATAAAATATAGTTCAAAATAAAGAAATTTGCAAATACTTTGCAACGGATCTATACGCGTCTATAACTAACCCCTTGGGGACTTTTCTGGGGCAATAATATTACCAACCAACTTTTACCGATGCAAGGAAACGTGATAATGCAAATTAAGTATATTATATAAATTCCGTATTCGCGAGTTTTGAGAGTTAGTTGGTGAGTGGAGGATCGTGAAATTATTAAGTGCAAATTGGAGTTTATCAATTGAAGAAGTCTAAGAGAGTATCACTCGACGGTGATTAAATCCGGATAAGGATTGCATTCCAGGCCTCAACTGGAGGACTCAACTTCATAAAAGTACAGGTATCGTGATACTCGTTTAAATAGAAGTTTAGCTTATTAGTGCGCGACGTAGTTTATATTGAGCTTGTGTAAGTTATCGTGGAATCAGTTGAGGTCCGTAATATTATCCCCAGGCTAACAGGTCTCACCTTCGCGCTCTGCTATCTGGTCATTTATCTTAGTTAGATTATTATTGAGCTTGCTTGATATTTTGGTGACAATAAAATAATTAGTGCGAATCATGTCTAGTGATTATTCAGTTCCTCCCACACATCTAGCAGGGTCCGAGAGTAGACAAGGGGGATTAGAGGGAAGCAGGAACCGACAGGCATTACAACTCCTTTATGGAGCAATAACATAAGGCTTTAGAGACAGAAAAATGCTTTTGACACGAGTAAAACATAGGACTATAAAATACTTTAAATTTCTATTTACTTTTTTCATTAAAACACCTTATTAGGTGTTCGTTGCCTAGTGTAATGGTGATGTAGTCCTAAGAAAACAGTTCATTTCCAAATTTACCTACCATGACAAATAGAACTTACATACCAGCAGGATTTAGCATGTAATAGCTTCATTCCATACAATACTCTTTGAAGGAGTCGATTTTCGAATTTGTAGCACTTCATTTATTAATCAGTTACCTGGCAGCCTTTTTTCAGATTCCTAATTCATCATTTAAGAAAACACATTTTAAATGTCTTCTTATATACTTTGCTATTATTTTCATAATCTATTTTTAGTTTAATTTTGAATTTTGTGTGCATAGACTCGACCAAATATAAAAAAAAAGAAAAATAAAAGAAATAAAATATAAATATATAAAAAATAAAAGAAAACCAGTATTTATGAAAAAGTTTATGTTAACAGAAAAAAAATTAATCATTTTTGATTTTTCCTAAACATATAATACAAGTCGAATGATACAGGCAGAGATCATTTGTTTTGTAATAGACTATATTTGTGTTATAGTAAGGTTCCTGATGAGTTCCTGACATTTTTATTGGTACGATGAAGCTGATGTAATGGGGAATGTCAGTTAGTCCCTCCCTCCTGGATTCATCGATTACAGATCCACATCTCTGTTGTTTGGTTAAGTCTGATACGAATGATGATCCACATTTTACGTAGCAATAACTTATCTTCAGTCGAACTCAGAAAAGTATTCGAGTGACACTCGTATTTTTCTTCGAGACATACCGTACTTGTTAACGCAAAACTACCATATGAAAAAATTAATCCAGAACTGCAAAACAGCATTCTATTAATCTTTGTACAGTTTTGGTAAATAGCTTTATAGGTGCCCATGATGTGCGTTCGCGCTAAAACACTAATCATTTGTATATCTCATCTTAGCTTACTCACGGCTTAGCTAACTTTGGATGCCTCCTTTTGAGGTTCAGTAACGTGGAAAGTTTATTACAGACTATTTTTGCCTAGTATTAAAAATAGTCATACATTCGCGGCGGTTTATTTTTAGATTGAAAAATACTCAATATTACCTCTGTATAATGTACAGAGATTAGCATGCTTAATTAAATTCATTCTGTTTGAATGAGTCGATTTTATCCATGTTTCACATTTCGCCTCCTTCAGCACACTGCCAGATTTATATTTAGCCTTACATGTTAAAGTGCAAAATGATGAGTTTATACAAATATTTCAAAAATTTAAAGAAGCTCTGTTATAAAAGGATATATTCCCTAAAATAACAGGAATTTATTTTAATGCTTTTTGTATGCCATGATGTGTTCCATCATGAGTTTTGCTCCCTTACATTAGTCAAATATAAGCGTAAGCACTCAAAAACATTCACTCATAAGCACTCAAAATAATAATGAACAAGTTATTTCAATCCAGTTTTATTTTATTTACATACCTGTTTGCTAAGCCAGTTCAATTGAAAAAATATTTTTACGAATTTTGTATAAAATAGTGTAAATAATTTGTATTCGGATGTGTAATGCATTTATATTACTCTGATATATTTATTTTATGAACGAGTTATTTCAATCCAGTTTTATTTTATTTACATACCTGTTTGCTAAGCCTGTTCGATTGAAAATATATTGTTACGAATTTTGTATAAAATAGTGTAAATAATTTGTATTTGGATGTGTAATGCATTTATATTACTCTGTGCTATAATTATTTTATGTTAAAATTGTAATATTCACAAGCAACGCCGTCCCTTACGTTATAAAGGCGATTCAATGGGAACTTGGCGAAATCTTGGCAATAGAGCTAAGTTGGCATCATTTTTTTGCGATCAAGTTGGAGACTTTGGGACTTTCTGGATTCTTTTAGAAATTTGTGGAGAAATCCACTAATTTCAAGACCTATGACACAAGCGGATCTTTCTCGAAAGTTCCGAGAAACCTACAAATAGAGAGATGCTCGCCGAAGATCAGTCAGTCTTGTTTCGACCAGCGATTAGTGAGTCTGGATTTGACTAGCGATTAGTAGACTTGTGTTGAGCGTGATTACTGATTAGCTCGGCTGTTGAAAAAGACAAGCAGTGCTTGTGAATAATCTTTTACATACGTGCATTTTTGACACTGATAATAGTGTCTGTGCTGTTGAAGGTGTGAAGTCCTTCTGGTATTTATTCTGCGAATTTTGCTGCTGAATCCTGTATTTCAAGGATTGATTTACGTCAATAAATTCTCAGCGCTCTTAAAAGAACTGTCTTGTTCTTTGCGACTGATTTGCATAAAATCCTCGAACCCCAATCAACGTAACAATATATTTATTAATTTTAAGGATTCCGAAATTTAAATACTAATCGCGTAGAATAGTATTCATGAAATTCTAGAGAGCTTTCATAAATAAAGGTTAAAAGTGGAAACCTTATAGGTTGAAATTTAAAATATTATGCATAAAATGCATGAGTTATATGTAGATTATTCATTAATTAACGCATCGCAAATTGCAATATTTCTTATAACAACTTATAATGATACTGAAATACAATTTTCCTGTTGTAGCTTAAAGGATATATACAATAATCTTTTTGGCTATTGGAATAAAATCAGCAGTTACAAGTAAAAACAGTACTAAACAATTGTAACAAAATATAACACAAAACTATACAGTGTTATAAAATAGCAATAAAGTCTTAGATGTTACTATCAGAATAAGAAGGAAGAATTTATAGCACTAATACGTATAAAAGGTATATACAAGAATTTCTCATAGTTTTTGCGTAATATTTTATGACTTGCATCGAAGTATAATAAACGTTTTACTAGAACGTATCTTTCTGCATTTATCATTCACAGCTATTGCTATATCTTCAGCGCAATGATAAAAATATGAAATATCTGGAAATTCTTTTGGGACTTTGTAACAGGAAATATATCATTTATGGAGAAAGAGAAAAACGTTGCTAAAAAGGTTATTTTCTTCCTTTTAAAGCATATATAAATTGCTTAGTCCGGCTTTTAAAGACATTTGGGGACATTTCAGTAAGTTAAAAGGAAATATGCAAGAAAACTTATTTATTTCTGAGTTATAGCTTATAAAATAATTTAATGAGTTCATACTTAAAAATTCACGAGGCTAGAAATAATACGTAAATCAAAATCATTTATTACAATGAAACTTTTCAGATGTTATGTTTCAAACAATGCTCGGTCCATTTTCTTAACACTTTTAAGGCAATAATATTGTAATTTTTAATTCTTTGTTATTTATATAAAGAAAAACAAAGTGTTCCCTTGCGAATTCTATATCTGTGAGTATTCGTGAAAATAGACGAGGATTGAAAGATAGTTAATAAAGGATGCAAAATTATGTCTGTTAAGAGATATTTTCTCAAGAATTTAAATGTATCTAAAGGAACTAATCTGACAATGTTATTAACGCTTTCAAATAAAAATGACTTTAAAAGCAAATACTGCATTCACTCAAGATGCGTTGTATTATTAAATTCCCCTTAGTAAATAATTAGATAAACAATATCAAAATATATTTGCTTCAGTGTATTTAATTCAATGCTTAGATAGTAATTTTTCAAACACATTTTCTGAAATTACATTTTTATACATAATTGTATTTCTTACAATTTTTAAATGAAAGAGCAGTGGGTTTTCAACGCATTTTCAATTAACCTCAAGGGTAATATATTTTTTGAATGAGGATTCAAGTTTTCTGAATGAGGATTCAAGTTTTCTGAATGATGATTCAAGTTTTCTGAATGAGGATTCAAGTTTTCTGAATGAGGATTCAAGTTTTCTGAATGAGGATTCAAGTTCGTTTAAAAGTTATTACAGTCTTGACTGACTCGAAAATATTAAAAATACTGCAATCTTTCTGGCATCGTGTTATTCCTTCTTTTATATTTCGATACTTCCTTTTTTATATTACTTAGATAAAAGTTTGGAAATCTCGGATGTTCTTTCAGAAGAAGGTATTCAGGAAAAAAATTGTATTGTACTAAATGAACCGATATTAAATTTAATACAATCGAGGATGAATTTGCTGACGAACGGCACTTTAATATTTGACATTTTTTTTTCCAGTTTAAAAATTACAGAATTATTTCTAAAATTTTACGACTCAAACGGGAAAAAAAACAAGTTTACTCCCAGAATTTTATAATTTTGTTTTCTTATTAACAGAAAAAAAATATAGAATGTGAAAAACTTTGAAAACGCTGACAACGATAAAACCACAAAAGAAAGAAAAAAAAAACACCAAAAGCGGAAGAAAACGAAATTGTTCCTCAACAAGAATTTTCCGCTGAAACAATGGAAGAAAAACATCTTTTCCTCAACATTCGACATAAGAAAGGGAACATAACCAACACAGATCAGTTTATTTTTTTCTCGCTATTCTTTACAATGATTGGCAGGTAAGACCGTAAATCGATGACGTACTATAAAATCTTTTTTACTCTTTTTCACTCTATCTATCAGTCTAGCTGCGAGATGATGTCTTTCCAAAGGACACTCAAAACGAAACAAAAACAAAAATGATTTTTTAAAAACTTTTGTGTCTATTTTATTACTTTTTTGGGCCCTCCTCTAAAATTGGTTAGTTGAACTTGAATTATAGTTGAGGTCGTCAGAAATGTATTGGAATGATTCCAATAGCTGTAGTTTTTTGAGGAACTTTGAGGAAAAGTGAGAATGTTGTATATACAGAACAAATTATTATATTCTCAAAATGAATGATGGATTGCATCTTGTACCGAATATGAAGAAGAACCTTACTACATACTATTATCATGCTTTTATAGAAATGCTTGGTTGCTTTGAAAATTAAAAAAAAATTGTCATTTAACCCTTTAACTGGTTTGCTCGTACAGTATGTGTGGGGGCGTATGTGTGTGGGCACCATTATTTTTTCTTTATATCTTTAATTTGCACACTTTTTAAATTTTTATAGTGATATTATTAGTGCTAGCGTGGGTGTTAAAGAGATGGAGTTGGTCCTAGGCACTGAAATACTTCTCATGCGGGATTTTCTTTGCTGTGAAGGGGGGAAGTTTTCATTGAAAACAGGAATTTAGATTTTTTAAAATATTCGATAAAGAGAACAAGGATTGGCAAGAAAATGTGTAATTTGTTATTTGAGAAGAAATAAAAAAAATGGAAAGATAAGCCGATATTATTTTTGTTCCCATTGCAAATGTAAGACTTATAGTCTCTCTCTCTCTCTCTCCTCACACACACACACACACACACACACACACACACACACACACACACACACACACACACACACACACACACACACACACACACACACACACACACACACACACACACACACACACACACACACACACACACACACCTCAACCGTTTGAAGAAAGAGGTCCGAACATGAAATTTTTCTTAAGTATGAGATAAATTATTTTAAGATACATGAAGGATTCTTCATAGCATGCAGAGTGTACTTATAAGAAGCATTAATTTATGGGTTTTTGTGTTCCACATTATAAAATAAAAAATAGTGTAAAAATTTTAAAATTGAAAATGAAAATAGAATTTTTTCATTTCTATATTCTTTTAAAAATTATGTTTAGTTGTATGCATAAAAGTGTGCCCCCTTTTGGAATATTTTAGGCAAAAGAATTTGACAGTTAAAGGGGTTAAGTTATATTAGAAAAAGGCAGTGTGTGTGTGTTTGATTCAAATGTCACGTACCACTCACTCACGTACACACAGACACACGCATTCCAAAATTTTTATAAAAGAAATAGTTTTTCTACAAAATTCTTGAGTGCAATATTCTTCAAATTAATTTAATAATTTTTTTGCAAATATCTATCAAATGAATTAGTTAAATATATATAAATATATATATATATACAGAGTAATTATATATAATGACTCGATTTTTATATATTAATATAAATTAATTAACAATTGTTCAAGTAATATTTGACTTTTTGACTCAGTCAAAATATCAACCTCTCCCACCAATCATTTCTTAGCATCCAATCAGGTATTACAGAATTTTATCCACCTTATTTAAAAAACCGATAAAATGAGATTAAGATTAGTTCGGTAAAAAGGTTACTAAGGTATTCATAAAAAGCCTTTCATAAATTTGAACAAGGATAACTAACAACCATATTCAGGCAATAAATTTGAAAACAAATTATTAATAATCCACTAAAATGAAAAATCTAAAAAACCCCACTAGAAATTCGTCAAAAAGAAGTTTTCTCTATTTTGTAGTATCTAGATTTGCGATCAATTTAATGATTAAACATAATTCGATGCGTTTTAGATTAAAAAATATGCATAAAAATATTTGTTCATAAATTTAAGTGCAAGTATATTATGCACAAAACCCTGATACAGATATATCGGACAAATTTCAAGTCTGTAGGTTAAATAGTTTAAAAAATGGTACTATATATTTTTTGTCTATAACGCTCCGATTACCACAAAGCACGTTCTTAATGGATCTCAACTCTATAAATAAACATTCCTAACAAAGCGTCCTTGAGAGTTGATTTCCGTAATACCTGTTCTTAGCAGATCGCTTCTCAACAAAGGAAACATGCCTCCTAAGTTTAAAGTTTGCAGTTCTGATAATATAAAGACGAGAATTTTTGTCTGTAACGTCCTTGCAACCTCCCTTGGTAGTCGAGTTCCGGAAAATACGCTCCAAGGTGATCTGTACTCATAAAAAGAAACATGCCTTCTAAATTTCAAGTCTACATGTCTATAGTTTCAGAGATCTTGTGATAAGGGGGTGAGTCGCTTTTCTCTTATATACGCATGTATAGGTAAGCAGAATTATATTTATATGTAAACTACTTCTATAAAAGTAAAGTACGAACTGTAGTAAATCACGAATACCAAAAATTTTGTCGTTCTATATCTAGTTTTTCACATATGTCAAGAATGAAACATTAATGAATTAGATCAGTTGAATTGCAGCAATGAAACCAGGTGTGAAACTTGCCGACATTCTGGAGATTAAAGATATTATAACGAATATTGGGGATTGGGTGTAATTTACTGAGTATATTGTGACGGGGTTTTTAAAATACTGGCTTGACCAAACAAAATCATTTACAATTTCTACGGTGGATTTCAGACTTAATTGGACACAGTGCGATTCAAATGACAAAAATCGGTCAAAAAATCAAATTTATTTTTTTAGCTTAATTTATTCTTTATATATTTTTCTATAACCTCACAAAATTTGAAAACTCTAAGCTGAAAAGAAGCAGAAATATGACAGCTTTTACATTCGTTTTTATTCACATCCATATGGCAAATCAAAATTTTAAACTTACTCATCTCAGAAAGATAAAATATCTCGTTGGTCTTCATTTAAAATGCTAAGGCTTTTTTTCTATTGTGCCTAATGCTTTGAATTTTTTTTACCTGTTGCTAAGTGTACATGGAACAAAAGTTGGTATGCATTTTTGAATCAGAGCAATACTTATTTTTTAAAAAATAATAGAACTCAGAATTTACACATTTTTTAAGGAATTTTCAATAAGCATTCATAAAAAAAAGTATTGCACAAATACCAATCATGTTATCGCAAAACCCATACCAACTTTTGTTATACATAGTTTGATGTACTAGTAAATCAAATTTCATGCATGTACGTAAATTTTTGTAAAAGGAGTAGCATTTTAACAACACATCAAAATTTTTTTTCCTTAAAAAAATCAAATGGCAAGTTTTTTATGAAATTTTGAGCTCAAAATCTGTTTTACATAGTATACACACATAGGACGCAACCAAAATAATTTTGAAAATCTTTAAATTAAAAAATTTTGCGTAAATCGTACCATGTCCTCTTAAAAATATTACATCATTCCGTTTTTATCCAATATAAACAAACTAACTAATCTATTTGTAAAGTAAACCATTACCACATCATATCATCAACCATTTTCCACTTAATTTTCGAATAAAAAGAATTCACTTAACTATTTTTTCCCACGCCCCTACCGTTCCTTTTATAATTCAGGAAAATCAGCAAACCCCGTGAAGCACAAGATTCGGTTAATCGAAAACCGGAACAGACTCTGCAGAAATCCCCCATACCTGCTACAAAACGCCCCATTCCATTCATTAATCTTTCCTCTTCCAGGGGCGTAGCGAGACGGGGTTATAGTAGTTTTCGCCGCCCTGGAAACAGTTAACATTTAATCATGGCCCTTTTCTCAGCTCCGTTCATGCTCTGTCAGGCATTGCACAGTTCTTGAAAAATGAACCCTGGCCGTTTCTCATAATTCACGTTGGACTACAAAGGTAAGGAAAACCGTGGCGTGAGAGAACAATGCGACATTTTAAAGGAGAGGTATTTGGCAAAGCCCGCATAGTTCCTTCTTTTCGCTAAGTTAAATTCTATAATTTCGGGAAGTGGAAGTCGACATTAATTTCATTCTTTCCATTTTTGCGGAGTCTAAAAGTAAATAATTATTATTTCCGCGAATGTAAATGGAATAAATTACTATTTTTTTTTATCTAGGAATTATTTGGATTTTCCTTTTAGGTAAATAATATATGTAAGCTGCTGCGTGATTAATTTTTTTCGTAAATGCTTGCCCTCGTAAGGCTGTGGCGTATCGAACTCTGTAACGGCAATTCCACTGGGAGGTTCTCAAACATCCCCCTTACAGCCAGGATCTCTCGCCTCGGACCCAATCTTCGGTCCACTCAAGAAAGCTCTGAAGGGATGGCAATTTCCCGATTATAATGAGGTCCAAGCTGTTGGTGAAAATTGGTTCCACAACCAACACTGGAGCTTCTTCATCCATCATGTCGTGGAACTCTCTCTCTCTCTCTCCCTACTTTTAATAAGGGGTAGGACGTAATCAATTATTCTATTGAGTGTTGTCTGAGTATCTCTTTAAAAACAGTTAAAGTTTTTCCTAACAACGATAGAAAAAACTTTCGATTTCTAATAATAGTTCGCGTTTATTGCTGATAATTTATAATAAAAGGCATGCCAACTAAATTAAATATCACAAATCTCTATCATTTTGATTAGAAATTACCTAACTTTGAAATTTAGCCCTATGTATTCAATCTTTATTTTTTTTAGTCCTACGGTTTGTATAAGAGGATGTAAAAAGGTATGAAGTCGCTGCATTATCACTACATGCATAAAAAAGGGAGACATTGGAACTGATTCCCATTTTCGAATTATTTATGGGATTCATCGTTTCTAAAAGAATAACTAAATGTAAAATGTACCCACATGTACACTCCATCATTTAGTTTCAAATAGGGCTCCGTATTGGTAATTACCATTGCAGACCTAGTACATTCCCCGGGAGCAGGTATCACTTTTTAGTGTGGCTCCAAAGAGGTATATACCAATTGCTGCAATGTAATTTTGATTGCCATTTTCTTCCTCAAAGTAAGGCACCTCAGTTCTTACGATGCGAAATTGTTCTCGAAATTTAATTTTGCCGAGAGCATCCAAACCAAAAAGGCACTCTAACATGTCGCATAATCATACGACATGATCGCTGTCGATTTTGTGCATTTAAAAATCCATTGACTTGGGCAGGGGTCGAATCCGCGAACTCTGGCGTACAAAGCTCACACAAGTGTACTTAAAAAATAATTAACGACTACAACACAGTTATGGAACCTGTTACGTAAAACAGCAAACGATTTTATTCGAATTTTATTTATTTCTCAAACAAATGATTTACACACACATATGTATTAATGATGCAATTTATAATTTACCATAGTATATTTTGAGAAAATAATTATTTATCACAGAATTTCCAATATATAAGTATTCATTTTTTATAAAACAAATAATCCCCCATAAGTAAACAAAACCCCTTTCTTACTTTGCTTTGGCGTGGACATTTTCTTTGCTTCGCAACGAGCACCGTCATATCCAGGAGGACATTCACACGTTCGTACTGTGGAACCAATATAGTATCTGAAAAAAGAAAACAGAAACATTTAGATGTCTTTAAAAGCAACGTGAAATTACATGGTTGTAGAGAAGAAAAATTATCAATCATTAAATACAATAATCATGTTACCATATAATAAAACTAGTTATAAGATTTTTATGCACGATATAAAGGTGAAAATCATGTAGCAAACTCGTGCCACTGATTCCTGATAATCCCTAATAAAGGGAGTTTTAAGCGTATCTTCCCTATCCGATGGGGAAATTCAAACAGTTAAGAATAGCCTAATTAATTATTTTGTTTGGCACGGTGGCAATGATAATTTTTGTATCTTTTTGTTTTTATTGAATCGATTGCTGCATGTAACATCATTGTCTAATATTATATTGTTCCTGTAGTTTTCTATAAAGGCCCAGAGGTCAAGTTGTAGTGTAACGGGCTTCCACAACACAAGTTTGGGGTTCTATCCTCGGGCTGGGCAAGGTCAATTCAGCCTTTCATCCCTTAAGTGGGTCGATAAATGAGTACCAAGCTTGCTTGGGGACTAAACACTGGAGTTTCGCTTCAGACTGACCACCTGATCGGGACATTTGCTTATGCACCTCAGCGCCCATCGGTCATGTATACTGAGATGGGCACAGTAGGCTTTGGCCCTCAATGGCTGTTGCGCCACTCAGTTTAGTTTAGTTACTCTAAATGTTACATGGTTTGGTTTGATGACAAATTTTGCAATGTCTATGTATATTTGGAATTGAACAACATAGTACTTGTACTAAGGGAACATATTACAAAATAATTTAGTCTTTATTTCAAAGGGAACCCATACTCTTTGAGATACTTTTATGAAATTTGATGAGTTCTGTGAGTTTCAGAGAGAAAATAAAATATTGCAATTGTAAATCAAATAGTATATGCTTAAAGCTGTATTTTCAGAAGACGTAAAGTCTCTTTTATGTAAATGGTCGATAGGGTAATATTTTGCACATTGATTAATAAATAATGAAAAAATAGAAAACTGCTTGTATAGACTCTATAATTTTTAAAACACTTTTATTTATTTTTATTGTAATTTTATACACCCCTCCCCCAAATATGTGCAAAATTTTTAAAGAAAACTTCATTTAAAATTAATTTTACAGAAATATAAATTGTCAATGGATTTAAAATGAATGCAACTGTTAAAAGTTAAGATAGATAAATACAGATACAATGGCCAAAACCTTAAAAAGGCTGCATATATTTTTAAAACAGAATTTTTACAGTTTGATAAGTACATTCCCCAACACTGCCAACAACAAAAGTGAAAGGAGAAAAAGCATTAAATACCGAGATATCAAATATCACTTTAAAATTGATACATTGTATAGAGGAAGACATTAGTTTGAATAGAAATAAACGATGAAATGATTAAGTTTTGCATACTATAGCATAACAATAACCAAACTATCAAGGTAAAAGCCCTGTTAAAATATTTTCGGTAAAATTTCTACGATAACGCAACATGCACTCCAGGAAAAAAAAAACCTAGGTTATTAAAAAAATGGACGGAACAAAGTACAAGCGAAAACATGAGTTCAACAACAGTACCATAAACCCCTCAAGGTTAGATACTTATCAAAGATAACAGCTCCCAACGAGCATTCTTGAGAATTTTTGCTGCTCAAAAAATATTTGTGATATTCTAAAGAAGATAAACGTCAAATATATTACACAAAAAGGGTGAAAAAAGTTTTCCTTCTTTTTACCTTGCTGAGTATTATGTTATCAGCTTGCTTTACTTGTGGTATTTTTCTTTTTGTATCATAACTTACTGTGAAGGATCTCATTTAAGCTGCTCTTAACTTTTTAACATGGGCGATTACCTGCAGCCTTCGATGTGATTGGATTAAGCGGTCCTTAGTTCATGACGTTATAATATTTTTTTCTGTTTATAAAGTAAATAAAGCTTTAAATGATGCGCTTATATGGTTTTAACACTTATGGTTTTAAATTTTTATTCACACATATTTTTTTATTATAACTATTTTTTAACATTTAAAGAACGTTTCAAATTTTTTGTTAAAACGGAAAGATATTTATGAATATTTTATTGGATGATTATGTTTCATAAAACCTAAGTGCAAAATTTTATACCATGCGACGAAAATCAACTATGATAATCGTTCTAGTAATATGGCTATTGTTCGAACTTACCGAATTTATATTTGCTTTAGTGGTGCATTTTTTTTATGGCCAACAAATTAGGCTTAACTGAATGAATAGCACCATAGGGACTCTAGAGGGTTGAAATTTAGCTTTATTCTAAGTCAATCATGTGGTTAAATGGGGATTAAAGTACCTATCTAGACTTTTACATACGTCCTTTATGAGCTCATTTAAAAACATTATGAAGCAATATTGAAATATTAGATCAAAATCTAACAAATTAATAAATTTCAAGAATTAATTTGAATATAAAGAAATTTAAGGTTCTCTAGTTCTTTAAATGTCGTTATTATTTATAATGGTTTATGTGATCATATAAATATGAACTTAGAAATGTTACTCGCCTAATTCAGATGTATCTCCTAAATTATTATATGGGGAACGTTTCGAGAGTAAGCTTCGTAATTTTTTTTGAAAAATAAGATAATATAGCAGGTGAAACAACCAATCAACGTAAGAAGCTATATTCGGTGCTAGTGTGTGTGTAAAGCTGCAAAAGAAGTGTCAGCATAGGGACAATGACGCATGCGCAGATAAGATAGAGTAGCAGTAGACCGGTGTTCCCGAAGTTATTTGAGTAAAAATCACGATGGTGCGTTGACTACGTGGTCACCAATGACAGTATATGCTATTATCCGGTATGAAACAGGGGATTAGTGTGTCCATCATCCATGAACGCCAGAATACTATGTATTGAGAAGCGGCTATGTTTTATCAAATGTTTGTTCACTGGTGTTACATGTTTAGAGAAGGATGGCAAATTTGGTGGATGAAGATCGTATGTCTGGATCTACGAATGAAATTGCGTGAGAACAGGAGATGGTGTACCTTAATGACGTGGAAGCAACGAAGTTCACCAGTGAAGAAAAGTCCTTACAAAGCAGTGCTGAGATGGAGCAGGCTGTGAACTATCCTTTGCATTGCAGGACACCGAGTTTTATAGGTTCTTCATACTGTTTTCATGTGGCGATAAATGTCTCAATGTCGGTGAAAAAAGTGACGAATGTCCTTTGTATATAGTAAGCTTCTTATAAAATGCTTGAAACAGAATTCGTAAAAATATACAAACTGAAAAAAAATTGTTTAGAAGTTCAAGGCATTGTTGATTTTTATTTCTTCTAATCATTCTTTATATAAATGACTTAATGCCTATGTATATGCACTTAATGGTTGCTTAATATTAATCACCAATCCACTATGTCATATTTCAGTTGGAAATCGTCAAAAGTCCTGTTATTAGACATATTTGTTGCAGATCATTGGTTGCTTTCTTAAAATAAGATGTTTTAAAAATCCTTTTTATTTAAACCACCGTCTTAAAAATCAATTAACGGAAAATAAATTGCTGTAAAAACATTTTAAGCAACATATTTAGCTCCAATGGCAATTCAAATCCCATAACTGACGCGCAAATCTCAGCCTATCAAATCATTCGGCTACGATAAACCTTAAAAGACAATTATAGAACGAAAAATGATTCTTTTAAGGAATTCAAGAGGTCAAAACGTAATTAAACTTTTAATCCTTGAACCAATCCACGATAAAGTGAAGTGAAACAGCGCTTACGGATCACATACCGCGGGACTCTTCTCAGGTTTCAAGAATTTGCGCAGCAAGAATTTATTACGTGGCATTCAGTTTCTCACAATTCAGATTAAAACTTAATTAATAACGGGATCAAAAGACGTACATTTAAGGCTCTTAATCCACTCAGCTTGTAATGAAAGCATGTGTTCATTATTCAACTGTGCAGTGAGAACGGGGGGTTTGGAAACCTTATCTGGATGGGGATACTTTGAAATGGGCACTGCTAATGCTGGAATGTATTCTTATATATCATTTCATTTCAGTTTGCTAGTGAATCATCTAGGAGTATTTTGTTATTCACGGTCGTTAAGAAAATGTCGTGTTATAGCTTTTGATTAAAATCTGGAGTTGGATTGCATTATGCTGTTGTATTTGACTAAGATGGTAAGTTTGTTAATTACAAATGCAGCAAAGTATGAATAAAAAGCGTGTTATACTCCAATATCATACAAAAATATTTACAGAAAGATTTATTTTAATTGTTGTATGTGCATTTATCATGTTAATTAAGTCTTCATTAGATAATATACGACGAAAAATATAATAACATTTCGTTAGATAATATATTAACATCAAATTCAATAAACTATTCATTGATTTGCAGTTGATTATTTTAGCAATGGGCACATTGCTATATTCTAATGTCTACTTATAATTATCAAATACATAAAACACAATTCAAATTTTATTACATGCATATTCAGCTTCCTGTATGAAATGTAGTTGTTTAATTCTGATATAATATTCCTATTTAGCTTTTGTTCTACTATGAAGCTCTATGTTTTAAATATATATATCACAGAGCAAGTATACATACATATACCTTAATAATAATTAGATTTTACATTTTGAATATATTACATCAAAAAGATTTCTTTCTACATTTTTTTTTGTTATTCGCTTTGGTTTACATATAAGAACGAAATGTTATTTAAAATTTTAAAAGAAATCAATAATTTTTTAATAATTTATAAAAAGAAAAGACTATGTGCTAGATTTATAAAGATATTATAGTATTTTTATATAGAGTACTGATCATTTATTATCGCAGCACTTTGAAGCCACACGAGAGGAACTATTGACGTCAGATTTCGTGATTTTGAACTTTGGTCAAATGACAAGAACGACATCTGAGCTGGATTGTCACTACAACGAGAGGACTTTGAGCCTTAATAGACATAATATGCATCACCTACTGTACAGGATGAGTCTTTAGAGTTACTGGTACTCGAACTCACGATCCAACAGGACCAATACCAGCCACTCCTCTTTTTTTTGAAGACTATACATTTACGATTCTCAAGTTTACCAGCGGGACCACGGGTGCCTAGAGGTCATGGTCACGAACCCGAGGCCGGCGTGTCATGTGTTCAAGCTCTAGTGCAAATAAGACCTGTCGTGTAGAGAGGCTGATGCACGTTGAATCTGTCGTGGCTGAAAGTCCTCCCGTTGTTGAGGTATGGCAGTTTGAAGAGGGGACCTGTGTGTGTGTATGTCTGCTCTAGTATCGTCCTTGTCATTTGACTGTGGCTTAAAACAACGAAGTCTGTCACCAATAGCCTTCTTTTTGCTTTATAGTACGACATAAATATAACACTCACTCATTCATGCCAGCTCAGGTGTAATTGTCATCGTTTGTGACCGAGGGTGGAAATTACGAGGTCCGTTGCCTATTAGCCCTTGTATTGCTGTATAGCTTGACGATGACCACTTGCGTAGCTAGTTCTGAGTAGGCCCTGTATCAAAATTCATTCAAGGGCCCTTTTTTAGATATGAGAACCCTATTAGTTGGACAGTAGTTAACATGCTGGGGCTCCTGTACCTTGGGGGCTCCGTATCATTGATACGGCTGATACGGTAGTAGCTGCACCCCTGACGATGACCCTCATTCACACGATTTGCTAATTTAGATACGGTAGGAAAAATTTCCCTAATATTCTGATTTTTATGCTTAACTCTTTTGATAAAGTGTTATTATTAAATTTAATTCAAATCAATTAAAGCACTAAAAGCCTTTGGAAAACTCACCAGATACCTTACGCGCACTGGATAAAGTAAGCACTCTCCAGCGTAATTCCACAACAAACAAATCTCCAGATACAGCAGGGGACCAAGTAAAAGAAATGGCAGAGTCAAGAAGAAAAAGAACTCGAATAAAAACAAACAACGGATGCAGTGTCATTGTGTTGGCGTTTCAAACGCAAAGGCTGAACCGAAAGAAAAGAAATCCAGAAATCTTCGAGAAGGTTTTATTCGAAATACTTTTCACCCCCTCCCCCTCTCGCAGCAGCTACTTGGAGCTATAAATAGGAGATGGGGAACACATTGCTATAGTGTGTGCCGTTGTCGAGAGAGCTATTCGAATGAAGGATGCATTAAGTGAGCGAAAAGGGAGATGGGAGCAGGAACGGAGGAAACGGGTCACTGGGAAAAGAGGGCGGCATTCTCTCCCCATCCCCCAAAAGTACATCTTTTAAGCAGAAGGCGAGCAACAGGAAAAAGTTGCGATTTCTGATGTTGCTTATTTTCTGCCCTGGAAGTGATGGGATTTTAGGAGCATCGGAATGTAACAATGTATTGATTTCTTTTTTTTCCTTTTGCTTTCAGGAATGCGTTTCCACACAAAGGATTCCTGTAAATTGTACTCCATATGTTTTCAGTTCTTTTGTGAGTCACTGCATTCGATTTTAGATTTTTCCTATATGAATACATCAAAGTAACAGAAGTGTAAAAGCACTTTTTGATCGTGCTTAGCGAAAGTGAATTGAAAATATAGAGTTCTTAAAAACAACCAATCTATTAAAAATAATTTCGAATACGATAAATATATGTAAGTTAGTATATATATAAATGAAAAAATCTTTAACGTAACCACAAATTTAAAAAAGTCTTCCTACATTAAGGGCTTTATGAGTAATAGCTTAACATAACTAAATTAAAAACACTTTAAACAAAATATCACTTCGATAAAAAATAATAAAATATTATTTTCATTGAATCCATAAAATGGGCTTTATTTAGAATAATTACATTATTTTTATTAATTCTTGAGTGAAATAGAGAAGAAATTTCTGATGCTGAATATTTTGAAAGTATAAAAAAATGCAAAGAGGATAATTAAAAAAAATATTGAAGAAGAGTTAAAATATTATTAAAGTAAAAACTATTGCTCTACTATATATCTTTTGCACAGCAAACTCTGAATTCAAAACTGCTGTACTACAGTAGAGTTAAAATAGTTCACATAAGCCACAAGTTTTCTAGAAAGGTTAAAAAAAATTAGTTTAATCTGTAGAAGAAAACTATTCCAGTTTTTTAAAAAATATTATATAATATATCCACCCAGTTCTAATAATTCTTTTTGCATTGTAATAAAGATTTTGACATATTTTTCTTTATTCCAAGTTCCTCGTTCTTCAAATCCAAGCAAACAGTGCAAAATTTTCTTCCATCTTTTTATCAACGAACCCCATAAAACATATAGAACACAAATACTAGAACAACAAACATAAAATCAGACGATAACTTTACATAAAGCGATCGAATGAATTAAAATAAACCGGTAGAAAAATTATCGTTGCCTCAGTACCAAACGAAACAATTAACAATTTCTTTCTTAACTGTTTAAATTTCCCCATTGGGTAGGGATGATGCGCTTTTGATTCCCTTTCGTAGGAATTATGAAGAATCTGTGGTACCAGTTTTCATAAATGATACCAACACAGGATGCTTTATAAATTCAACGAGTTGGAATAATTTCATAAAATTTATGTACCTTTCTCTAACTTTGTAAAAAGTTTATCTAAAAAAATACGTCCAAGATACAGGGGGGGGGGGAAAAAAAAAAGAATAGCAGCAAAATAGTTACACTAAGTGGAAAAGTTAAAAAATTGCATTCCATGGAAGGTAATTCCAAACATAAGAAAGAAACAGAACAATCAACTAGCGAATCAGAATTGCGAAATCATATCGAATACTTTTCAATCGTTTTCTGCAAATATATGTATTTCGATAATACTTAATATTATTCTCAAAAACTCTAGAATCGAAAAGCTTAGAAGATCCATTAAAAAACCATAAGTTCGAAAAGGCTTAAATCGCGCTTTCCTTTTGATCAATAAAATCGCACCATTTCCATTTTGGTCGAACTTTTCAAAGAGCCGATCGGATAAAAGAGCATCATAAAAAGTTCATTCCAAGTTCACTTCCTGACAGTACCTAGACGTGTGATTTGAACTTTGCCCTTCTTGCCACAGATTAGGTATAAATTTGGTTTAAACAGGAAGCTATAAATTTATTCAGTGATAAAAATATCACTGGCTAAAGATAATGCAAGTTTTTTTCTCAAACGAGGTAGCTAAGCCTTTACTTAAATGGACAAAATTTTTTCACGATTTTACCGCAGAAAAAAAAAAGCAATTTCAGTAACAATTTCTAATCTTGGTACAACATAGATTCAACGCGGAATATGTCCAGAGGTTATATAATATGTATGTTTACAGCATATATATATATAAAAGCGATATTAGGCTTAACTTCCTGCTATGGGGCAAGCATTCTTTTTTACCTCTTGAGCCATTGTTAATGCAAAAAATCAAGTACACAAATAGCAATGAAAATGTTCAGGAAGAAAAAATAAAGTACTCAGAGAATTTTAAGCACATAATTATTCGATTGTAAACAAACATACTTTCGAATTCTTTAAAAGGTCAAATATATTTAAACGATCATGTAGAAGAAAAAAGGGGCACACTGTCTTTTATACTTTTATACAAGTCCGAAACGCATTCTGTAAAAAGGAGTAATGCAAAATTATTTCTCATCTTACTCAAAATTAATTGATACTTGAGGTCAATGTATTTTTTTAACTCAATATAATTTCCAATAAAAACTAAAAAAAATCAATGAAATTTGTTGATATGCAAAAAATAAAACAGTTAAAAAACGATCTTAAAGATTACCAACAAGCAATTTAAATTATTATAATTTTTAGTTATATATATATATATATATATATATATATATATATATAATATATATATATATATATATATATATAAATGTCACTGATTAATTGAAATATCAGTTATAAAGCCAATAAAATTAAAACAACCGAAATTAAGGATTTAACCGATTGAATAATCATTATTTAAAAGTTGTACAATAAAATGTACAAAATATCAAAAAATGAAGTGTAATTAAAAATGTTCACATTGCTTATGCTAAAATTATTTAACCTCAAGATTCTATTTACAAAATTTGCAAAGATTAAAAAATATTAGAACCTTTTTGATATATACCTGTTTAAAATATCAATCAATATTATTTTAAGATAAAAATTAAATTATCTTTACGAAGAAACCAAATGACTTAAATTTATTTTCACATTTTGAAGCATACGTCTTGATAAATAAGGTCTTAAATTAGGTTTTTTTTTTAAAGTGATTATTTTATTTTTAAGCTTTTTGTTTTAAACGTTAAAAATATAAAAAAAAGCAAAAGTTAAGAGAAAAGAGTTTTCTTAAGTTATTTAAAAAAATATCAATTGAAAAAACCTTACTAAAACAAAATAATAGGAATGAAAGAATACAAATTTCTTTTTTATTAGTGTAGGCCATTAATAACAACTTACATTTGACGTGCAATTGACAAACAAAGGTACACAAAGTTAAAAGGAATATACACCCATTTCTAGAGCAGTAATGGCCTCGAGTTCAGATAATGCGAGAGGAAGAGAAAACCGAGCACGGTCTTTGTTCTCTAAACAACACCATAAAGTTTCAATGACATTGAGATCAAGAGACTGAGATGTTTCGTATCTTCATCACGCTTATCTAACCATATATGAAAAACACAGCGAGCCCTGTGAACAGAAGCATTGTCGTCTTGGACCACATGACGTTCTCCAAGAAACAATGACTGAAATACAGGGTGAAAAATATCTTTGAGAAATTTTTCGTAATGTTAAGCTGCAATCTTCCTTGGAACTACAAGTGGCTCCAAATTTTGCCAAGGTTCATCACTCCCCATATTATCACAGATCCTATCCATACCTCAATGCATAAACCAGACAGTCAATAGGAAATATTTTTACCGGTATTCGCCAGAAGAACACACGTTTTATTGTGTGAAATGATGTAAATGATGAATCGTCGTACAGGATGCTGTTGCATCTAGCTTTGAAAATCTAGACCAAAAGGCCGTTTCATTGCTTTTCTGCTCAGTTTTGACAGTCTCTACATCACTGATGTCGCTTTATAGCACACCGCAAGGACAGTAACGGCGTTAGAATGACCCCTCTTCAAGATCGCAGTATGAAGATTCTGTTGAATATGTTTGAAGCATACGAAGCTTTGGAGATGGTTATTTGCAGCAATTAGTCCTGCGTTTTTGGTAGACTGTGGCTTTCAAAACTTCCCTATTCCAATTGGTCAACTTCGACTTTCGACGATTTTTCTGCTTTAGAGAGGGCATGTTTCTAGGTTAGTGTAGGCTGTTAGACACAATGGTCCTTGAAGAACCCACACGATTAAGTGCTATCGACAGCATGTTTCAGCAAAGTGAATACCTCCAATGAACATAATTCCTTGCAAGTCGGACTTAATAGTAATTTGATGGCTTTTCCAATACAAATGATAAAAATTCTTAAATTATACCTTCTCTTTCGCTATCACTACATGGTAAACTGTTGTGAACGTTCCACGTAAGGCCCATTTTGAAATGGATGTTTTTATTGTTTTGTCCTATATCTGTGCACTCAAAGACTAACTAAGAAATAAATATCTGAATGTCTAAATATAGTTTTAGAAGCATATTCGTACATATAATTAGGATAAATAATACATAAGCGCGAATTTACTATCTTAAAAGCTGAAATATTTTATTATTATTGTTTTTTCCTTGATTAGTTTAAAATAGTTTCTTACTTGATTTGAAAATCCGAAATTAAATTTAAAATTTAGAAAAAGTTAATTATATCTGGCAAGCTCTCTAAATCCTTTGAAAATAAGTTGAGTGATTTTTATAAAATAACTATCGGATTTAATTGAAAAAAATCATACCATTCTTATCTTGACTTTCCATACGAAAACGAGTGAATTTTCAATAGAGAGAAACATATTCACTCTTAAGAAAACAATCTTTGTCCTCTTTATATTTTTCAAAAGAAATCGGAAAGAGATACAAAAAGAGCAATATAAATAACTCCATCTTTATACGAAGGTTACAAAGCCACAAATGAAAACTGAAATCGAAGATTATCTGAAAATTGTTTCATTTTAAAAACTCGAAACCCTACTTTTGACGACAGGGAAATCGAAATGCAATTGAAAAGACAGCATTTGCTTGAAAAGATTATTTTTCCGGGAATTTTGATTTTGAGGAAATGCTGCAAGGAAATTGTCAGAAAATTTCAGTTAAATCGTAATATAAAAGATGTTAAAGTAATCCAAGGTGGTTTACTTTACATAAAATAAAATAAATTCTTTTATAAGAATCAATATTTTTATAAGATACAAGATATTCTTTTGTAAAAAATTAAAAGAAATATATATAAGACAGCTTAAACTTTAGAAAAACTAATAATGTAGAATTTATTTAATATGAATCAATTCAACTGCATATCAGTTAAAGGATTTTGATTTCATCTGAATATTATATGGGCGTTAATTAAAAAGGTAACTGGCATATTGAAATGGCAGTACTGGTTAATAAAAGTTTTTGTATTAATTTCCTTATAAAAACTATCTTATTTTAAAATTAGAAGCATTTTTAAGATACTTTTGATTCTATGGGTAAAGTGAAGATTTTGACAATTGTAATGGAAAATTCTATGCGTAAAAATTTTTGATGCATAGGAAAAACGTTAAAAATTTGAGACCCATTCTTTGATTGGAAAACTCTTAGTATTAACTTGAAATAGGCATTTTACAATATGGCATAGTATAAAAAGTAAATCTGTAAAATTTTCCAATTATATTTCTTTTTAAAACATTAAGTGAATGTCAATGCGTAGTCACAGACTATAATTTTTAATGAGTTGCCATGTTTATCTGGGCAAAAAAGTGTTTATACAGACATAGTTAACTATGTCTATAAAACCACTTTTTTCTTAGTCAATAAGCTTTTAGTATAATCAATTTAGGTGCTAAAGTACATATCGTAAAGAACATATCACAAATAAAATATTTTTTCTTCATTTTGTAAGTTACGTTTTAAAGGAATAGCTAGTTTTTATTTTTCAGACTTCCCCTCTATGAGCTAATGTCGAACATGCATTAACTTTCTTTTATATACTGAACTCATTTGTAAGAAAATAACTATTAAATTTGAGTCATATTCTAAGTATTCATAGATATAGCTAATCGTGTCATATTGACCACCTGACCGGAACATCTGCTCACGTACCTCAGCACCCAAGGTCAGGAAAACTGAGAAGGGCACATTAGGCCTTGGTGCTATTGCGCCACTGAACTTAGTTTAATTTAGATATGGCCAATATTAAAAATTTAAAATAAGAATTATCTTCAAATTTCAGAAGCTTTGTGAAACTAAATATAAACTTAAAAACAGAAAACTCTGTAGTACCAATTTTACAATTATCAATTTATTCCCGTTTTAGATGCTTTAAACATTAAAATTTACAGCTCTTTTTTCCATTAAATAAGATAGTTAAAGTGTTAAACTAAAATTAACTTAACATCATCCAGCTATACCAGACATCCATGTACATGCACAGAAGCGTTCTTTATAACACTGAAAACATAAAATTAAGTAAAAATAACGAATAAAAGCATGGCGATATTTTTGGCATACTTAAAAGTTTATATGTTTCTATTTTTCCTGTAAAATAAACAGTCTTTTAAACTAGAAGAGATAACATTTACTCAGGTGCATAAAAATACAATTTTCTGAAGGTTGTTTAGCAATGGAAACCATCTCACCTATACCTCGTGACTGAAGATTAAAATAGAAAATAGAGGAAATATATCTCACGAAAAGGATATTAACGACACAAAATTAAATTTAGCAATATTTTTTTGCTAGATAACCTAGATTAATAAATAATTTTGGTGTAATAAAACTAAGCATAGGAATATCCGCGAAAATAACTAAATAAATTATTAAAATATCTGCTGATTATCATTACTTCGAATCATTATTAGTCAAACTTTATATATCACTCGATTTTTTCTTTTATTCTAGATAGTCGTCGTGTCTTCTGTAAATCTTGAAAGACGCATGTTATAAAAAAAAATAATACCTCACGTTATTTCCTTTCTTTCTTTGAAGGAAATGAGTAAAGAGAAATAACCTTTTTGAATTTTTTCAGTTTTGCAAACTGTTTATCCAGACTCTGAAGTAAGAAGCATAAATAACAATACTTAAAATCCTAAAAGCAATCTGAATCTTAAAAGAAAAGTACTTCAGTCCAAATTTTGGGTCAGCAGTTGACCATTAATCTAAAAGATTATTAATAAAAGTCACCTTATACCAAAAATTTCGGCGTATATCGTACACTTTTAACACAGAAAAATGACCGAAATTTACGGATACGAAATTAGTTATATACCCCGGGTATAAACATTATAACTTTAAAAGTACAAAAAAGATAAGCATTTAAGAATTAGATTTCTACATATGCGTTTGATATTGGTTTACATTTTTTACACCTTCTAACATTTTCATATTCGCTATCATTTTATATTTGCTTTGAATTGTTTATTGCAAAACACACCTAAAAGTCGAACCAATGACATCGACATGGAATAATTGCCATGTCTATGTTGCACTCTGTCAGTAATTTCTTCATGTTATCCATTAGATGAGATCTGAACACGTCCCAAATTTAAAGACTTTCTGGATTATTTAAAACACCTGGACGCTTTCTCCAAACATTTCCTACCCACAAATTTACACCGTTTTCGTCTATCCATCCTTCTTATTCACATGAATGAAAACATTTTTCGGGAGATTATTTTTCAGGATATTATTTTTCAGGATCGGTTTTCTTTTATATATATATATAAACTTGTTTTTGAATCTCTTACTGTATCCACTAAGCTTAAGTGGGAACCATTTTTGTCAAAAAATAAGCACATTGTCATTATCATTGCCAGTAAATGTAACGTGCACCACCGCAACCCCCACATTGCGAAGGGGGCAGGGTTCTAGGGGACCCAAAGCCTGGCTACCACCAAATGCCTATCCTTTGTGAAATCCAACTTGGGGACCCCAAACCTGACTTTGCAGGAGGGCCAAAATGTTCTCCTTTATGCCACTGGTCATTGCACATGCATGTTTTAGGTTTCATCTAAAAAAAGAGTGCACGATGTGAGGGGAATCAGTGGTATAATGGAGAACATTGGGGTCCCCTGCAAAGTTAGGTTTTGTGCCCCAAGACAGATCTTACAAAGGGTATGGTACTTGCCGTCAGTCAGGCTTTGAGTCCTGAAGCCTCCGCGATGCGGGGGTGTACGTTACGCCACTGAGGTGAATACTCCCAAAATTTAAAGATGCAATTTGAAAGTATAGGGCCGCGTTAATATACACCGGAATATATAGTATACTGCGTATTTTAAATTGTGTCTTTTAAAAGGACATTGACAAATCCAGATAACTTTTTACAATATATACTGTGAAAAAAATAAATTTTCCTCTCTGACTAAACGGGGTAGTCTTTTCTAATATCAATAACCAGTCAAATAAGTATTTTCAAATTTCAAGCAAAACAACTTAATCTAACCATGAAAGCCTCAACGAAACAAGGAAACAATTCCAAAGAAAGGCCTCAGCCTTAAATTATGTTCCCTTAATCCAATCTTCCCTTTAGAAGACAATCATCATTTTAAAGTTGACATATTAATTCCAGTCGCCGCTTTGTGCTCCAGGTCTTAAACGGTTCTGTTCTGGAATGGAAGGGCGGAAGATATCACACACCAATTGATTTCTGCCCTTTCTTTCCAATGTGTAATGCGAAACTAATGAGGTCTCATGAAGACAGAAGCGCTGACTGAGAAATGATACCGATGTCAATTCTGGTGATGGATGACACTGTTAATCGGAGCATCTGTCTTGACTCTATTTTCCGTCTGAGTCATTACGGACATAGGTGGAGAACGTATTGGGGGCGTGGGCTTTTGTGTCCCCGAATTTGTTCCAATTATGGAACGATATTTTGCGCACACCTCAGAATTTAAATCGGTTCACATCTGGAAGATTAATCTTGGTATCTTCTTTTTGGCATCGGTTGTTTTGGACGCAGTATGTTGGGATTTTAAGATAATGTGTTGATTTCAGCGATAGAAATAGTTACATTGTATCGTAAAAATGTTTACCCGTAATTGTCTGATCCATAAATGATACTATTCAGAAATTGTGATGAATGAGACTGTAGAAGATACTTGTAAACAGAATCGAATTTAGTTGTTTCTTAAAATTATCAGACTCTAAATGGTAAAAGTAATCGAAGATGTGCAGTTAGTATCGAACATTTTGCGTTGAAGATGTGATGACGTATTTTTACATTATACGTTTCGGACAAATGATTTGAACTCACTAAATTTATTTTGAAATATTTAGAGACTTTGATTTAAATATCTTTTTTTCTAATAAATGTAATAAAATTTTCTGTTTGGTTAAAATTATTTCTAATAAAAGTATCCGTCTAATTAAGGAATATGGGCTAGAATTGAAGCTTTTTTAACACGCTTTTTTAAAAAAAAACAGAGGTATATGCCATTTTATTTAATTTTAAGACACAGCCGAGTATTAATTGCCATCTTTATCATATCCATTAAGATTATTATTAGAAAGACACAAAATCTGTTTTGGAAATGGTTGAATTTGTCGCGGCGTTTTATAATGATTTCTCTTTCAAGCTATTCGTCTACCTTTTCTATATTTAATCAACTTTCAGTATAAATATTTGGGAGTTTGAGAAGGACAGATAAAAGTTTTATTTTAAATCATATCAATGTAAAAATAAGAATTTATACTGAAAGATAGGGATTTATTTTTTCCCCTTACGCTTAATAAGAATTGCTAACAGTAAGTTTGTTGAAGTGTTTAGAATTACGATGATAAAAATACACATCTATGTTTTAAGTGTTGCATTTTCATTTGTGCACCAATCCAACCTGATTTAACCAATAATGAACTTGATTTAAAATTATCATAACAATGAAAAATCTTACAAGAAGCTCTTACTGAACAGAAATTATATTGATTGATGTATTTGCCTTAAATCTTAAGTAATCATGAATCTAAGAATAATTTGAGGCATGGTCAAATTATCTAAAATTTTTACAAAATTGTAATGTTACCAATTTTTTAAAAATATTAATTAATTAAAATTTTTTAAATTTGAGTTTATTTTTGACATATTTTGGCGATTAAATATTTTGATATTAGAATTAATTGCAGTTACATTGCATTTTTTAAAAAAATAGTTCATTATTTTTTGCGTTAAAAATATTTGTACAAGATTAAATATTGGGAACAGTTGAAAAAACATGCTTCATTTTATGATTGATTTTTATAGATAATTTTCGCCTAGGTCTGGAAAAAATTTTCATTACTGAATAAATCTATTAGACAACAAGTTGAATTAATTACTTTAATTTAAGTGCATGATTGAAAAGTGGAAATACTTCTAGAATTAACGTAATATTTTAGGTTATCCTAATTCTTCTAATTTAAGTAATGTTTCGTACTATAGTAATATAAAATTAAATTTTGAGATTTTTATATTAATCGCAAGATAAATAATTACTAAAAGTTATTCAACTTAAGTGTAAACCAGCGTTCCAACTATTAATTTAAAAAACCCATTAATAACTGGTTATGGCACGCAATAAGCAAACAGTTAATGCATTAAATTCATTGAAGTTAAAATTAGTTAATTTACTTCCTCTAGTAGATAAAAAAAGTAGGCAGACACTGTGAAAAATAATAGAGATTTCAGATGATAAAGAATGAAAATTTCTTTTAGTTTTTAAAGTTAAAAATCAAATCTGCTGAATCTAAAATTGGCTAGTAGTTTAGTTTAAGAACTTATTTTACGTATTTAAAACTTATTATAGGCTTCGAACCGTAATTTTTTTTTTATTTACGGTTCAACTGAAATAACATATATAGGTTCAGTTCCGGTTTTCATTCCATCAAAAATAACGGTTTTCGGTTAAATTCTGATTGAATAATTTTATTTTATGCGTATTTTATTGGTACTAAAAATATAAGCTATCATATACAAGAAATATAATTCTATCAAAATTCAGAAGAATTTATTCTTTTTTTTAATTGGTGCATTATGTGAAACTACTGATGATAACTATGCGGCTGACTTTAAATTAGAAAATATTGACAAGTTTTGGTTATATGAACAAATGACTGAAGTAATATCGAACCGAAATAAACCGATATTTTTCAATTCCTACTATTAGTCCACTCTTTCCCTATATATATATATATATATATATATATGTAAGGAAGTTTATAAATTTGAAGAAGATATATATATATATATGTATATATCTTGTTCAAATTTTCAATCGTTCATAAAATACTTTCAATTCTTTAATTCAAGTTCAAATACATTTTTTAAAACTTGTAGTGGATGACACTTAATATTAATACAGTCTTTTCAAATATTAATTCATTACAATTAAATTTTTTTAATTTTAAATTTATTCTGCGTTATTTCTGTTGAAGTTACAACTGACTGCAACAGATGGCGCCAGTACGTTTTTCTAACGAAGTAGGGATTGACTTAAAAATTTTTTTTACTTGTTTCATTCGACCAAAAAAAAATAACGGTTTTTTATTCTAGTTTTCGGTTTTCGATTCAGTTTCAGTTCGAAGCCCTGCTTATTATCCCACTTATTTATTTTTGAAACCTGATGTATATAAAATACATTCGTATTTTAAGCACAATTTTTAAAAAAAATTGTTTTGTTGAATTATTTATTTCAGAAACAGCAAGCAAGTTGTTCGGTTTATCACACTTCTATCAGCATGATTAAAGCCAGTAATCTGTCGTTAAAAAGCTGGATAAATACTCGGTGACAATATATAAAACAGCGTGCAAATAAACATTTAATATCATTCACATGAAGTGAGAGGCACAAACAATCTGCTTTGGTTAGTCACTCTCGACCTACATTTGTGTTCATATACATCGATTTTACATCGGGTCATATTTTTAGTTTTTTATTATAGAACCATGGATTAACTTCGCATTATGACGTAGAATGCACGTAATTGTAGAATTCCCATGTAGATGTACTCGTATGAAAAAAGACAATAAAATGTGTTGACGATTTTGAGATTGTTATTTGATGTTGGGATGATTTTAGTCTAGGAGAAAAATATCGTCTTTGTATTACAGTTTCGTAAATATGTAATTCAGTTGAAGGAATTTTATATAGAAATTTATTGAACAAAAATGAATGAAACGAATTTTACAGTACGGAATTATTTGGGATTCAACAAGTCTTTTGAATAAATTTAAACCACTCAGTAATATTTTTACAACTCTAGAAGAAACAGCGTAAAAAATAACAATGAATGAATACTTAATTTTTTTGTCTCATCGCAATATTATCAAGAGTCTTAATTCCTCAACTTTTTAGTTGAGTTGGTTTTTTAGAAATATAAGCGAAAGATAAGATATATCTGTACAGAAAAAAATGTAAAAAAATATTCTTTGCAAAATATTTATTACTTTTTAATGATTTATATTTCTATACAACAATAAATAAACATACTTAAAAAAATAACAACACACATTATTGAGATGTGTAACTACGTTTTCTCTACAAGTTTATAAAGGGTCAATAAATATTAACGGCAGTTAAATTATTTAGCTAAGAATATGTTATTTAAATTTAAAGTCTAACATTCATGCTTGTGTGCATAGAAATAAAAAAAATTGTATTATATCTCTAAACATTTCACTAAAACCTCCCCCCCCCCTCTGTATAAAAAAGTTTGTCGCCAATACGGTTGCAATAGTACATTATTGTGAGCTCTTGCAGAAAAATATCGCAACGATATCCTGGTCTGGAATCGTTGCTTGAGAAGAAAGGCGTTGTCTCATATGAAGACTTATAAGCAATCAGCGGAACTAAATACTCAGCCTTCCAGGAAGCTGCAAGAGATGCAGGTTTATCAAAATCTGAGATCTTAAAAAATGAAATGTTGGATGATGTAGCTTCAGCGATTAATTTAACTAAAGAGGAGCGCCAAGAACGAATTTTGCGACAAAAAAGAACACATAAATATAACTACATAATACATGTAAATTAAAGTTTTACAAATTGAGCAAAGAGTATGAGCAGTTGCATAATTTGCACAATGGACATGGGTACCCTCTTATTATAAAGTAGAAAAAAAATAAATTTAATAAATTATTTAGTGTTATATATATATAGATTTATATACTTTTCCATACTTAAAGGAAATAGATATTTAGTAATCTAATTCTAATTCTTCTATTCTCACACATATGTATAAATTGTAATGAAACGGTTCGATTAGTTATTGCATTAAACAAATGTCATTTTTCTTACAAAATAGATTAATTTTAATTAATTAATTTAAATAACAGAAGTTTATCCTAAAACTTTAAAAACAAATTCAACGATTAGACATTTCTCAGTATTTCACAGGATATATCAATTAAATGTATTTCAGTTACTAAAGGAAGTTTGCAAAGGTAAGTACTTTTAAAAGTGTTAATTGAAATTTAAATAAATTATTTCAAAAAATAATATCTCTCAAAATTCTTACTAATGAGAAATTTGGAAAAATAAATTATTTTGAACTCTAAGTAAATGTGATTATACATTCTAAATTGTCAAGTAAGGAATGTGAATACGAAACATAATATTCCCATGCTTGAAAAATATCTCTATTCACAGAATTCAATTCACGAGAGAAGGTTTAGGTTCAAAGAGACGACTAATTGGTGTATATTTAACGAGTTAATTAAAATGTTCGAAAAAGAATTTTAAGGCTATTTGAAGTAATATTTTTATTAAATATTCTTATTATAAAAATACCTTTTATACCAGAGTTCAGTTTATTTTTAAAAAAATTATTTTTTATTTCCAATTAAATATTTAAATAGATAAATCAATTTATATCTGTATGTAGATATAAAATGAATATTAGTAATAATTTTTACTGCTTCACAAATTATGGATGGTTATTCAAGTTGAATGTAAAAAATTCAAAAAGTCTTTAAATTTTGCAATAATTCATCAAATTGTATAATTTGTTTGAAGAATACTATAACAAAATTACTACTTAATTTTTATTTTAATCGCAAAGTTAAAATAAAAATTAAGATGCAGCATGTGAATAATATTTCTGAAACAAAAGGGAATTTAAAGGAAATATTATTGAAATTAGAGTAATTATCAGATTTTGTAACTTTTTTTTATTTGTATCGGCTTTGAATGTTACATTACACAATCAAACGAATATAAGTCCTAAAAACTCAAGTTGTGTATTTGCATATGAAAAATTTTAGATATTAAAATCAATTCAATTGGTAAACTGTAAATGCAACACATAAAAATCTTTTGAAAGTTACTAATCGTAGAACATTTTTTCGAAATTAATTATCACGATCTCAAAGCAACCGATAAGAACCATGGAATTCATTACCAAGAATTAGAGTCTGCAATCATTAAATTAGCGAAAATTCTTAAAAATGGATACGTTCCCGCTGTAAAGGTTAATAATCTTGCAAATAAATTACGAGTTCATATACCATGAATATTTTTAAATAAATTGAGCAATCAATAAATCTAAAATGAGCAGGAGACAGTTTCTTAAAGAAGGATGGCAATTCCTACATGTTCTGTAAAACTATTTAATGACGAGAGTGTCGGTCTCATTAGGAATTCCCCATTTTTAACCATTTAAAATGACGGGAAAGGAACTTTTTTTTTGCACTCCAAGATGGGTGAACAACGATTCAAAGATTTCATTCCAAAGTGGTATAACATTAATGTGAAAAGTGTAATTAGTAATAAAACACGATTACTCACGCTTTATAAGTATGAAACGGATTACATACAATAATTACTGCACTTGGAGTTGATATTTAGTTATGTCTTTTGAGGATGTGGGATTCTATAATTAAAGCAGCAAACACAGCTTCGCAATTAATTAAAAGGTTTTTCAATTACAAAAAGAATAAAAGGGATTGCAGTCCGTTCATTATGGTGAAAGTTTTGCGTCATGATTAATTCTAGTTTTTAAATAGATTCAACTTCATTATATGAAATGGGTATAGGGAAGGTAGAAGATTTTTGCGTTTTTTAAAATTGAACTGTGTTGTGTCACGCCATTTTGTTTTCAAACAAAAGAAATGGTTTTCGGAATTGTGTGAGCTAATGAGAATGACGACATGGTGGTTTTGTGTATTTCCGAAAGCGATTTAAACTTTTAAAGATTAGTTTCACAAAGACGTCTAATGGGTCTGGAGGTTCTAATTACGCCGTATAATGTACATTCACTGTGTAAAATATTATAAACAATGAGACGACAGTGAGACGTTTAAATGTTTCTTTGTAACTTACAGGCTTCATTAATTGGAATATATTTTAAGGAATGTTCAAATCACATATAACAGCCGTAATATAGAGTTTTAGATATGCATGCCTTTTAAAATAATTTCTGAATTTAAAAATAAGTTCATAATAAATATTTAAAGAGGATTTGGTTGATTGAACAATGTATTAATTTGCATAGGGTCGCTTTTTATTATATATAGATCATTTTTTGCTGTTAATGGTGGAATTATATTCGATTTTCAGAACATTAGCATATGTAAGTAAGTTATTGATGATATTAAATTTACCATTTTAAAGGTAATCGATGTTCTTCTTTTTCCAAATAGTGCTGCGGATTGGTATTTCTTCTTGATATCTCTTTTTAGTGTGGCCCCATATAGGTGGATAATAATCACCTCAATGCAATTTTGACACCCAGTTTTCTTCCCAGACGGAGGCAACTGAGCTCTGAAAATGCGAAATCGCGCAAGGAATTTAATTTTGCCGAGAACACACAAGCCAAACAGACACTCTTGGAACCTTAAACAAGCCGTATTATCAGATAACATGGACGCTGTTGATTTTCTGCACCATGAAAATCCACCGACTTCAACCGGGTTCGAACTCATAAACGCCGGTGTACAAGACTAGTGCAAATCCAACTACGCCACCCAGCCGGTATACGCGAATCAATGTATTCGGTATAATTTTTCAATTAAAGAAAGTAATAGAAAAAAATATATTTTAGCAAAATTTTTATTAAAAGGACATTGCTCTAAAAATGACCAACATTTTAATATTTTATTACCTCATTCTAATTGTAAAACGCTTTTAAAATTCGTGTAGAAAATTTCGTTGCTCTAGCTACATTATTTAGCCAGTTATTTTAACAATCTGTCGAAGACTCAACTTTTAACAGTATGTCGAAGCGAAAGCCGAATCTAGAGCACGTGACATCGGTATTTAGCTCTTTTATTTATTTTACTGACATTTAAAACTTCCAAGTAGCTTTTTCTCAGGTTTTTATTTTTCACGATAATCGTAGATTTAAAATTCTAAGGCTTTTTTATATTCAGTGTACAGTCTTGAAACATTTTATGGTTGTTTTATATAATATGTTCCATTATTCTGTGCATAGAATTAGGATTTATGTAACTTATTTATTATTTAAAAAAACATCAAAGATAGATATAGCTGCTTTTTATTAATGTTTTCATAGTGTTCGACACGAAAAAAAATTGTAAAAATAAAATTGCCACTCGTAACACAAATTTTCAAAAATATTTCAATTTGCAGAAGTATTAGGAATTTTGAAATATAGAAACATATTTTAAAAAACTTTACAGCTTAAAGTAATTGTTTAAAAAAGGTGTTTTTCTTTTAACATGTTTATTTCACGTATGTTCAAATAGCGTATTGTAAGTATTTTCATATTAACACATAAAATTTTTTTGTAATTAGTACCATGTGTGTGTACCCTTAAATAATTACATTTAAGAAAGGGAAATGATAAGAAAACGTTTTTTTTTCATGTATAGAAAAGAAAAATAATTAAAATTACGTCGACTATACTTGTAAATTTGTAGTGTTACGTTAAGAGCAATTTTTTGAAGTCCGTATGTTTTAAAATAAATAAGTAATAAAAATTCGATGATGCAAGTAATAAAAATGGAAATAAACTTATTTTCTTCAATAAAATTGCTATTCAGTGAGAACTCATTTGTAAATTCCTTTCAACGAAACCTTCTCTCGGAGGATTTGTATTTTGACACAGTATGCATTATTATGACGAAACGATCCATGAATTTTAATGATTCTGTCAACTATTCTGAAGGTTTTTGAAACAGCGTTGACATTTTATCCGATATTTATGTTAGTGATATTTTATTTGTCTGTTTAAAATAGTATTCATATATACTATAATAAAGATGACTTCCGTTTCGCATAAATGTTGCCATCATAGCTTTCGCGAAAAAGAATTAATAAATGCAAACGATGCAATATATCATCTGCTTTGTAAGAATAAATCAGAATTTTTTAAAAAAAATGTACGATTTGAATTGTTTTTTGACTGATGTTATATAACATTTTTCAATGACTGAGTTGATATATGATTTTTTCGACTAACTCTCGATGTAGAATTTTATCTCGGAACACTCATTTTAGGCTCAAAGAACACTTTAATATTCTTCTTTTATATAATCTTATAACATATATGCTTGCATGTAGCACATCTAAATATTATATTACTATATCTTGATAATTTATCCTTCCAAATGCGTGCCGCTAATATTTTTATCTCACAATTGAAAATACATTTCTGATTGAAATATAAATGAATATGGAATGCATTTTATTAAAAAAAAACTTGATTCAATCAAACAAAAATGTTAAAATATTCCATATTTTATGGGCTATAAAGTCAAGATCTGTGATTTTAATACAGACATTTGGAAAGATAAAGTTTTGAGGCTAGACTCTACATTTAAATTTTAGATAAAAGAAAGCATAAAATATAAAAGATTCCATGAATAATTTATATCCAATAAAATAACTTTATATATATATATATATATATATTTATAAAAGCTTGCTATATAACTTAACAATATATAGGAATATAGCAAGACACTACAAGTCAAACTAGAATGTTCCTAGTTATGTAGTAGCAGTATCTTAGATTTAGGATTAAGACTTAAGGGTTAAGTATTGTTTTATGTTTTAGGATGCCAGCCTTCATCTTTATAAGATCATATGATTGTGCTGAAATAACAGAAAACAGAAATTTATATAAAATCCCAAAATGTTATTGCATAAAACACACTAGCCCACGCACACACACATACGCGTGAAAATGCTTGAGAATTTTTTTTGGTGCTTATATATATATAAACATCTCAAAAATGTAAACTCTGCATGTATTCTTCTATTAACAGCATATTTTTTTAAAAAATTGCAGCAAAGCTGGAATTTAAATAAATTGAGGAAAAGTTAAATGTTCAATAAAATGTTTTAGAATTATTATAGCTTTATGGTATAATTATTGTTAAAAATAATAATGTTCATCCGAATTATATAAGCAATCAAAGAGACTGATTCATAAGTGTAAATTACAGATCCAACTTTTTGGAACAAAATCTGACGAAGAAATAATAGTAAACATGCTTGAAAAATATGCTATAGTGAGAGTGAGAGTCTTATTAACATCGCACTATAAAGCTATATGATGGATATTGGTGACGAGGACGACACCAGGGCTGGCAGCACTCTCTCCAAACTACACCAACGGGAGAATATTGAGCCCCTCGATAATAAATATACAAAAAACAATTCCATAGTGGATGTTTTTTACAACCAAATTAAAAATACTTCTGATAAATTTATAACAAGCTAAAAACTTTACTTTAGAATGAAAAAAATGAAAAAGAACACTTAGAATTTTATGCGATAAAAAAATTCTCTGTTTCTCAAAATTTCCATTACTGGAAGAAAACGCATTACTCTTATGATTATAATTGTAGTGAAGTAATCATTAAAAACAAGAATTTATTCAAGGATTTGTGAACTTATTATGCATTTTACTCCAATAATATTATAACCATAAAAATTTAAGCCGAATTTTTAATTTTAAAGCTGTACTTTTCATCAATAAAATTTTATGAAAGATTCAATTAAATACAGTGAAAATCGTTTAACGTAAAACTGAGGAGGACTGAAACATTTTTTCGTGCTAAAAGAATTTCGTGTTATAAGACATTGCAATATATATATTCAACAAAAATTAAGTTTATTAGAGTACATTTTCCGTAATTTGATACCTTTTTTGATTATTATTGAGAATGTAGAGCAAGCAATACTAAAACCTTTACAGACTTCCGTTTTCGTCTTCTGCTTTTTATCAAAAGCTCTAAGAAGCTCCATTTTTATTTTAAGCGAAATAGCAGTTTACTTTCTTCCTGAGCCTTTTGCCATCGTGCTCTGTAAAAAAATTCTTCTAAAACAGAAAATAAAACGCGAACCAAATTCACTCACATTGCGATGTACTTGCCACCGAATTGGAGGTGAAAGTAGCTTAGATAAACAAAATAAGCTCACGTGACAAGCAATTCCGAGGGTGTTAGCCTCCTTTCTACGAAACATGTGAAACCACCTGTCTTTCATTTCATACCCCCTCTTAAATCTAGCCTGCGCGGTGGGTGTTTTTTTTGTATTTTGTTCATTCTCAGAAGGAAAATCTTTTCGTGTTAAGCGAACTTCGTTTCGCGTTAAGAGAAAAAATGCGTGGAAATACATAGTAGTTTGTCAGGAATGTTGAATTATTTCGTGATATGTATATAAAAATTTCATCTTAACGTTTTCACGTTAAACTTATTTTACTGTTTGTGAAAACAAAAAACTTAACATGCAAATACTTTGTTTTAAATCTTCAATTTTTAGAAAAATTTTATACCAGTAGACTTCTTGTAGTAATTTGATCTACTATTAGATCGTAGTAATAATTTGAACCAATAGATGGCGTAGTTATCATCCCATAAACAAAATCCTTGATGTTACCCCCAACTATCTCCTTAAAGTCGGAAGCTTTTCTTCCGAATTAAGCCGAAGTAAAAATTCAACGCTTTTAAAATTTATGGGAAAGGGGGTTGCATTATGAACTGGACTGGCATTCACTTTTGCCTCCTCCTCTTCGCAAATAAAAAAGCGATAAAAATTCATGCAAGAGGTTACAGAAAATGATGAATCGGTTTAAGTCGGCGAAATGTTGGAAGAGAGAGAGTGAGGAAAAAAAAATAATATCTATAAAGACATCCCTACGATGCTGTGAAATGAGAATTGATGATCGCATCTAGTTGTGCTTCTACTCTTTGAAAAGACGCTCCTCATAACTGCTAGGGTAGAGGGATGGTCCCAAGAATCTTGAGAGGGTGGGTCGAGAAGGGGGTTGATTCGAAAGTTCTATCCAGTGAAGTGGGAAGAGGGAGTTCATTAATTATATGCGACGTTCCGACGAAGGTCTTAAATCTCAGAATTAAAGCGCAGTTTCATCTGCTGTTAATAAGTCAGAGAAGGAACTGGGGTGTCGATTGCCCTGAAGGGAAAAGTTTTAGTAATAGGGGTGGAGAAATTAATTTCGAATATTTTTTATTACTTATTTGTTTATTTTATTCTACATATCATCAAGAAATATTCTGGGAGAGAAAAAAGTTATTTTTGAAACGATTGATACTGACAACGAAAAAAAAAAAAGAAAGAAAAATACAACGCCGGAAGCTTTTTTGAGAAAATTTTTGCGGTTTTACTCTCAGGCAAAATAGTTCTTAAAGATTTTAGAAAGAGTTTTTCACTTCTATTAATAACTTCTTACAAAACTGACTTTTATTTTGCGTAAAGTGAGAACGATGATTATTTTACATATTTGATTTTTATCAAGCTGCATAACAAAAGATCAACGGACCTTGTACTTATGAATCACTTTTGAAGTGAAAAACACAATACTTGTGACGAAATATGTTAATCTCTAAACTTCCATGTTACACCTTGTACGAGTGAGTGAGTGTTTATTCACGTCGCACTGAACACTCCCACAGTTTAGAGGGGTTGATGCACGTTAAAGCTGTCGGAGCTTAAAGTTCTCCCTTTGGAGTGGGGTGAAAGTTTGGAAGAGGGGGTGAGACAGCTAGGTGTGGTCCTCGTCACTTGACTGTGGCTCTAAGTAAAGAGGTCCAACACAAATATATAGCTCTCACGTCGTTTCAAAGTGCGACGCAAATGAAAATGAAGTCAAATCGATGCACGTGAAATTCATCAACCTTCAAAAGCTTATTGAGGAAGTTTGGAGAGTGGGTTGTATGTGGCACCAAAGGTGTGTCACCTCTTATACGTAGTTCATTATCATTAGATTCGTCTTCAATAGTTCTCGTGATGTTTAAAATGCGAGGATAATGAACAATTGTTCAATATAACCAAAATCAAAAAAAGATCGTTAAAGTATCAGCACCAAAAGATGACAACACTTTTACCACACATGACACATAACCACTCATTTGGCACTTTTATAGAACCTAACAACTATTTTAAAATACGTTAAGAGGAAGTAAATAAAGGACAATTTAAAATCAAAAATGGGTCATAGATAAAGTTTGTGTCAAGGAATCACACAATAAATATTATTAAAAGAATCTCCTTCCGATGCGCGAAGAATGCGCCTTTGTATTGTCGTCTTAAAGCAAACTATAATCGTAAACTGATTCTTTTCCTCTTTACAGGCTTTTAATCTTTTCTTGAAGTCGCACATTTATTGACCACAATTTATTGCGGCGTCAGACACGTTTGAACTGTTCCGTCTTTAATAGATTTTCTTCACTTCCGCAGCTGATGTTTTTAGTCTTTTCAATCTATTGTTCGTGAATATAAAAATGGGAAGGGGTGGATTTAAGAATTTTCTTTTACCTACAAATATCTATACATCTAGAAATATCTACACATAACGGAAAACAGGATGAGGTATATATGTGGGATGCCAAAATCCAGTGTACCTGATAAATCTCTATTGATTATTACAATCATATACAGTGACTTCTGCATGTCTGTAGAAAAAATAAATAGTATTTTGAAATTTTAAATATTACATGTAGTTTTTTTTTATAAAATACTTTATATCTTGACTTATTCCCAATAAGTATGAATTTCTGATTATTTACTGCTCTTTTTGATAAAAAAAACTTATTCATTAAAAATATATCATTTTGTTTTTATTCTAAAAAAAATATAAGCAACTTTTATCTTATTCTCATGCAAAGAGTCTTTTAGGAAATCAGAGATGCACCACTAACAGTTGTACAATAAAATCCATTCACAGTAATTAAAGACTAAGGTCACGAGAATCGTGGCTGGTGAGGTTCAACTAGCGTCTTGAGTTCAAATATTGATTCAATTAAATTCTCGTCTTGTGGAATAATGAGATATTGCTATACATTAAATGTTCCATTTGAAATAACACAGCTTAGCAACAGGAAGACTTTTGCGTTACCAACATTCAAGACAGGAGGACGATATCTGAGCAGGCTCTTCAATTATCTAATAAGAGTCACGCTAACGTACGCGAGACCGCTGAATATCAGTCTTCTGAAGAATCCAATATTTATTGGCTACGAATCTATGCAGTGAACTTAACGTATTAAATCGATCATGGGTTTAAAATCTTCAGATGGTGGGAAATGGAAGTCAGGAAAGTTACTTAACAGCTCAGTTGCAGTTTTAATTATTTTATCGTGGTTCAAACTTTGTTTCGTAGTTTATTTACTTCTGAGCAGCGACAACGGCTAAAACCAAATCAAATCGTTGGACACGATGGGGCTGTACTTTGAGTACATAAAACAAATCATATGGACTACAAGAAACGTTAGTTTACAAGATGAGTAGAAGAAACACCAATGTGCATGTACGCAGTGGCGCATGGCGTAACGGAGAACATTTGGGGCCCCCTGCAAACTCAGGTTTTGGGCCCCAAGTTGGATTTTATAAAGGATAGGTACTTAGCGGCAGTCAGGCTTTGGCCCCCCCCTAGAACCCTGCCCCCTCCCGCGTTTCGGGGGTAGTGTGTTACGTCACTACATGTACGTTTACAGTAACACAGCTATTTTTAACTAAGGAGTGTTATTTTAAGCTAAGCGTTGTGTTATTTTAAGCTAAGCACTGTGCTATTTTAAGTCAAGCGCTGTGCTATTTTAAGCTAAGCACTGCGCTATTTTAATTAAAGCTAAGTTCTGTGCTGTTTTATAATTTAAGCTTTTACTTTATATAAACTGCAGTCTCGACTACTTGAAGTCTTTTAAGCATGATTTAACCCTAACATATCCCTACATATATTTCAAATATGGAGACCTTAAAACGATATAAACGACGAATGGCATGAGGAAATTTTATAAATTGTTTAAGAGATATACATTACGGGCATAGAATAGGATAAAAACCACACAAAAATTATCTAAGGAAAATATTTAAACATGTTATAAATCCCTTAAATTTTAGTATTTCCTAGCTATTTACACATTTTTTAAAAGTTTTTTTATTAATAGAAACGGTAATACATCTGATATCTAAAGCCAATACTTCTATACATTTTATAAATCATCCCGATTTAATAATCAATAATAGATGAAAACTAACTCCAAAATTCGAATTAATTACATAAATTGCTTGAGTGAATAGTATTCAAGGGACTTAAAGAAACAAAATCTTAGATTCACATTTCATTTTCACCAGAACTCGACAAAAGAATCTTTTATTTCGAATGAATTTTCGACAGCAGAGAGAGAGAAAAGTAATTATTCCATCTCCTTCACAGGAACAAAGAGTGAATTATCCTGATTACATCACTCACTACTCACTTCCAATTCATTTGCTACAAATCCCAACGATTCAATTGAATTAAATCCAAAACAAGAACTCCGAAGAACTAATTCTTTCGGGTATCCTTTCGCCTTGCAGGGGGAAAATATCAACAAAAAAAAGTCATTTTAAGAAGAAGAATCTTCCATTATTCTGACAATTCTCCAAAACTGATTTTTCTCTCCCCATCGCAATAACTTTTAATGGAAATAATGCAATCACTGTGGAGTTATACATCAGTTTGGGGAAGAACCTTATCTTACAAAGCCATTGTAATGTGCATTATTTTCTATCTCCTTGAGCATTACGTGTAATGGTACAAAATGATAAAAGATAGTATAAGCGGATAATCTCATTTTTGGGAATTAGGCTTAAGAGTCAAAAGCTTGGTAAAGAGGGTCGATTTATAAGCAAGAGGGGTTCTGCCTTTGGAAGAGAGGGGATGGGAGATTGAAGGTAAATTTGATTTACGATACTCGCTAGAGGAAGGACTGGGAGAGTTAATTATCGTTTGCTATGATCAGGGGAGACTGGATGCTTCGGAATCAATACAGTTCAGTTTTAAATAGAAGTTCAATTAGCAGAAAGGATGTTTTGCTTTGTAACAGGTATTGATTATCCGATATTTAGTTAAGTGATAATATTTAGTTCTGAATTTTAGTTTAATTTTGTAATGTAATGAGAACGTAAGGTGTGAAGTATATTTAAAAATAATCTATCCTCACCGGTATAAAATGCGAGGATGAGAAAAAGGATATTGAATAAGAAATGCTTTGCATGTACGTTTTTTGTTTCGTTGTAAATTTTTTAAAACTCTTTATGATTGAATTATTAAGAATAATAAAAAGTTCAAGAGATGAACATTAGATTTATTTTGATAATGTAATACCTTGGCTAGCTAGGAATAAAATCATGTAAAGTAAGATAAGTAATCAATCTCTACAAAAAAAGATTTTTTTCATAAAATAAACTTAGGAAGGTACAAATCTTAAATTTTACAAAGCATAAAATTAGGATAACAAATCAGGGAAAACTGTTTTATTTAAAGAAGAAGTACTAAAGAGTTTGATTTCATAAAATCAGTCCCGAATATCATTTAGACTGCGGTAGCCTAGAGGTCATGATAACGAACTCGTGGTTGACGTGTCCTGAGTTCGAGCCCGGTACCGCTGAAGACCCGCCGTGTAGGGAAGCGATGCAAGTTAAATCTGTCGAGAGCTCAAACTTCCTCTCGTTGGTGTGGTAATTGAGAGAGAGGGGGGAATCAGGGGACGTCCTCGTTACTTGACCATGGTTCAAAACTATGAAGTCCGTCACCAAAAGCTTTCCAGTAGCTGAATAGTGCGAAGTAAATATTAACTCACTCATTGAAAATCATTTAATTGTTCGACCCTCAGAAGAATATGAAATTCTTTAACAATTAAAATATTAGAATGTCCGACGAGTACCTGAACATGCGATGTTAATATTCACTCACTCACTCATCAGAATGTTCGATATTAAAAGAGAAAGAAAAACAAGTCTTTTTGAATAAATTGTTGAAAAATTCTTCATCTTACGGATAAGGAAAATCATGCACGTATTTACTGAAAAATTTGACCGGGGAAAGTTTTATATAGAAATAAAGCTGGGAAAAAACTATTTATTTTAAAGTTATTTAGATTAAAATACTTGCAAATAATTATAACAATTTTCCCTTCTGAAAAGAAAAATTCAGCATTTCTAAAATTTATTAGTGTGAAAAATGTAGTTTTCCACTTTTCCACAATCAAGTGAGGAGGGGAACGCACCTGAGCTGGCACCTGCTTCTTTCCAAACTTCCACACCGCGCCAACCGTAGGACCACGAGCCTCGACCGATGTAACGTGCATCGATTCCTTTTCATGATGAGGCTTCAGTGGCAAGAGGTTTCGAACACAAAACTCGACAATGCCGGCATCGAATTCGTGACCATGATCCTCTGTCTATCGCAGCCACTTGTAGAATCAAGATTTGTGAATTTGTGATTTTATTTGAACAGTGTGCTTGATAGTGGTTTTTATGGAATCCAACCTATGATCCTCTGACTTTTTATTGGAGATTCTATCAACAGACTATCACATGATCACATAATGATAAATAACGAGAAAGTCTTTGAGAAGAAGTTCAAGGGAAAGAAGGGGAAGGGTTTACTGTTAAGATTGCACGTTCTGGATCTCATCCTAAGTGGCTTTGTCGGATCCCAAACTAGACAATAATAGTAGGTGCTACTTTTTAAACATCTGTGTTATGGAATTCCATCATAAGTAGCCTTGTGAAATCTCAATGTAGACTACACAATACGAATTTTAATAAGGTGACTTAATAGTTTTAAAATATCATCTTGAGAAATCATGTCCTTGATGTAGCGACACTTAAACTAGAATGAAAGTATTAACAGTCCCTCAATTAAAAATAGCAAGTACGCTTAAATTTCGTATTTCACGCACACCTTCATCTGGAACAATCGCGATTTTATCACTATGATGATATATTCTTCTAATAAACCCACGAATCAATCAAATGTTTCTTACGATCTCGTACAATCGATCTCCTGTATGCTAATGAAACAAAACATTCGATAAATCATTTGGAGGAGCGGGAGTATGAAGAAACGGAGTCCTTGAAAAAGACAGTTGTCATCTTTATTGTTTCATTTACCTCCGCCACGAGGAGGCAAACACACACTCTGCCTGACGACTACGTGAAAGAGAACGTGATGAATATAAGCAAAAATTGGCTCTCATCTGTGGCGTCATAGCTAAACGTGTTTGTCTTTCGTTGCTAAAATAGAAGACGAATTTTCGTAATTCTGTTTATGAAATGCCATGTTGGTCTTGCACGTTTAAACTAAAAAAAAACAAAAAAAACAAAAAAACTGAGTCACGAAAATGTGTTCAATTGTAAGAAGCTCTAGAAATGTTTGTTATCGAAACAGTTCTGTGTTTCTTATGAAATATTTAATTTTTTATTTTCGATTGTCATAATGCTTAAGACAGAATTATGTAAGTGATGTTTAAAAAACTTTAGGGGTGTTTATGCAGTTAAAGAAACATTTTTGATTAGGGTATTTATTTTATTTATAAAAGAATGTAGATAAACTCATATGTAATAAATAGAATAGTTACAATAAAATATTCGGGTGATTCAAGATACACTTAATGTTTAAATTCAATAAAGTCTAACAGTATAAATATTAACAATGATAACAAAATATATATGTATTTTAAGCTTAGAATGAAAGTTTAAATCAGAATGTCTTAAAAATACTTGGTTTCTTTCGAAAAACGTGGAAACTCGTTTAAATATAAGTAAAAAAACTTTTTTAGTAATTTTTGGGTTCTTTCCTATAATTAACATTTTGTTTTTAAGGCATATTCCACAAATAAGATATATTCCACAAATGAAGCGTATTTCAATAAGGCGTATTCCACAAATAAAGTGTATTCCAATAAGGCGTATTCCACAAATAAAGCGTATTCCAATAAGGCGTATTCCACAAATAAAGTGTATTTCAATAAGGCGTATTCCACAAATAAAGCGTATTCCAGTATGGCGTATTCCACAAATAAGGCGTATTCCACAAATAAAGCGTATTCCAATTAGTCGTATTTTACGTATTTGGCCACGATTGGCGAATGGTAATGTACCCGAACTCCCAGCGAATGTTGTTTCTGTCGGGTCGAGGGTTAGAATCCAGTGCCATGAAAGGTCCGCCGTGTAAAGGGGTTGGCGCATGTTAAATCTGTCGAAGCTCAATTTTTAATACCGAAGTGGTGTGGAAATTTGAAGAGTGGAGTTCCAAACCAGGTGTGTCACCATCGTCACTTGACTGTGGTTCAAAACTACGACCTCCATCACCTATATCTATCGTGTGTTTCAGAGAGAGTTAATATTAACGTCGCACTATTCAGCTATTTGAGAGCTTTTGGCGACGAACGTCGTAATTTTGAACCATGGTCAAGGACGACACCTGAGCTGGCACCCTCTCTCCTAACTTCCACTCCACACCAACGGGAGGATGTTTGAGCTTCGATATATTTAACGTGCATCCTCCCTCTACACGGCGGGACTTCAGATGTACTAGGCTCAAACTCACGACACACCGGCCACGAGTCCGTTACCGTGCTTTTTCGAATAGCGTCGTTTATAAATAATTAATTCATACACTATAATGTGTGTGTTGTAATGTACATTTCTTATATATTCTTGAAATAGAAATCTTAAGACACACACGCTGTTGAAAAAATTACAACCAAAGTTACGGCTTTCCATATAAAATCCATTCAGTACTGTAAAACATTTGCACTAAATTATAAATGACATAAAGCTTTTCTAAATGAATCTATTTCAGTTGTAATTAAGAGTGATCATTAATCCCTTGCCATATAATTATGTTTGGGAGACATCATTTATTTCCTATGCCTTTGTAGACGTTGACATCTTCGAGATCTCAAGAACTGACTCCGTCGGCACTGTCTCTGCCGAGAATTGTGCCTTGATTCTGTGTCGTTTGCTTAAGGTTGCTTCCTCTTCTTAACAGTACCGGATATCCGCACTCCTGGGGAAAAGGTGCATCAAGTTCCATTTAATTTGCATGCAAAGAAGTTAAAATATATTCATATTTTATTTAAAAATATTATCAAATATAATTTTTTTGAGAAGTTAATTTAAAAAATCGATCTGTAATTTACGTTTAAGCAGTCTTTTTTAAAAAGAGCGAACATTTTTGAAATAAAGATGGAGTATCTAGATTTTACATAAATCTATGTTACATTACAGATAAGTAACGATTTTCCGAGGCAGGCATTAACTGTCATTATTGTTTGCTGAGACATGTGAGCATACCAAATTTTCCGATGGTCACATGAATCCGTAGATGTGCTTAACAAAAACAATTCGGCACTAAATGAGCTCGATTTAACTTTTAAAAATCCTGTTCGTGCTTTGAAAAGATAGCCTTGAAGTATCGACTAGTTGATCACATGTTTAATATCACGCAGGATGTTGTTGATAATGTTAGAAGTAAAAAATAGAAACTACTGACGCGTTATGAATAATAGAATAGAACATAAATTCTATATCACGAAATCAACTTAGCAATGAGTTGAAAATTTTACAGCTTCCTTCAAAGACGTTAAAAACTTGCAAATCGAATGTGGCAAACAGAAGTAAATATTATATTAAAAAATATATTAATATTTCGTTCTAAATACTTAGCAAGGATAAATATCAAGTGTTTGAAAGATCAGAATTTTCCAAACACAAAAAAGAGGCCTCTGAATGTAGTCAAATAGTATAACGAATATCGAATAGTATATCGAAATTATCATTATTTTTGATCAAAATGATGATAAATTCGAAACTTTTATCTAATTTTTAATGAGAAAAAAATAGTTATATAACTTAAGAAATCCTGTTAGCCTTGAAATTAAAAAAATAAGATAAGCAGATAAGCAACTTCTTCATTAACCTAAGCAAAGAGTTTTTTCCTTTGGAAATCGACAAGTTTTGTTTAAAGAAAAAAAAGAAACAATATCTCTCTTACGTAAAATAGCAGCCACAGTGGCCTAGTCGCTAACTCGTGGCCGGTGTGTCATGAGTTCGATCCCTAGTACCACAGAATATCTTAATGTAGGAGCTGATGTCCTTTAAATATATCGAGATTCAGTCCTCCTGTCAGCATTATGGGGTAGTTTGGAGGGGGGGGGGTTGAGTCCTACTCTGGTGTCGTCCTTGTCACTTGATCGAGGCTTAAAATTGCTAAGTTCATCACTTACAGCCATTGTATTGCCTTATAGCGTGACGTTATTAAATACACACCCACTTACGTAAAATAATAAGAAATGTGGTTAAAAGATATTCGTTGGACCTACTATAGAATAACAATTTAAATATTTCTTACATAGTTTTTACGAAATGAAAAGCTTTTTAGTGGAATTCTGTATTTTTCTTGGAAAAGAAACTTTTGAACGGTTTTCCTTTTACTCTGCACTGCGTATGTAGCTCAATCTCCCTCCCCCTTCCTGCTCCAATTCTTCTAATATAAATTTTTAAGCTTTCAAATTTATTTTGCAAAATGCTTTCAAATTTGAAATTACAAAATACATTCAGAAAACTTATATAAGCGAGGGGAAAAAAACATTCTCAAACTTACTACACGAGAATATTTTTATAAATGTTCTACCTGACGTCGAAAACGAGTTTAAATTTCATTGAATGGCGAAGCGTAATTTGAACAACAACAACAACAAATACTAAAAGGTAAATAAAACATGCAACTCCAACCTGTACTTTAACATCTTAACTTAATTGAGGTTAACTTTCTTGCCAGACAAGGTGATTCTCAAAAAAAAAAAAAAAAAAAGAAAAAAAAAAAGAAACAAACAAGAAGATAAAATAAAAACAGACTGTTTTACCAAGCGTAGAGAAAGTAATTTCATACGAACTGAGAACCTGTCAAAACAGTCAAAATATAATGTAAATCCCCTTGTCAAATTATAAAATACTTTGACAGTAAGATGGAAAATGAAATAAAATAAAGTTATTTAAAGATGCTATAAATAAAGTAGTTTATTATATCTTTTTCACGCGGAAGGCTTATTTTGTTTCTGCCAGCTCTATTCCCCGTTTGTGATACAATAAAGACTTAACCATCGCTGAGTTAGTTCCCAAACTATATCGCCTTACATCTTTCTCAAGTGAAACATATCTTCGGAACAATAGATAGTAAATTCACTTCAATTCTTAAATTTTATTTTTGGAAAGTATTAAGTTTGTGTTCTGAGAGAAAATTATGTTTCTTTCAATTTAACATCATTTGTAGTTGTTTACGGGACACATTTATATCATTTTCACGTCAACTGTAGTTTCCGTTGAAGTACTGTTTACTAATTTGAAGAAAAATCGTTTGTATAACAGCTACATGTTCTGCTTGAAATATAAGATTGATTGCAAATGTATTTGCAAATTTTTGATACGTACGAGATATAATTTTTGATGTAGAAACGTTAGTTTGGTACGAGTATCTCCAGTGGCGTAACGTACACCCCCGCATCTTGGGTGGGGGGTGGGGGCAGAATTCTAGGTGGCCCAAAGCATGTCTGACGCAAATTAGTGATCCGGCTTCGGGCCTAAGACCTGACTTTGCGGGGGGGGGGGGTGCTAACTTGACGAAGACGGGAGGAATTTGAGCCTTGACATTTAACATGCATCAGCCCCTCTACCCGGCGGTTGTTCAGTGGTGCTAGGACTCGAACTCATGACTCGTCGGCTTCGAGTTCATGGCCATACTGGCATACATACAGTGCACCGAGTGTCTCAGGACATAGTTTCCCATATTTAGGCCTTTGTTCAAAAGAAAGAACGATTGTGAGAATATTGGGTGTAATGATGAACTCCAAGAATTGATCGATCTAGCCAATGTCGATTTAACTTTAGTAGATAAAATCATAACAGGTGATGAAACTTGGCGTTATTTATTTGATATTTAGCAAAAAAAGTGTTCTATCAATCAGAGGCGTACATGGGAGGTTAACATCCCAGAAAACTCGTAGACAAAAGTGTCGAAAGGTAATTTCTAAGGTAAAAGTTAAAAACCTATTAGTTTACTGGGGGGACCCATCTTGTGTATGCCACAGCTATCAACAGGGAAGTCACCTTCTTCATTGTAAGCGAAAAAATTCTGGCAAGAAAAAACGATGGTGTTTTTTTTTTTTTTAATTTTCAAGAAATTATTCATGCAAAACTTATTCCCAAGGGTAGAACAGTGAACAAGGAGCATCATTTAAACATTTTACGTCCTTCAAGGGAGACTATTCGTCGTAAATGCGCCCAGGGAGAAAAAAGTGTACAACGCTACATTTTGTTTGAGGACGCACCTGCAAGTTGGTTTAAAATGGTCGTAGTGTCTTGTTAAAACTGAACCTAAAATGCTTTTATTTGACACTTACATCCACCAGACTCCGTCACGTATGGTTTTTATTCATTTTAATGAAGCAAAACATGCAAAGACAGCGTTTAGTGCAATCAGATGACGTAAAAGCACTTGGCAGGAAGTCCTGTCGTGTGGTTGTGAAAGATGGTTTTCAGCAGCGCTTCCAGAGATTGCACTAGTGGTGGCAAAAGTGTACAGTAATTATGGGAGATTATTTTAAAGGTCACTGTGATCGGTATTTAAAAATATTTAAGATAAGGAGTTTTATGCCAATTCCCCAAACTTTGGGATTCTGCCATGTATATTAGTTTAATGAATAATATTTGAATATGACGATGAAAGTATCCACCATAATTAATAACAATAAGACACAAAATATGAAGTACATTTCAATGTGATATTCGATCACAGAAAATTTTTTCAATCTTTATTGCCTCGAGATAAAGATTTTCGATCTTTATTGCAGAGTACTTAAAACTTACGGTCTTACTAAATATTATCAATATTATGCTGGTCTAAGCACCTTATTTATGTTTTATTTACTGGTACAATTAGAATTTCTCGTTAGTATCAAATTTTAAACATAAAATTCCTTATAGTTTGAAAGAAAAATATAAAAAAATAATTTAAAATTGTTAATATTCTTTTATTTTTTGTTTTTATTATTTAACGTTTAATCAGATGTCTGTTACTTGGTGTAGTTTTTACAATATTTCTTCAAAAGAAATCAAAATTTAAAAAAAAGGCAAACTTTTTTAATTTCACTACAAAAATGATGCATTTACTTTATAATAAATATAAAAAAATAGAAGCACATTTTTTTGCTTTTACGTAACATTTGTGGATGTGGGAATGCTAATTTTATCTTTTACATTATTATTTTTTAAAATTAAATAAATGAAAATTTTTGTTGAATATTTTAATTGTAATTTACTTTTCCTTTACTTTAGAAAATAGTCGGTATTTATCAGTTACAATAATTATGTATCAAAAGATTTAATTAAGAATTTTTTTTTAGTTTTATAAATACATTTTTTTAGAATTTTTCATTTACGTTTTTAAATAATTTTCGTGATACTCCTACAATCTTCTCACTTTCTACTGGTCAAATAAGTTTAAATAAAAAAAAAAAAAGAAACAGCTACATTAAAACAGTTCCATTAATTAAATATAAAAAAATATTTTGTAGAACAAAGTAAACACTGCATGATTAATTCACCGAAATAAATATATTGACTATGATGTTATTAATTTGTGTGTTTTAAATAATAAGAAACTCTGTTTTGTTCCAGAATCATTTGGAGAACACATTTTTCATCTTGAGTAGATTTTATTAATAAATATTAAATGTTTTATCACGAAAACACGATTTTAAAATTATATTTAATAATTCTCCACCTATAAAAACCTTCAATGAGCATGATTTCGCATTTTTTTCATATGTATATATTTCTTTGCATTAATTAGTGATATTAAGAGCTGCTTCTCTTCAATAAAGATTTTAAAATCATACAAATTATTTGATTTTCCAAAAAAAAAAAAAAAAAAAGGTTTTAGATAAAATGAACTGGAAGAAATTTACAGTTTTTGATAAGGAAAAAAATAAAGCAGCATAAACACGCTTTTTTACAGGAAAACAAACAATAAAGGGAAAAATGAAATTATATAGTTGAATTTAATATTGGCACTAAAAACAATAGCTCTCATTTTGCTTCCAGTTATTTTTCATATCGTTAAAAAAATCTATCGAAAGTTTTAATGATTGTGTATTTTCGAATTAAAAAACGAATTATTTTCTTCCTCATTTATTAAAATTTAATGACTTTATTTTTAAACGGTATTTTCTTTAATTACATTGTCTATCAAAACTGAATACTTTGTTCTAACAATAGCAACGGATTAATAAAGGAATCACAAACAACGAAGCTGTTAAAACTGTTCTATGTAAGAAGTTTTAATTTGAATTGGTATTGTTCGAAAAATAATTGATAGGGGATTCATATCTTCTACTTTAATGACTTATTTAAGCAATGTTTTCTTTTGTGTTTAAAATAAATAACGGTGTCACAATTTCTCTGACAATAACATTTCTCCGAACAAAAGACATAACAATAAACAAATTACGAATGAAAGAAACGAGTCTTAAAACAATTTGTGAACAATTCGAATAATCGTTTGCTCGAAAATCATCGTACTATTAGAATTTTCTTTTTTTTTTTTTTGTATTCGTAAAAGAGTTTAATAACTTTTATGTCAGATTTTTATCGAAGCAAGACATGGATTTAAAATAAAGTTTTGTGATGAGATAAATTAAAGCAACGCATTTAATTTTTGGTGTTGTTTTTCGTTTCCACAGTTGTCTTTAAATTGTTCTGATTTTAATTAAAGACTATCAGAATTGATTGTTAAAACATGTTAAGAACAGAAACAAATGAAATGTGCAAGTGTTAAATGGAATAAAATTTAGAAGAATAAAACCGAAGTGTTGTTTTTAAAATGCTACATAATGAAGTTCGAAATTTGTTGAATTAAATTGAAAAAATTAAGTATTTAGTATAATAAAATTTATTATTGGATTGATTAAAATAGACATTGTTTGAGTTAAAAAATGGCGTTGGACTTAGTCTTACAATATGCTCTAATGCTAACATATTTTATAATTTTAAAGCTATATCGAATGAAAGGAATCACTCACGAAAAAGGATCAATTTGAAGTTCATATTTTAAATGTCTGTATATCTCCATGCGAAAATACGCAAGGCTTCTTAAATTAAATTTATTATGCAGTAATTTCCATGACTTCAAGTCGGATATCGTGACACTTTATCGAAAAAAAGCAGGACTTTCTGTCAACTACGTTATCATATCTGCCTTGATTTTTATCATGATGGATATTTATTATAAACAAACACCGGCGGTCTTTCCTTTTTTTTGGTGATTAGGCCCGAAACGTAAGCGGAAGTAGAAAATTAAAAAAAAAATGCTTTTCAAAGATTTATTTTTAATGTGGTAGCGGGTTCTTAACACGTTTTCAAACCAAACTCTAGAGAAATCAATAAAACGGTTCGTCTGATTGATTTAGGAACCTTGCTTTTGAACGAACCGTAATAAATGTAGATTCGGTTAGCTATTTAAAGATATCTGAAGTTGAATCGTGAGGGATGTTGAGGTTGCAACTGTAAAGAGAGATTTTTCGGTCGTGAGCGTAAAGATAGACTTTGATTATTAGAAGTGTCAAGTTGGATTAAAACTCATGTGAGCGATACTTGGATTTACATTAGATTTGGAACCTGCTTGATTTACTTCAAAGGTTAAACGTATCTTATTATTATCGGGTAACTTCGCTCTCGGTTATTCTCATTAAGATATTTGGTTACTAAGATATTTAATTTTATAAAAGTTGTTGAATATTACAATGTCTGTTCATTTAACTCCTAATCACACTAATACGAACTCTGGATAGTTTCCGTATATTCGCATAAAAAATATGGTTTCATTAAGTAGCATCTAGTGCATTCCTTTTGCAGTGAAGAAAATGCAACACGATATAAGAGATTGAGGAACGTCTTTTTCTGAAACTCATAGCACATGAAGGCCTCATTAATGTTCTTTAGAGTAAAAGTCTTAAGATTGCAATACTGTGTCACCAACCGATAAAGTTCTATTTTAGGAAAAGTACAAAAATGGCGAGATAAACCTAAATTTATTGCAGTTTATTTCGATCCTTTTTATATATTATTTTTTTGTTGATTTAATTGAAAAAGCATCTACAGATTTCAAAAGATGCATACCATATTTACAGGATGAGAAATATGTCCTTTGTAAAACAATGAGAAACAACAAATACAGAATTGTTCTCATCTCCATATCCCCTCAGAATACTGTAATAATATTATCAACTTAAGGAATTCAAACATTTTTTCGCCAAAGTGCTGATAATATTTCGAACGACAGAAAAACAAATCAAGAAACGTAACAAACTCTTTTCGCAACTTTGAGAAACTTGTGGCAACATTTTATAAGTTTATTACATATTTTTCACTCTCATTAATATTTTAGAAATCCAGAGGAAAATGGTGCGAAAATCCATAAATTATTCTGAAACATAAAATGAGCTTCCAAATAGAAACACAGAAGAATTCCTTAAAACTATCGTTAATCAAATCTTGTATGGGAAAAACAGTACCATATTAATAATGAAAACCACAAGAATCAATTAAAAAGGAATATTCAAAAGCAATTAATTGACCTAGAAAAGACTACTTAAAAATATTCCAAGAAATTGTTAATATAATAACTAAAAAAATGATGCAATGTCCGTCCAATTGCTCACAAGTCAACCATTTTGAACTCATCTAGTTAAGACACATTGTCTTTCATTTAACCTTTATTCAATAACTCATAATGGGTTATTTTGTGCTTTTCCTATTGTTGAACCTTGAAAAGTAGGTATCCTAATTATTTATTACTAACAACATTCAATAATTAAAGGTTAAATCGAACCCTCCGTTTAACCTTGATACATCCGTGTTTCTGTTTCCGATATAAATAATAAATAGGTAATAATGGCTTATTAAATAATAATGATGATAATAATGGCTAAACTTTAATAATATGTTTCTGTTAAGAATTAATTTGTCTAATTATGTATAAGATAATCTATAATCTATTGATTTTGCATTACGTTGATACGTACTTTTGATAACGTACTTTAAAGGTGATATTGTACCTTTACTATTATGTGGAAATAAGGCTTGTAGTACATAAAATTAATTATATTTTATAATTATGCAAACTATGAGCGCCTTTTTTGACAATTAAGTAATTAGATTATGCTAAGTTTAGAATATGAGAGTTTTTTGTATAATGGAAAAAATTAAACATTTAATATTTAGTTTTTTAACGAGATTAAAACGCGGTATTATAACTATTCTAAAACATTTTAAAACAAACATTCTAGTTAGAAAATGTTTTGATACTAGGAAGTTACAATAAAATAAACTTATAATTTTTTTTTTTGATATCGCAAGAAGAATGGTTATGAATAACAAGCAATTTTAAATAAATAATTAGAACGAGTGGTTTATAAGGTAGAAATATAATTACACATTATGTAAATGTTTTAATTTTTTTGCGAATTCGTTTTTATACAAACGACTTTGTTTAGAATATTTCTTCTTTTTTGCCTTGAAAGGAATAATTTTTTCCCTCTTAAAAATATAATTTTCTAGAATAAAAATTTAAATTTATTTTGTGTGTGTGTGAATCAGTTTTTGTTGCTTCATTAAAAAATTTGGGTTTTTTCGTAATTCTTCGACATACACGAGAATTTTTATGCGAATAATAATATTAATAATAATTAGCTTTTAATCACTATGGATCCCTAAAACAGTCGATTTTCGTAAAATATTTAATAATTCATATAATCCTGTTTAAGTTTGTACTTATTTCAGTTATATATATTATAGCTTATATATCTCTTTTTATAAGTATATGCGTTAATAAATTCATATATTAACTTTATATGATCACACAAATGTCAACCTGAGTGGTGATATTGTATCTAAATTTTACAAGTAGAGCAACAAATACAAGTCTACTGTCAGTTTCGAATTCAATGGAGATCACGTGATTGCATTTATCATGTGACCGTCATGAATTTAGTCCATTGCAGAATTATTATTTTTCATTATTCCGATTTTGAAATCAGTTACGGAAACAGTTATTATATTGTAAATAATTTATTTAAGTGTTTGTATCATAATTTTAATATAATACCAAACGATTTATAATATAAAATTAATTCGCTGAAATATATATTTTAACAATTACTTTATTCTAAAAAGTGATTCGATGACAAATTCATGCATCACGAAAAAAAGTAGCACATATAGATGCTAATAAGAAATCAAACATTAATGTCAATGCAAGTAAGAGGAGGAAATATCATTCGCTACAACCAGAAAGTATTTGAAAGAATCGAGTCCAATGCTGACACACTCACCTATCTCCTTTGGCATTTAGGCAGTCACGTGTATGTAAATTTCATGACCTTGACCAGAAACATATGAATTTGTAACCTAATTTTAGCATACGAAGATATTCACATATTCTTCTCATCGATACACATTTTTTTTTATTCTCTCAAATCGTGAAAAAGGATTGAAATGGTTAAGCGGAATTAGAAACACAATTAATTCTGATTCATTTGAATCAGTTAGTTGCATGAAATTATTTCGCATGATTTGTTTTGTATATCGACTTTAAAGTAAATTTTTAAAAACAGATTTGTTGAAAATAATTACTGGTGCTTGATTCTTCTTTTTTTTAAAAAAAACATTGTTTTGCTTTTTCAGTTTATGCCTTTCATAAATACGTATTTTATTTTGATATTTTCATAAATTTTGAATTTTTATCTTCCCCTCTGATATCACATTACATAAACTAAACTCAGTGGCGCAACAGCCCATGAGGCACAAGGCCCACTATACGCATTTCAGTTTCGTGACGTTGGACACTGAGGTGCATGAGCAAATGTTCCGGTCAGGTGGTCAGTCTGACATGAAACCTCCAGTGTTTAGTTCTCAAGCACAAACTTGGTACTCATTTATCGACCCCTGAAAAGGTGAAAAGGCCTGGGATTTGAACCCCGCACCTGTGGTGTGGAAGCGTGAAACTCTACCACTTAGCCACTGGACTTAATCACATCATATACAAATGGTTACTTTCTTCCTAAATCTACAGCTTTGATTCGAAAAATAAAATATATATACATTTACTTCTTATTCTGTTTTAGTAAAAAATATATAAAAAAAAAAAGGTTTTTAGCAGAATTTTTTCCTTACGGAGAAAATGACAATGCTATAATGCTCCATTCTTTCATTGGTTTGCAACATAAAACATTAGAATACATGATTTTTGCTGCCAATTTATGTACAAGTTCTATGAAGATAAGACAATTTGTAGAATTTTTAAGCCCTACAGATCCCAAATTCTTTTGACTTTATATTTAAATGTGTAAATATGAGATACAGTAGTCATATCACATTAACGTTATTTATCTACGTAATTTGCTACTTAATATTCATTAGTAAATTCGGAAATATTCGCAAATTAGAATAAATTTATTTTAATATTTCCATTTTTTTTTCGAAAATTAGAATATTATATTAGTATTTCTTTTCACAAACTCTCTTTGGAAAAATCAAACAAATTTTATAATGGCAGACGATTTATCATTCCCTTTCCACAAACATTCTCTACTTAAAATTCATGAAACAAATCGAAATTTTTATTCGAATATTCTTCGTATGTATTACATTAAAAATAAGATTAAAATGAATATTTGAAAATTTTCATATTCGTTATAAATATTACATTAAAACAAGACTAAAATAAATATTTGAATATATTTGCTCTATTCGTTTGAAATATTATATTAAAGCTAAAACCAAAATAAAGATAAAAGAAGGAACGATTTTCTATCCCGTTTTGATAAAATTTTAAATAATCTCGAAGAAATATCTTCAAGTGTTAAAATGCACTCAACGTTAATGCAAAATAAAGAAGCTCTTTTCGACTTAGCGGATAACATTACGCCCTCGTAAATTTTTACGAAAATTCAAATAACGGTTCTCATAATCATTGGTGAGAATCGTTAAAGACAAAAATTGTTAAGATCTAAGTTTGCTGAACTGGAATAACAGAAAACAGTGTAAAAATAACAATTTAGGAACATATTTTTTAGTGTAAAATGACAAGCCATTACCATTGAGGATTTCATATTTAGCTTTTCCCCTATTTGGATTTCATATTAGCTTAAAAGGATCGCTAAGTAGGTTTATCATTACTATTATTTACGGATAATGGAACCAACTTAGAAGAAAGTCGAGTATAAAGATTATCTTTCGATAGAACATTTATTTCTTTACTTCAAGTTCTTTCTTTCTTCAAAAGATAGCTTTCACCTTCTCGTATGTAAACAATTCTTCATTTTACCAGAAAAAAAGGAGAAAAAGTACTTTTCCAACTCTTACAAAATATTTGATAATGTTCTCTTTCAAATCTAAAAGTGGTCTAATGTTATTACAGAAAGCAAAGTAGAGGGGAAAAAATGGTAATATTACAAAAAAAAAAAAATGACAATAATGTATCAGAAAAAAGACTTCCGTGCATTTGCTTAAAAACGATTTTATCAGTCGAAGAATAAAAAAAAAAGAAAGAAAGAAAAAATCCTAGAAAGCTTTGAACTTTTTATGTTCGAACGGATTTAACTACAAGCTCGAAGACCTGTCATTTAGATTTCTCTCTCTCTCTCTCTCGTCTTTCTCTTGCGTGCGCTATTCTAAACAAAATAAATGCGATTAGATTTTGCGGCGGATAAAGATAAAAAAAACCAGTGTGTGTACTTCTTTTAAAAAATAAAGTAGTTTTTGAAAAGTATTTTTAAGTTGCATTTTTTCGTTCCAATATCTTTTTTAACCAACCCAAAAGGAGTTATTTTTGAGTATGCAATGTAAATGATTGCAACTGATTTGATAATACTGACAAAAGTAACCCCACTGTATATTTGTTTGTAATATATGGCTTTTGAATAGAATGAGAAAAAAATAGAAGTTAGAAGCATTTCGAAATCGGGACCGTTCTTATGTTCAAAAGAAAATTACATTTCTTTTCGTACCAGTTTTTGATAGATTTATTTAATATTTATTTATGCTTTTAACAATGCCATTTTGGTCGCTTTTAAGTTGTGCCATTTTTAAAAAAATAAAGGGGCTTTATGTATAAAGATAAATTAAAATATTTTTGTTTTGGATATTACGTGCAGAAAAATGCTTTTGTTTTACGCAGTAGCAATTTATGACCATTAAAAACTTTTTAAGTCAGAAAATTAGATGTACACGTGTTCAAAAATATTTTACCTTACGAAGTTGGTATATTTGAACAAAACAACTCTGTTTTAATGTTTTAAATAATTTTGATATAAATATAAAAATGAAAAAAGAATTATTTTTAGTGTACATGTTAAGGCAAGAAAATAGGAGATTGCTTTCTGCTAAAGATGAGAATATTAACCAAATAAAGAGCTAAATTCAGTTAATGTTATTTATCAGACAATATAGTCGTGTATGAATGCATTATGTATGATAAATACAGGCAATTTAAAATTACAGATGTCAAACACTAGACAACTTAGTAAGTAGCATCGTTTTTGAATTATTATATAATGCATAAAATAAATGTAATGTAACTAACAAAGTGATATATCTCAGTTTAAAAATGATTTTAAAGTATATTTCTTACGAATGGGGATAGAGCAAGGGAAAATCCTTTTTTATTAGTCAAAACCGTGCAAAGTCAGCAAACTAAGAACAATGTGAATTGAAAAGGAATATTTTCCAAATATTCCTTTTCAATACTAATTAATCTGATAGTTGGATTCAAAAGACTTTTACCTTTTATTCACAGATGTCTAATGAGACCTTGAGATGCCAAAGTAGGAGCAAGGTAGACAAAACAATAGGAAATAATTATCAGCTTCAATGCAAATAAAAATAGAATAAATAATATAAGAAAATCAAATATGATTTCGAAAGTTTTAATTTTGGAAGGTTGTTATAAAGTAGAGAGGAAAAAAAACTAATATTGCTTTTTCATCAATGATAAGAATACAGCTTTTATTTCAGTATCATTCAAGAAAACAAAGTTTAATACTGCTTAAACAGAAAATGTTAAACAATATAATCACAAAATGAATAACTTATATTTCCGAATATAAGTCAATCCGCTTATAAGCCGGGAGTAAGTTTTTTTCTTTCAAAAATTTATCCTAAATTCGGAATTTGTATTTACACCGAATTGAAAACAATTCCTGCTGTGGCGTAACGGTAAACATTTGCCCCCCCCCCTGTAAAGTCAGGTTTTAGGCCCCTAAGTTGTATTTTACTAAGGTTAGATACTTGTGGGCGGCAGTCAGGCTTTGGGCCCCCTAGAACCCTGACCTCCCCCCGCGCGATGCTGGGGTTGCGGGGGTTACGTTACGCCCCTGAATTCCTCTAATTCTCCGTTTTGTTTCAAAGTGAGTAAGATAGGTGGAATAGTTTTTAATGAAATGACTGTAGAGTAAGACGCAAACGATATAGTTTTATTATTGGTAACTATCTGAAGAGATAACACATTTTTTTAAAACAATATTATCATGTGTTCTATATGTGCTCGTCTTACTTTCTGCGTCATTTTTGTTTTTGGTTTGGCAAATGAGTGAGAAGTGAAATTCATATATGACAAGTGATCGTCTACCGATCTGGAGGATTTTGGAGGAAATTCTCGTCCCATAATGAACGGATGCATTCAAACACCCCAATAAGGGAATGTAAATTTTAAGACCTATTCGGAATCTCGGATCCTGACACGGTTTTTTAAGAATTCATGAGACATTTTTTCTCCTTTTGGAATAAAAATTCCACAAAAACACTAAAAAAATTTAAAAAATTAAAACTTTTCATGCATGGCTAATCCTCTTACTTAAACTTTTAAAAAAATCCTCCCAAAATTCCCGGCTTATGCCCGGTAATTCTAAATGAAACAAATGTAAAGTTTCGGAAGCAATTTAAAAAATCAACTAACAAATAACTGAAATTAATATCAAGTACATACCAACAAGTAAAAATTCGATTATGCATGACACGCACAAATGCTTAATTATATTAATTCGAAGAATAAACAGACACGGGCTTCAACTCTGAAAAGGAAAACGCCAAGAAATAATTACGGAGACATCCAAAAATCTCCATTTCTCTTATTGGAGATGTAATTTAATTCCATTTCACTTATCTCCGTTTTCCTGAATACCATATCTTCACTCCCGCTTGCAATCAAACCAATCCACTCCAAATACAAGCGGCCGATATTCAAAGGGACTGACATTTCTGTGAATATCCCAATGCAGAAAACAGTGCTGGGATTCAATTTAACCACAATCAGATTACCGCTATTTGAAAAGGGCAACAAATATTCATCCCAGCCAAGTAATCAACTGTAAAAGGAGTAAGTCTGCAATTGAAACTACCTAGTTATTTGAGAGAGATATGTAACGAACAGATAGACACCGTAGTATCACCATTTTTGACCACAAAAATATAAGTATCCCGGAATTTAATTTGTTTTGTGTACTGTCATACAGAGGTGTGTATAAAAGCGGAAAAAGGTTTTTAAAGGTATTAAAAATATTGTTTGGTTTAATTTGTTTGATTTACTAAAATTTTTATAGTCTTTTCAACTTAGCTTTATAATTGAAATGATAAAGAAAGGCCACAAGAAAGTTTCAATTATATAGAATACATTATGAAGCTTTTTTTTTCTTTTGCTATTTGATCTTTCTCTTTATACATAACATTAAGTGAAAAAAGGATATACTTTTGATTTATTAATTTGTTTTAATCCTCTCCTTAAGACTTCAAAATATACAACATGTAATAGAATATTAATTACAAAAGAAAAGTCTTATGAATTTTTTTTCAATGGTATATTCTTTACTAATTTGTAAATACATTTTTTTTCACCCTGAAAACTTTATTTAAATCAAATGCATATTATCAGTGGCGTAGATAATCCTAAGTGGGCTCTGTATCAAAATTATTTGGGTGGCCCTATTCTGAAAAATAAAATGATCGCATTTATAAAACTTATTTGAAAGTGCCATGTCACACATTTTGGGGGCCCCATATCATTGATACGGCTGATATGGCGGTAGCTGAGCCCCTGCCTATTATTTCACATTGAGAAATAAAAAAGTAAGATATAATTGAAGAAGACTTTTAATTACATTATCATAAAAGAAATAAAATTAAAAAAGGAGAGCTAATGGAGAGGAGAGGAGATAACTTTTCAGCAAAGACCTCGCTCATCTTGAATGGGCATCAGGGTTACTGATTGTTAATTATTGTCAAAATTTGGATGCTATATGAGAGTTATTGACAAAGGAACTGGAAATTTTCCATCTCGGTCAAGTAATGAGGATTGCACTTCAGCCGCGGAATACAATTCTCTAAACTTTCACACCACATCAACAAAGAGAAACAAATCATTAAACGTCTATTCCTTCTTCAACACGGCTGTCTTTAATGATACCAAGCTTCGACGGAAACAGCACCGACCACAAATTCAAAACCATAAACCTTTTGCTACCACAGCCACATGTCAGTAATTCTATTTAAACCTAAGATATTTATAATTGTGTTATTAAAAATAATTATATTGGTAAATATAGTAAAATGAGCAACTAGCAAGTAAAATTGGAATTTTCCCCATAATAAACCGTTAGAAGCGACACCATATGCAGGCTTTAAACAAAAAATATTATCTAGCAAACCCTTTTAGTATTAAAAAAGGTAAATAAAAATCACTTTAATGCAACGGTATTTCCGTAAAAGGATGATAATAGCACCTACTATCTTTATACTCAGTGCTTCCAGTAGATTTATTAAAAGCAATTTCAGCAACAAAGCGAAAAATCCCCTCATCCCCTCTCCCCACCCCTCCGAATTAATCATTTTTAGCACCCGTTTACTATCACAAGCATCCTCTCCAGCCTCTTATAATAGTTACATAAAAATCTCTCCACCAGCCATTCCTGACAGATTTGTGGCCAAAAATGGAAGATATTAGTCAGACGCGATTCACTAGATATCTTGCGAACCCGACATAATTACACCAATAGGCAGTCACAAGGCGTAAATCCGGAAAACGGGAAAATTTCTGGAGTACAGCATATTTCGGGAGAGCAATTAACGATAACGTATTTTACGAAGAGGACCTGTACACGTGAAGTAAACGTTATTAGACCTTTGGGATGTATAACGTGTCTTCGTAGTTATTACATTACGCTCGAAAATTCTCCTCTAGTTGGTGGGAATTATGAAAATTTATGGAAAGCGCGCTTTCTGATTGGATACTAAGATAACTTGCGTTAAGTGTGGCGTGCAGAACGGGATTGTATTTTAAGAGATTTGAAAGTCATTATATTTCAATCTAGCCCTTTTTGTAAATGGAGAATCTTGTGTAACAGGATTGCTGGCGTTATGCTGATAATGAACGTGATGGATATAGATGATTTAGATTGAAGAGTTGATTAGATGTAAATGTTGATGTTGAGTTGATAAACTGTAAATTTACATCACGCTTTTGAGTTGGTAATTGAATTTTTAAGAATGATTTTCGATGCTCGAAGATTATTGATTTTAAATTTATTCTGGAGAAGAAATCTTTAAAAAAATTTAAAGAAAATGTTATTTAAATAAATTATAGTTGTCTTAAAAATATTGATTCATCTTATGTGTATTATGAAGAGTAATATTTTAATTAAATTCTTAGACTAACAGTTTACAATTCAAAGAAACCTAACTGGGAAAAAGTTGTTAATTCTTCGAAAACGTAATTTTTTCCTCTAAAAGAATTTTATGATGTACCTGAAGTGTTATCTCATAACTATTCATACTTCTATGAAATTTTTTAAAGAAAATTAATACTTCAAAATAAAAGAAGGAAATTGCTTAAAACTGTAAGGAAATATTATCTTCGCACTTTGAAGTAACAAGACGGATCTCAAAATTTTGAATCAGTATCAAGTGACGTGGAAGGCACTTGAACCACACCCTGCCAACGTGAGATCTTTGAGTCACAACAAATTTGTTGTGCATCAGTCATTCTACTCGGCTGCACTTTAGTGGCATAAGCACTAGAACCTTTGACTCGATTATTTGTGACATAATTTTGCTTTTTATTTAACATCACGCTCTAAAGCAACTCGAGGGTTATTGAGACAGATCACATAATTTTTTGAGCCTCGGTCAAGTGACAAGGGTGATACCTGAGCTAGCACGCCATACCACGTCTCGTACATTTCGTATTTACATACCACGTCAACGTGCATCAGCCCTTCTAAAGGCTTCTGATTCAAGGTCTTCAATGGCATCAGGAGTCGAACTCACGATTCGCAATCCACGAATTCACGACCATGACCTCTTGGCCAGCGGGGTCACTCTACACAGCAACAATACTGACCACAAGTTCGTGACCATGACCACTTCGCTACTGCAGCCGCAAACAGCGTGAAAGTTACAAGGATGAAGTTTAAACTAAGATCTTGTCCTCGTTATCTAATTGTGGCTCCTAATTACGGTCAGTTTGCCAATAGTCTCTTTTGAGACTTTATCCCGCAAAAGAGAATTTCTGCGTCATTTTCCCCTACTCCCGCCAGGTGGATATCGAGAACTATGCTTCTCTTTTCTGGGTTCTATTTGAATGCCAATGAAATGCTAATGTTATAAAATATGTAATTACGCAGATCTTAGTCGTGTGCTTGTCCTTGTAAGATAAATGAGTTATATCGAAATCCTCTTGATTTGTTGTGCTATGTAACAGTACATATTTTGAGATCTATTAACAATTTTGTGTAGGTCAGAGACGATGTCAATTCAAATGTAACAGAATCTTTAATTATTGTCCATTGCCTGAAACTTATTACTGATAATACGTTACATAAACTTATATTGTAATACGTTTATCTGTATAATAATTCTTACATTTTTAATACAAATGGAAAAACAAAAAGAAGAAGGAAATTGAATATTAGAAGGAAAATAAATTATGCTTTATCTTTGAGATATGTAATAAGGAAAAAAATCTCAAGATTTCTTTATGTGCTTCAAGGAAGACAGACAAATGAACTTTTTTTTTAACATCTAGAAAGCCATAAATAAAAAAAAAGGGAAAAATGATTTTCGGAGAAAATTATCGACATAAAACTAATTTGAAAAATATTATACATTCTGCCGTGGCACACTTTTTCTACGATTCTAATTTCGTAAAATTTTCACGCACTAGCAGTGAACTGCTCGCCAAGGTTAGGTAAATAATAAAAGGTAATAAAAATAAAGAAATTTGAATCTTTTTATATGAAGTAACGTTTCACATATTATTATTTTATTAGTTCCTTTTCAGACGAGTAAGAACATCTGGAATGTTCTTTCTACAAAGTATTTCTTTTTAAGCAGGTGTAAGCGAAAAATTACTTTTTCCTTATAGGACAATGAACAGCTGGTTAACAGGAATTTCATTAATTTTTTCCTCATTCTTAAATGGGATTTTAATAAACAGTGACCAACAGATAACGGATTTGGGAGTGTTACTTTGAGGTGTATTCGTAAGATGATGCAATTAACAAAAAATTAAGAATGATTTTTCCTTTATTATATGATATGATAATGGATTGTACAATAAAAGTTTTTCTTACTATATTTTTTTTATCATAACCAATTATTAAGTTTCGTTAAATAATCGTCTGCAGCAGTGATTCTCAAACTTTCAATATTTGCGACCCAAATTTCAATGGCTAAAAAGCTACAATATGATTTTAATTATAAGCCATACGAATTATCAAGATAAGTATTAAATTTTGTGTATGTTACTTTTGAGTAAGAAATTTTAAGTAAGTTACTTTCAAGTAGGATTTGTGTATTACGTTTAATTCTAATTTTTAAATTGGAAAAGAATGCACACACAAAATAATTTTTAATTAAATTAAATATCCATTTTCCATCCTTTCCAAATTGATCCGGATTTTTTGTTGTGGCTGCTTTGAAGACAAAATGCACATATCTCATTTAAATATATAAAAAAAAAAGAAAATAGAGTGTAAAAATTTCTAACATTAAACCTTTCTTTTAAAATCCCATGGGAGTCACTAGTAATTGTTAAACTTATTCTTAATTTAATATGGATAATTATCAAGAACATTGTGCATTACAAGTACATTTATAAGTATATTATATCAGTGTTAATGCATTTTGTTTTTTATTATGTCAGAATGAATATTTTGCATTGCTTCTTTCAGTAAATTAATAATTTTTAAAATATCTTTATCTTGCCAAACTTGCTTGGGGACTAAACACTGGGTGCTTCGCTTCAGATTGACCCCCTGATCGGGACATCTGCTAAGGTACTTCAGCGCCTAGTGGTCACGCATACTGAGATGGGCACAGTAAGCCTTGTCCCTCATGGGCTGTTGCGCCATTGAGTTTTTTAGTTTATATATCCCTTAAATGGCAATAATATTGACAAATGTTTTTGACATTTACAATTGTCCTAATTTTAACTCCTGATTGATCCCAAAACTTATTTTGTTTTAGCTGAAAAAAATGAGATAATAAAAAAGTTGGAATAACACAAAACATTCGTATTTATTGTTCATTTGTTTTAGAGTATTATTTTATCAACAAAGACCACGACACACACAAAAAACGTCCTTATGCATTTAAAAGAAAACAAAGAGTGGTATTTTTCAAAGTATTTTACAAAGCCCAAGTTTGAAGAGCAGAACAATGTAAGGCAGAGTAGAAGAGCTCTGAAAGCATATAAAATAAAACGCAAAAATGCATTTAATGTTTACATTCAAATGTTGTTTGTAAAGTAGAATTTATGACAAAAAAAAAACACTTACTTGGACAACGCAAAGAGCACGATTCAAATTTAATGGAATGCATTATGGATTAAAATACGTTTACTAACGTTGAATGTTTAAAGAACCACGAATATTTTTTCCCTAAGAGAGAGTTAGGTACAGTTTTATATTTCTCTTTTAAATGTTTTTCAACATTTTTATGTCTCTTTTCAAAGGACATGTGTCACATAAAAAACGAAAGTTATTTAAAGAAAAAAAATACAAGTTTATGTTTTTTTTTGTTATGTTGTACTCTTTATCCCTTAATATATAATTTTGATAGTGCATTGCATAAACCTAAGAAAAAATCCCTTTTTTAAATTAATAAATTAAATTCTTAAATCTCTCTGTCTTGCAAAGTGAGTGGTTAATTTGTATAAACAAATTTAATGTATTTTCTACGTCTTTTTAGAAAGTTGTTTTGAAAAACATTTTAGAGATCGGAGTATAATCTAACACTTTGAAGAATATTCATATTTAACTCATATTAATGATCCCATATATATATATATTTATTTAAGGAGTATCATTGTCAATTAACTGACTTTCTTCCCCTTACGCTTAATTTAAAATGCTAATAAATATCAGTTACCGTGATTCTGACTACTGGAAAATCAAATAACGGGAGACTGATACAGTTTAAAAATGCAAAGGTCTTTAGTGTAGTGTTGAAATGATGCATTATGTTCCTTACGATGCAATATGGAACAGCAGGAAGACTATTTGGTGACGGATTTCGTAATTTTTCACCACGGTCAAGTGTCAAGCAATGACCACCTCTACACTGCTGGTCTTTAGTGGCAATAGACTCGAACTTATGACACGAGTCCGTAACCTTGACCACAAGGCTACCGCAGCCAATGAATAAATAGGCAGAAGAATGTATTATAATTAAATACTCTAGTGATGCAAATACATAACCAAAATACGTGCATAAAATGTAATAATGCATCAATAATACAAATGTCCTAATGAATGTAATAATAATCAACTTGAATCAAATATAATAATATAAATCAAAATACGTGCATTTAAGGATAATACAAAAAAGCGTTTAAGGTCTCTGACTATCTTAAAATTGTGAATTTTACCAAAAATTGACAACTTTTTTATGATTTTTTTTATAGACCATCTTATTAGCTTTATAAAAATACCAAGTTTATTATTTTCCGTTTACGAGAACAAAAACTACGTATGTTTCAGTAAAAGCAGATGCCATTACTTTAAGGAAGATGTTGCACGTTAAAACGAGTTTTATTCGAATTTTTTTTTTAAAAATGTTCAAAAGGGGACAGCGATTTCTAAAAAATTAACCTTCAGATTTATCAATCACTGTTTTATTACAAAATTTATAGAATCTTATGTGAATATAATCACTGTTTTTTCAGCAATTTCATACAATTACTAAGATAAAGTGCTCTAGTTTTTGTAAAAATGAAAATATCTCTTATTCTGAAGGCCATTTCAAAAGTGAATAACATGGCAACACATCAGAATTGAAAATTGGTTTATAAACTTTTGGTACAGAATGGGCTGTGGTTATGTTATTTTTTTTTTGTAAATTTTTACCAATTTTGTCCCATTTTAGTAACAATAATTTCTTTTTCTCTCCTTAATTTTAGCATATTTTTCTTAAAATGTACTAAACAAATCTAAAAACAACAACAACAAAAAAATCTCCCATATCTCCATTTTTTAAAAAATTTGTCGCAAGTAGTCGGATATACCTTAAAGAAACATGAATATGTCGAGCAATTAAAAAAAATGACTCTTCACATGTTATTCACAGATTTCTGTTTTATTTATTTCGTACTCTGAACTACGACAGTTGGATAAATAACCAGTTATTGTTCTCTATTTTTTTTTTGCTCTTTTTATTTTTTGCAGTTATGATCCATTCATAGGTAATCTACGAGCTCTTCGCTCTACTTAGCATCAACGTGCGTCAATGGATAGCGTCGCAGAGATGGCTCTTTTAAGTAAGGTGTTATTTCCTTGATGTTTTTTCAGGCGTTCAAAATTATGTGTAGTCAAGGTTACAAAAGATAATGACTACATGCGATTCTTTTTCTGAAATCCGCTATTTAAATCACACATTTAACACGGAATGTTAGGTTATGTTTTATTTTGCAGATTGATATACTACAGGTTACCTTTTCTGTTATTTTAATGTAGAATATTTTCAGTAATGATGTGTAAATTTAAGTAGTATATATATGTCCCTTTCACTCACTTGCACGAATGCATACATGTGAGCATAATCACACGCAAAGGCCCCTGCCATTTTTTATTACTAAAATAGGAAAAATTGCTGTAAATGCATAGCCAAGGGCATTTCATTTAATAAAATTATTGTCTGCAAAATTATTTTATTGAACTTTTTGAGAAATACTCTCAGAGGAGAAATGATTAATACCTCAGAAGTTTAAAATTTGGGCCTATATCAGGGTAACGGGTCACGGGTCTAATCGGAATTTTTTAATTAACAAATCCTCTTGGGGGAAAAATGATCTTTAAAATTTATTTTATTGATAACCTTCCTGCGAAGAAGATGTGAGTATGCAAATTAAATCTTGTATATAAAGATGAGATTTTCAAGTTAGAGAGAGAGAGAGAGAGAGGTTAGACTGCTACGGTTAGCAGTAATTGATTAAACGTGAAGTAAGGCGTGGATACTTAGTAGCTGAATATTGTAATATTAAAGTTGACGATTTGTCAAATAGAAATTAAATTAGATTAGGTCGCTAAGAGAATTAGAAGGTATTGCTTGGACTTAAGTGATCTGTTTATTTAGTCTTCTCGTAATCTCATTGGCCTCGCTATTGTATTTCATATTTAGAATTTGGGTGCATCTGTAGACTTGGTTAATAGATTTTGCGTTGCTGTTGATACTGAAAATAAATAGAAATTTTTTTGGACTATATGGCTAGTCTTCCTTTCGACCTCCTCACAAAGTCAGTTAAAAATTCCGCTTTTAATGATTTCTTTCACTTTTACATATATTTTTCTGTTGAAAAATGTTCACGTATGAAGAAATTTGCTGATAAAATCCTTCCTATATTTGGGTCGATGTATGTTTGGGAGAAAAGTTTTTCTTGCGTGACATGGACTTCTTGGCTGACAAGTTAAGTTGTCTAACACTAATTTGCAGGGTGTGATGAAAACTTCTACTTGCAATTTAACTCCTGAAGAAAAAAGTATTGAAGAAAAGTATTAGAGGGTACGTTGTTTCTATTAACTAATTATAAAATTAAATGTGCTAACCATTATAGATGATATGCAATTACTTCAATAAATAAATTAAATTGCCACTATTTTATTTAACTCGTATTGATTTTTATGGTACAATTTATAAGTTTTCTGCGATGTAAAGTTAACTAAGGAATCCAATCATTTAAAAAAGTTGCGAACCACCGGTATCCTCAACTTCCACAATAGGGTTCTCGAGCCAAAATAATTGCCCACCACTGGTCTATATGGAATAAAAAAATTAGCTGTATTTTAAAGCCCATATCTGGTATTCATTACAACAAGACAGGAAAATCCGTACCATAAATTCAGTTTAAGGAAAAATACAAAAAATACATTCTTTTCTTTTATATTTTGCTTTGAATTAAGTACCACAGTAAAGTTCAGGGCTCATTTTTGTGAGCTTATAGCTTGTTACGTTCGAAGCAAGCTATATCATAGCAAGAGGTTGAGTCATGCTTAACTCAAAAAATCATTCAGAACAACAGAAATTCTTACACGTAAACATCAACTATGTCTCAAAAAGCTTCCACGGCATGATATGTTTATTTGGAAAGACAGACAGTTCACTGTTCTAAACTCCAACTCAGTTTCCTTCTGTAGCTTAGGCTATAGTCTTGTAATTAATCCAATATTCTAAATTATGAGATATAGTATAAAGTGAAATTTTTTCTAAGTTCGTATCCCTAAGACTATCTCAACTTCATAATTTTTCTGTAATTCTTTTCAATGATGTACTCTTTTGGTGTTTATTTTATTTTAATCTCAAAAAAGTACCGCAGAGATGATCCACAAACTCTACTACTGTTTTAGAAATCTCCATTGGAAGTCTTAATATGTCTGTACATAAAATATTTTAAGGATATATATGCTTTTGTGGTTATTTCAAGTATATAAGCTAATGATAATAAATTCTTTCTATTTCACGTTTATCCTAATGCAATGACTAATAATCGAAAGACTTGAAAGGAACTGCTTAGTTTGTTTTAAACAGAATTTTATGCAAGATTTCTAGAGCGTTACACCCAAGTAAAAATATATCGTGGTTTTGAAAATAGGAAAAAGTTTTTATTATAATTTCTATCAGAAGTGAGATTTCTGGTAGAAGAATATTATTGACAAATTCTCTCTAAGGCTCCTTTTTTTAAAAAAAATTTGACTATGATCAAAAATAATAATTATATGAAAAATAAATCACAAAATATTTAACAGAGAATGAGATTGAAAATCTGAAGTCCATACAGTTTAATTTGAAATGCCTTTCAAAAGCCCATTTGTGCACCATGAAATCATAAAACACAAAAATCCGGTTTTTCTGAAGAATTTTGAGACATTTTCATAATAATTTCGTTTAATTCTTAGAAGACAAACATGGTTGATTAATTTTCTGGGGCGCCAGAACTGTGAGAAGAATAATATTCATAACAGTGGTTAAGCGTATTAAAATAACAACACAAAGATAACTCAAGAACTATTTATCTTTATTTAAGTAGCTGTAAAAGTGAGTAATGGTTTTAGGTTTTGTTTTACAAACACAATAAAACAAAGTCATTCAACGTATTCGATTCACTTTTACTATAAATGGAGTTTAAACCTTCATTTAACTCTTACAAAAGAACGTAAAAGTACTTTGGATTATAAGGAACTTCATGCTCTGCTACCATTCGATGCCGATATCATTAATAATACAGATAAAAATCAAATTTTCTTCGAGACGTCAATTTTTTTACACAGACGTGGCTTACCGAAGCCTACTTCTCCACGTAGACAATAAAATATCGCTCAATTGCCCTAATAGGTTCTGGCAACATTAATAATATCTTCTTACAGTCATCATTTAGTACCATTTTCAGTGGCAGCAGTGTAAGAGAGCAATAAAACGGAAGACTGTTAACAACTTCCATAATAGAACGGGAAAGTTAACGAAAAGAAATAGTATAGGTTTTTCTCTAGGACCATTAAAGATTAAGTGATAAGTCTAGATAAAAGGAAGAAGATATACGAAGAAACTGAATAAGAAGAGATGAAAGAAATAATGACAGCCGAAATGTACGTGGAAACGATGAAGGAGGAAACTTTATCATATAACTGGATGCCAATTACGCTAAGAACTTACGAGTAAAAAAGGTGGATGTCACACTCTGCTAGAAATTCGTAATGATTTGGTAGGATGTCTTCAAATTCATACAGAAAATCGCCAAAAAATGGGATCATGTATGGTACAGAATCTGTGAGATTCTGTAAAAAATTTAAGTAAATAGTATTCTAAAGTAAAATGAATTGGAATTGTTTCGTAAAATCGTTTGCGAAAATTTCTGACTTCCATTAAAGTTTTTGAAAAAGTTTAATAGATTTTGAAAACTTTTCTTAATTCAAAAGAAAATACAATCTTTTTTTTAACAGCAGAATTTTAAATGTTTTTTTAAAAAAAATATTACTTGAAATTTTTTAAAAAAAGTATTTATAAAATAATTATTTTTGGAATTCGAAGAAGGCTCTTTTAAAATACAATAAATATGATTTTGAAATAATGAATCGAAGCTGTTTTGTGAAATCATTTGCGAAAATTTCTGACTTCAATAATTATTTTGAAAAATATTAATATATTTTGAAAAAAAAAAACTTTTACTTCGATGGAAAACAAAATTCTTTTTCCAGAAAAATTTTATATAAATATTTTTTTTAAAAAAAAAAAAAACAGTTACTCTAAATTTAAAAAGAAAAATTTGAATTATAATTATTTATGGAATACAAAGTTATTTAGAATGCAATAAATAGTATTTTAAAGTAAATGAATCAGAATTGTTTCGTAAAATCACTTGCTAAAATTTCGGACTTCGAGTATTATTTTAAAAAAAAATATTCATAGATTTATGAAAAATTTCTGAATTCAAAGGAAAATAAAATTCTTTTTGTGAAGTAGAAATTTAAATATATATTTTTTAAAAATTAGTTACTCTAAATTTTGAAAAAATATTTGAGGTATAACTATATTTTAGAATACGAAAAAGGCTATTTTAAAATATAATAAATAGGATTTTAAAGTAAAGGAATCGAAATTGTCTCGTTTGCGAAAATTTCTAACTTTGATTAATATTTTGAAAAAAGCATAGATTTTTGGAAAAAATTCCAAATTCAAAACAAAACAAAATTAATTTTTACAGCAAAATTTTAAATATTTAAAAAAATTATTTATTTAAATAATATTTGAATTATTATTACTTTTGGAACATACTGAAGGCACCTTATAAAATCGTCTGCTGGAATTGGGAATTCTGAGGACCTTGTAAAAGTCATATCAGGCTAAACGATTTTTAAAAGCGCAATTTCTTCTCTCAAGAAAAAGAATCCTATTTTTTTTTAAAGAATTATCTTAGACACAGCAATAACTTTTAAATTGAATTTTACTGTACAAAATTAGAAGTGTCTCAGACATTGTCTGGAAAGAATTACTGATTGTGAATAACATTTTTTTAAAAAAATTTGTTCGCTTCTACAAATAATTTTTCTTTCAAGACTTAAGATAAAAACCTTTCAGACATATCATTAGTCTTAGCTCGAAAGTAGGATGAAAGAAAAAAATTTAATGTAATTCAATTTAAGAAAAGCAAAAAGAAAAAAAAAAAGAATAAACAAATAAAAGTTAATTTAACTCTACAAAATATTAGAAAATTATATTTTTCAAATCCATATTTAAATAAAGCATGAATATATTTTTAACGAAATTTAGTGAGAATATGATTAGATGTTATACATATCTGAAAATTAATTTTCATTTTTTATAATATTACGCTATTTTTATTATTTTTTGTAGTATTTATAATACACAATATTCTTTATCATTTGTTCTTCATATTCAATACTTAGTATTTACAATTATTATATGCATTATGTATTTGAATTTTTAATACTTCAGTAATTAATTATTTTAAGTAAATAATAATAATTTATAATAAAATAGGGAGAGGGGTACTTCCTGTTCCCCTAATGGTTAACTATTCCCATTCTTACAAATTATAAAACTGTTCATATTGCATTGCTTAAATTGTAAAGATGTAATTTACATGTAATATGTAGTTCTATTTTATGATAAAAATTGTATTATTCGCAAGCAACGCCGTCCCTTATATTATAATGGCGTTGAAACTTGGCGAAATATTGGCGATGCAGTCAAGTTGGCATCATTTTTGGCGATCAAATTTGGCAGAATAAATAAATTTATTTCAACATCACGAAAAACATTTTTTTTTTAAAAAAAGAGATAATTTTACACGAAGTTCTTGACTTTTTCCTAGCAAGTTATTAAGGCCTCTAAGGACTCTTAAATTGCAAATTTTTCAATTTTTTGAAAAAAAAATATATGTTAAAGCCTCAACATTTCTGAGGATTTTGATACCAAAATGTTGTTGATACTGTAAAAATTTCCGAAGTTATTGAGAAATAACTAGAGAAATTTAAACAAAATCTCTACCTCTTTCGTATCTTTAACGTCATTTTTCTCAAAACAACAAATTTTAGCTTGCGCGCAGAATTTCTCAGAAACTATTTATGATATCGATTTGAAATTTCATACATGTGTTCAAAATATGGCTCTTCATAACTTAGACTAAAATTTTCAATAAAAAATTTAATAAAATTTTTTTATTTGAATTTTAATTAATTTTTTTCTTAAATTTTTGAAATTTTCGTTGTAATTGTATTTACAAAATATATTTCTTTCTCTAAATTTTTTAAAAGTTAGTATAACTTCGAAAGTGAACATTTTTATACCAAGTAAAGTTAATTTTGTAAATTTTGATCAATTTTGTACTTCAGAATCTTGCGCGCTGTAAAATACTAATTTTCAAATTTTTGAAAAATTGTCCAATATTTATTTCTTTATAAATTTTAGAATTTTTTCTCAAATTCTCCGGAAATTTTAGAACGAATGTAAATATATGTGATTATCATGTGATAAAAATTTCAAATGATTCTTTTGCTTTATTGCTAAGTTACATTGGTTTCAAGGAAGATATTTTTTTCGAGTGCACACATATATGTTAAGAGTACTGAGACCGCTTAAAAAAATATTCTATTCAACTTTTTCATTCTGAAAACTCGGAAAGTGTTCTGAAAGTTTGGAACAGTATGAGAAACAGATTATATATTCCTAACTACATTTGAAACTGCACATGAAATAAATCTTTTAACCAGCTTCCACAAACATTCATGTACATTTTACGCGAACTTTTACAGAAATGTATATGAAAGCGTAACATAAAACACAACCAAAATAACTCATTCGGATATTATTATATTACCATTGAACTTGATCCGGTTAATGCACACGAAAAAATTCGCGTGATGATTTACGTGTAGTAGTCACATCTTTCGAATAAGATATCCCATAAATGCAGATAGTAAAGAAAAAAAAATAAAACTTTGCCATTCGTGACATCAAAATAAACGATAAAAAATAAAAAAAAAAAAAAAAATCTTGCATTATACTTACTCAATTTAAGGAGAAAAAAAAGTTTTTTAAAAAAATATTTCGAAAGTTAGTTATAATTTTGATTGTAAAAATGGCATTTGTTATTTTGTACATAATGCGCATTATCAAATATCTTTTCGGTAACGCGACGCGAAAAGGAAGTATTCAAAAATTTTTTTTTACTAAAATAAAGAAAATAGCATTTAGTATTTGAATAAATTAAATACTCAATGTTTTAATTCTAATACTTAATGTTATTGCGAAAATTTTATTCAATTCAAATTTTTTTTTTTTGCTTTTAAAATATTATTCATTAGTGTTATCTCTCAAATTAATGGAATTCGGAACGTAGTTTATATATAAAAAAACAAATTTAGATGGAACAAAAGGTTGAAAATTAGAGGAGAAGCAGTTGTTTGATTGCAAGATAACGCATTAAAATTTCTCAAAGCATTCAAAATGTCATTTCGATGAAACTCTCTAAAAGTTTAGGAAAAAAATCTACTTTTGTTAGTAAAATTATTCTTTTATTTACGTTTCAAAAATTTAAAAAAAATGACAAAAATTTCCGAAATTTACGAAAAATGTTTTAATTGAAAACAAATATTCTACCAGAGAATATTAACCACACTGAACAATTTTTTTAACCATTTTCTGTTTTTTTAAAGGAAGTTATTTTACATTACATTCTTCTTCTTTTTTTTTAATTAGAATTTTTTCCAAAAATTTATTTTCTTGCATCTATTTGCATTAAAATTTTTTTTGTATCTCAAACTTTGATAGAAAACTGCTAAAGTGTAAAGTGAAACTTCTATCTGCACATCAAAAGCCCCTCATGGGTCTCAGATTATTTTGATAGTCCTGTTAACAATTCTACAAACGAAAAAATATCTATAACTTTTTTTTGGAACAAAAAACAAAGCAGAATTAGAACTTTTCTTCCATTATGATTCTTTAAAAACCACAATAATTAAATTCTTTATTTTATATCCAAAAATTAATAGAAAGTTTTAAGAATTTTTACTACGAATTTTTGATTACGAGGGGGGGGGACAATTTACTGTGTAAATCTGATAACACACAACATAAATTAAAAGTTAATTTATCACAAATACCGATATTCATTCTTTTTAAAGAAAGACAATAAAAAAAGTAAGTAACACATAATTGAAAAAAAATTAACAGTGATATTTTCTACTAAGTAATTTTGAACAGTTGCATAAAACAATTTTATAAAAATACCAAGAATGTTCTTTATTTTACCTGCTCAAAAAGTCGTACATACAAAAAAAAAATGTCAAGTATTTAGCTTAATGCGAAACACGTGTTCTTGCAACATCCTAGTAGCAACTTACACACTCCTTCCTATGTAGGCAGCAATGATATTAATGACGCATCATCTTAACAGTAATTACGTAGCATAATTTATCAAATCGCAGAAACTAAAGCGATATTAAATGCTAATATCCTACATTAATTTTCCGTAAACTGTTATCGTTCAGGAATTTTAATTCCCGCATTTCGGGATTAAGCAAGTGTTAAAGCCACCAACTTTAGATTTTTCTTTGTTTAAATAGGATATAAAAAGTAAAAGGAAGCTTACTTCTACCTTTGTTATTGTTTGGTGTTAGTTGGTTAATTGGGTATAAAAATAGATATATTTCGACAATGTAACGACTTTTCTTCTAAGTGCCTAGTTTGTTTGATGCCGAAATGGCGGATTAGTGACTACCACAATGAGGGTTCAATGCTCTATACACTTCATTAAGAATCACCGTATGTTGTAATGGGTGGTGTTGAAAACAAAACCAATCAGAATTCGAAATCTTTGTGGGTTATGGTGTGAAGATTGGAACAATGGGGTACTAAATAAAAATTATCTTAGTACAGAAATATTTTTTTGCAAAATTCTAGCATGTTCTAATACAGTGAGGGAATGTTTGTTAAGGTCACACTATATTGGCAACAGACCTTATAATTTTGAACCATGGTCAAGTGACTAGGACAAGGGTTGCCAACCCGCGGTCCGCCTTGAATGATTTTACGGCTCACGAGATTCTTTATAAAATTCAATTATTTTGTGCAATATTTTTGTTTTTAGTGTAGTGTTTTGTAAAAAATAAATTCCATCATAGTTTCTAATTAATCACGTTGCTTCTGTTTTTATAGATACTTAGAAGTGGGCAGTATTGCCTTGCAGCGATACCCCACAGCATCATGCTGGATTCCTGAAACTTTCTTTCAACGTATACCTGCGAATCGTTTTTTCCGAAAATGAAATTCATCAAACATAAATTGTGATCAAACTTATCGAGCGAAAAGCAGTAACGTCGATTACGATGTGCAAATACGCACGTCGAGATCGACTTGCAAAAACTAAGTGAAAAAAATGAGAAAGAAATGTCTCTTTTTTAAAGTAAATTATACATTATTTGATCATTGCATTATAATTATTGTATTATCTATGTCTTATACATGATAAATAATGAAAACAAAAATAATAGTTTCACTCTGTTTTAAATTTTCATTCCACAATAAATGTTACTAATGAGTTCAAATCTAATATAAACCTACTATTAGCTCACTCGCTTTATATATTTACATATTTATCTTGCTCAAATTTTCAAACGTTAATAAAATACTTTCTATTTATCCATTCAAAGTAGGAATTGACGAAATGTTTTTTTTATAATGCTTGTTTTAGATGCAGCCCGCGGGATTATAATGTTTTACCGAAGTGTCCTACAAATTCATTTGGGTTGACCGCCCCTGGACCAGGAAAGCCCCTCAGCTGTGGACACTCTTACTCTGAATTTCCACACCACCGGGAGAACTTTGAGCCTCGATAGATTTAACGAGCAATCGCCTCCTATATACGGTAGGTCTTCAAGGGCACTAGGCTCGGAATCATGACATGCAAGCCACGAGTATTATCTTGACCACTAGGCTACTGCGACCACAGGTTATCAGTGGCACAAAGGCTGGAACTCATGGCATGCCAACCATGAGTCCATGACTATGACCAATGGCTACCGCGACCAGGGTATACATCTCGAAGCTTACAAATTGGGAAGTCTCACAATTTATATTTTCTTAGAATTTTTTAAAATTTTTATTTTTCTACGATCTTAATGAATGAATTATCTGCCTGAAATATTCTTTGCTACGAGAACCGTATTTTACTTTTGCTATAGAATCGAGCTTCTATATAACGAACCTCTATTTTACGAATTTTTCTATCTTGCGAGCTTTATCCTGGAACCAAGAACATTTTACTATTTTCTTTGTAAAAAAGTTTCCAAATAGCGAAATGCATTTTCTATATAACGAACTTTTTCTCTTGCAATTCGATTTTTTTCTCCCTATTTTTAAAATTTTTCAAATTATTCTCTCTTTTAGATATTTTATGGTGATCAATGACCTGAAAATTGGATTTCTTGGTGCGTAACTTACCTAGAGCAATGAAATGACCATAATTTTTCAAACAAAAACCTCAAATAAAACAAACAGATTTTATCAATAATTAAATTTAAGGACGCATGTGGTAGTATATGCTTAAAATTACTTGTTATAAAATATAATGTACGTTTAAAATTACTCGTAGGCTTAAAATTAGAAAATGTCGCTAAAAAAATTCAGTAGTTTTATTATTTTTTTAAAGTTGAAAATATAGAATATACCCCTGGACGCGATGCCTTTTTTTTTCTTGTTTTACTTGCAGATTTCTTTTTGATGGGTAAAATATATAAAATGCATAGATAATTTTCAAAAAAAGTGTGAATAATTACTTTTTTAAATAGTGTATAGTGGTTATGAATTTAAAATTTGTTTTATGTAGTTTCTAAAATATATTAAAAGATGAATCTTTTTAATGAATTTTCCACATAACGAGCTTTTTTTCGGTATTTAGCGACTTCCCCTTAAATAAAGGTCCGACTTTTTTTTAATTGGATTTAAATTTATGTCGCTTTGGGAAGAGCGCAAGTGACGCTGATAATACCTGAGTTGACACTTTCCCCTCCAAATTTCCCCTATTTTCTTAGAACACTGTTCGAAACGGAGGGACTTTGAAATACGATAGATTTAACGTGCACCAACCCCACTTTACGGTGGGGCCTCAGTGGTACTGAGTGGTCGTGGTGCTAGTCTAATAGCAGGGGCGGCTCTAGGATCGGACAAACCGGACCCCTGTTCGGGGCTTCAGATTTTAAAAGCAGCATTTGGATCGAATTTGAAATTTTTTTTTTTGTTACAAAGAAAAGTTTATGTATTTTCTGAAATATTATTAGGTGGGAATTTGGTATTTCATTTAATGTATCTTATTTCCTTATTCTGTGCTCTGTATGTTTTATGTCAGTTTTCATTTATGTTAAAGGATTTCAGACGAGAGTATATGTTAAATCATGAAATTTGATATGTTTACACGTCTCTTACTAGTCCATTCCGGAATGAGGTCCAATGGACATTCCTTTCACCCATACGATGTCCGGTGTCAGCTATCCAAAAGCAAATAGGAATCATAAGTATTTGGTTGATAGAGAACTACAGAGGAAATGTTTTATTTTAGTCTTGAGTGTAGTTACTGTAAGTTAAATTAAAAACGTTTGTGATCCCTACCATCAGTAGACTATTTTTCGAAGAAATTGGCCTGCTGAAATGCCTTCTCTCAAATTTCACTCGTTTAAAATAATAACAGGTAATTATGTTTTTAATTTCGAATTATTTTGTATTTTTTAAGACTTAAAATAATTTGTATGTATACTGTTATGCTGCCTTTTTGTTCGCAAGAATTACTCAAGTTTTACAAGTGTGTATCTATGTGAAAAATTTATCTTTTTTAAATTATAGTTTACTTTAGAGAGAGGGATGGTATTTTCCATTTTTGTCCGGGGTGGCAAAACAGCATGAGCAGACCGTGCTAATAGTTATGATCACGAACTCGAGGCAGGAGAATCGTGGGTTTTTGTCCTGGTGCCACTGAAGATCCACGGTGTAGAGGGGGTCGATGCAGGTTAAATCAGTGGAAGATTAATGTCCTTCCGTTGGTGTGGTGTGGTAATTTGGAAGGGGTGTGTCAACTCAGATGTCATCTCCTCACTTGACTGAGGCGCATAATCCAGAGGTCAGTTTCTCAGGTGTTGCTTTATAGCATGATTTTAATAAAATTCACTCTCAGTAGCACTAGGCTTTGTACCGCGTCTCGACAAAGCCGGTCATGAGTTCGACACGATGATCATGTTACCAAAGTTGTCCAATATATTAGAGGCAAGCGCTGAATATGAAATAAGCATCGATAGAAATATAAAATTATCATTATCGAAAAAATAAGCGAAATAAGAAAATTAATCATTGATAATTTAATAATATACCTGGTTATTGCAATATTAGTTTGTTCATTAATTCCCTTCGTACTTGCGTCGAATCTAACCACAATTTTTGAACAGCTAAGCCGATTCAGCATTCGAATCACATCATCTTGCGTATTAATTAACTTTCGAATAATCGGGAAATAAATTAGTTAATTTAATTAGCATGATTAGGAAGAAAGCCCTTAAAATATAATTATTAGAATGGGCTTTTGTTGTAAACCACTCTAAAGTGATTACCTATTTCCTGTATCTCAATAAAGATAACTGATTAAATATTGATAGATTAACGAAATCACTGAGGTGGCAGTAACACTAGGAATTCTAATTCCCAGCGAAATATTCTAAAACAGGTGATATCTGGGGAAGGGGTAAAAAAAAGAGGAGGAAGTAGGAAATGTTTCGTAGGATGTGCGAATATTTTTCATTTCCTACCACGCAGGATATGAATGTCATTCTTTTCCCTTTAGCAATAATGTATTGGAGGTAACTATTTTCTTTTTGTGAAGTTCAAAAGATGCATGCCTGTGTGATTTATTGGCGATCTGATACATTGGCGAAATGCGATTCTTTTATGTATATCGTTTTATTAATATCCAAACGATTAATAATTTTAATCGGACATTTACAAAAAAAAGTTATATGCCAAATGTGCATTTGGCTCCTTAAATGTTATGCCAAACACGATATTTGGCGCTTTAAATTTCATGCCGAGTAGAGAAGCTTGTATTGGCTTACTATTTTAGTCAAGAATTGCATGCAATGACTTAAAATTTACAGTATGGGACAGCTTTGCCTGAAAGGATTTCAATTTGTTACCCCTTTCCTTTTTATTTCAATCCCTTTTTTTCTTGTTGACTATCTAATCTTATTTCTTGTTTTTAATTACTTGACTCTATTTTTAATTCAATCAAAGTACATTCAGTTACTGTCTACATCGAGAAACAGAAAGAATTCTGACAATTAATTGCCAACCAGAAACCAAAATAATGTTTAAAATTTTTTGTTTGTTTCTGATCTTTTAAAAAAATTACTAATATTTTCCCATGTTTATAACTGTTGTGATGACAATGGTAAACAATGCATTAAATAGACTGCAAAATAACGTAGAAAAATGATGCACGCATGAATTTTCGAGAATTTTTTTCCCCGTCCGTAAAACAGTTTTCAAGATATTTGCGTTAAATTGGTTGCCTTCACAACGACTTAAAATTCAAAGTACCGGAAGTTTTCAAATAACATCGTTTAAACTACGCTCCGTTCGTCAAATTTCCCACGAAATCTAAATTGGTAAAGAAAATACGCTACATTGACTATTTTTTCACAGTTTATTTGGTGATAAAATAAAAAAATTAATTTCTTAGGATTTGCTTAATACTTTATGAAATTCACTTAAAGTGTTTCTTGAACAAGTGTTTTCCTTTTGGTACAAATTTTCGAAAAATATTTACCGTTCAAATGTTCATAATCTGTACACTGCCTATAAAATCCAAAACATCTGTCCCTGTAAATATGAATTAAAAGTGTACTTATACAATTGTCTGTAATTTTTTTACGCAATTCGTGTGCTGAAAAGTTTTATTTATCAAATAATGATTCTGAATTTAAAAATAATCTTTAAATTGACAGTTTTTGTTAATCAGTTGTATCTGTTACTTAATTGAAATGATATATTTCTAAAATTATTGAGTTTCTATGTTATTCTTTCCAAGGCTATTTTGAAGGAACACCTGTTTTTAAGAAAACAAATCTTCAATAAAAACATCTGCCTCTATATTTCTTAAAACAACCTTGTGATACTTTTCTTTGTGTAAAAAATGTATTCCATTTCTATTTTTCATAGTGTTTATAGGTGGTGATCTATAATAAAATAACTTCTGCAAACAAACAATTACTTTTTTATGTGACCAGATTCTTATCTCAAAAAAAAAAAAAAAAAAAAAAAAAAAAAAAAATCAACCCTACGGCAGGATTGATAGATGTAATTAGTAAAGCATTGCATTTTACTTCTTTTAAAAGCTCTGTTGTTTCAATTAAAAGCAACACAAGGACTACTGACGATTGAGTTTTTCTTAGCTGCAGTCAAGCGATGAGGATGTCACGTGAACTGGCTCCTTACCATTGGCATAATAGGGCTTTGTAGGACCCTCCTACAAAGCAAGGTTTCAGGCCCATAGCCGAATCCTACAAAGGATTGCAAAACCATAACATAACATAGGCTTTGGGTCCTTAAATCCTGGGGGCCCCTCCCCCCGCAATGCGTGGGTTGCGGGATGTATGTTACGCTACTGCTCCTTACTCTCCATATTTTCATGCCACTCAAACAAGAGGGTTTTGAATCCGGAAAGATATGATGCACGACAGCTCCTTAAGGTACAGGTCTTCAATAATTGTAGAGTTTTTACCCATGTTATAGTTACCATGTTATAGCTCGGGTTCGCGAACATGTGCACACACTAACAGTAGCGACCAGTTGCGTAACGTACACCCCCGCATCGCGGGGGGGGGGGCAAAAAGACAATTTGGGATAAAATTGAATAATATTGAATATATATATATATAATATATAATTATATATATTAAAATAAAATTGAATATATATATATATATATATATATACTTTCATTGTTTGAGTTATGAGTGAATTTACATCAACATTACCCTATAAAGCAACACGAGGGATATTGGCGACGTATCAAGTTCAAAGGACGAGGACGAAACCTGAGCCTGGCACCCTCCTCTCCAAAGTACCATTCCATGGCAACACGAGGACTATGAACCTTGACATATTTAACTTGCACCAGCCTCTCCAAACGGGGTCTTCAGTGGCACTAGGACTTGAACTCATGACATTCAAGCCACGGTATCGTTACCATGACCACTATACAGCGGTCACATGGCAGATGTGGAGCAACAAGGATATTTTAAAATATTTTAAATGAACAAAACATTGAACACACAGCAATCATATTACCCTTTTTGTTTCATAATCTTCAGAATATTGGCTATGTTTCTACTTAATGTAGTTTCACTCTAGGTATATGCGTAACAGTTTTTAAAAAAGTGATCATTAAATGTTGGAATATAAGGAATAGACATAAAATAGGTTGGAATATAAAGATAGGTACTATGCAAGTAATTGGGTCATCAAACTGTACAATAGCAATAGAGACAAATCTGAACTAATGAAAAAGTGTAAACATAAATTTTTTGAAACATATTTTTACTATGAAAAGATAATAGAACGATTTAAAAGTGCAATTTTGAAAACATGTATTGTGCTGTAGAATATTTTTTTAACTCTATGAAAAAAATAAAGAGTAACATATTCGAGTATATCTTGGTATGTGGTTTATTTTAAACAGTTTGGTATTGTGTGTGTGTGCTTTGAAGGGAACTTTAGTTTGTCGGGGGGGGGGGAGAAGCCGAGCAAAAATCGAAGTTTGCCACAAGATCCATGTTTGCCTTTTCGGTATAGACAAGAAAATATTTCCCCCAGATAAGAAAATCCCATATAGACTAATAAAGCAAAATAAGTAGAAAAATCACATTTTTTTACATGACAAATACTGCTTGAGATTGCTGGTTACAATATTATTACATAATACGCACTATGTCAACGAAACATAAGTGCTCTTTACTTACACCACTCAGGAAAACTGAAAATAAAATTTCCCCAAGACACCATTTCATTCTAATGCATTTACCACCAGGGGGCGATGACGTCTCCGGAACAGATCTTACACCACTGTCTTCCTTACTCTCACTGGCCCTTATTGCTGTTACGCGGGTGATTTCGAAAAGATCTAATAAGAATTATGTCTCTCAATAATGGCTGGCAGCTCTTTTTTTTCTGGAAACATTTACGTGTTCCGTATCCCTCATTTCTCTGAGGTCGAATTCAAGGGAAAAATAATATAGATATAAAAGAGGGGTGTTTTTGAGTGTTAGAAAATAAGGGGCTTTTAAGAAAGGGCCATTTCAGGAGGAAATAGTAGCACTTATCGGTTGCGATTGCTATTAGTCCTGTGGCAAGCTCCGTGGTGAAACTCATAAAAAGGATGGTCAATTGCTGGTGATGTGATAGGTATCTCTCTCTTTATTTGATGAACTGTGCGCGTGGAAACCGAAAGGATATTGCGGCTTTTGCGTTTCCTACTTTTATAATGAAATTTGTTCCAGCGTTTATGAAGTATGTTAACTATTAATTGATGTTTATAGAAATTTTTGGAGCATAAATATTTGAGATTTCCCGTTCTTTTATTATTTTGAGATTCAAAATTCACAAGTCAGGAAAAATTACTGTTGTGATCGATTTCTTAGAGGGAAAAACTTTGAAATTTATTAATAGTTTGTCATATAGCAAAAATATGCTATTTAATAATAATTTTCCACACGTTTTTTTAAAAAAAGGTTATATCTCTTTGCAATGAAATTGCTTCTTTGCATAGACTAAAGGATAAAAGATTGTATACAAATAAGATTTGCATAAATAATTATATCCGAGTCATGTACTAACTAATGAAATGTTTTCCTTTTAGGTAATTCATGGTTTTGCAGATTGCTCTCAAACAAATAATCCAATTTGAAAAGGGGAAAAGAAAATGTAGAAAAGCCCCCCCCCCCAAATAAAACCACTGCCTTATATTTTTTTTGTTTATAAATTTCTTTTTGTCTATTAGCTATTAATTATGTACGAATTATTTGATGATATCATTTAGAGCTCTCAACCGAAATATATTAAAAGTAAATTTCTCAAATTATATCAAACTACTTATATTCTTGGAATCGATAAAAAATAGCAAAAGAAAGATATCGATACAAAATTTATTCTAGTCACTTAAATGGGCATTGGTAGATTTATTGATTTAATAGTTATTAATGTCACATTTTGAAGTAACAAGAGGGTTCATGGCAACAGATATCGTAAACTTGAACCGTGGTCAGGGGATTAGAACAAACCCAAGATGACATCACACTCTTCGAATATTCATCCATCAACTTGAAGTTTTGTAACCTTGTTAGACTTAATATGCTCAATCCTGGAGCCCCAAAGACATGCAGGTTTTTAGTGGCTCTAGGATTGGAAACCTAGACTCTAAGGATCTTATATTCGAAACCAAGACCAAGGTTCCAAAATGTCAAACCAAGACTCCAAAGATCCAGGATTTGAAACTAAGACTCCAAAGCTCCAGGATTTGAAATCAAGAACCAAGCTCCAGGATTTGAAACCAAGACTTCAAAGCTCCAGGCTTTGAATCAAGACTCCAAAGTTCCAGGATTTGAAACCAAGACTCAAAAGCTCCAGGATTTGAAATCAAGACTTCAAAGTTCCAAGATTTGAAATCAAGGCTTTAGGATTTGTAACATTCCAAGGCTCCAGGATTTGGAACAAGAAATATCATCAGCCACGAGTTCACGATCACGACCACTCTGCTACCACTATCTCGAGTTCTAGAAAAAATGGAATGGAATTTTCACTAAATGGAATTTTGTGTGAAATGGAACTATGCGTCTGAGTACTGCCCTGAATTGGTTCGAAATTTTAAAGACAGAGACACGAATGAGGTCTACCCCAAGCTATCCTCACGTAATTTATGAAAAGATATCAATCAATTGAAGCTGAAAATATATGAAATATTTATTTGATTTGAATGGTTAGAACTAAAACTGCTTTCAACATACTTGTTACAGTTTTGTTTAAAAAAAATCGAAACAAATAAATATTTTTTTCAATTTTTTCACCATTCTTATTTTGACATGAATGTTGTCAAATATAAGATCTAGCTATAATAGATTATTTAAAGAAACTCCAGAGTAATTGGAAAGAGGTCAAAGATAGAGCTACTGTTTCGATTCTTTAGATCCTCAATTATCTTTCGCAGCGTCATCAAATTTGCTCTTTCAATTGTTCCCATCTTATATACACTCATGTCCATAAATTAAGGATAATGAAGTTCAGGCAAAGAAAGAGACAGAAGCAAAACAAATTTGACTTATTTGTAAAGTCTATTTATTAAATAAAAGGTAAAGAGCAAAAAAGATGCTATATGTTTGACATAATTAATAAAAATTGCGATTTCACTCCCTGGAGCAAATTTCAAAAAAGAACCTATTTACAAAAACAGTATAACATGGTTAGTATGATGGTTAATACGGAGTATGTCTCCCGGACAATACAATACAGGCCTTACAACACCTACGCATGCTGAGTATCATATTATCAATCTGATCTTGGGGAATATTACACCACTCATCAAGCAATGCCCTCCGAAGTTCCGGTAGACAGGTGGGAGGGTGTTGACGGGCTGCAATTTGTCGGCCAAGCATATCCCACACATGCTCTATTGGATTCAAGTCCGGTGAGTATGCTGGCCAATCAGTACGGGTGATATCCTCCGATTGAAGGCATTCGTCTACAATGTTTGCACGGTGAGGACGGGCGTTGTCATCCATAAACGGAAATTCAACACCCATGGTGCCCCGAAACAAACGTACATGTTGTTCCAGAATGACATCCCGATAGATGTGGCCTGTCATCGTTACACTCTGAACATGCAGGTCAGTTCTGGAACCAAGAAAAATTCCTCCCCAAACGAGCCATCCTGCACCACCGTAACGGTGTCTTTTAATGGTGTTCTCTTGTTGGTAACGGGTACCTGGCGCTCTCCATATGAAAGTCCGGCGAGAATCAGACAGCAAACTAATCCTGGAGTCGTCTGAAAACATCACACAAGACTACTGTTGTGGTGTCCACAATGCATACTCTCTACTCAAGGGTAATCGCAGGCGACAGTGAGTTGGGGTAAGGGGAACACATCTGACAGGCCTACGAGCATATAGACCAATGTGCCCTAAGCGTCTGTACACGGTCTGCCTTGAAACTGTCGTACCGGTAGCTGAAGAGAGCTGACGAGATAGGTCTGATGCTGTGCTCCGTCTGTTTCTTTTGGCAGTAACTGCCAAATACCGGACCTCATTCGGTGTTGTAACTCGGGGTCGACCTGTGCTGTAACATCTACTCACATTACCATCATCTTGAAATCGTTGCCAAAGCCTGGAGATGACACTCTGGGCGATTTCAAGTTCCTCGGATACTTCCAGCTGGGTACGTCCACATTCCAGTCGTCCGATAATTCTACCACGTAAAAAATCATCCAAATGCTTCCTTTGTGCCATAACTATGCGGTTATTGCACTGAAAGGCTTTTAAAGCGCTTGTGAACAATTTTACTTCTTTGCCACCATTCCTTATATACCCCTCTCTTACACTCTCGTCATTGTGACGTACTATCCGCGCCATCTGGTGGTTTCCTGTAATTTGCATATTCTTCTTCAAGATGTGTGTGATAATTCTACAGGTGAAATTTTTATTTTAGAGTTCAATTTCTGTGTGATTCTCTCTCCTGAATTATCCTTAATTTATGGACATGAGTGTAGAACTCTATGATAAGGATATGTCAATATTCTGACCTAAAAGGTGCCTCTAATCTACCAATTTCTATTACTATTCTTACCTTTCTTGCAATCTATCCAAACATGAGAATTTCAAACTATCACACAGTTGCGGAAAACTTCTTACTCATGGAAGTCTCTATTGGTACTTTGCCGTTAAAGAAGATAGAGCAGTCTGAATCACTATTTATAGACTTTCTAGAGTACATACTAGGATATTACTTATGCAAAGATTCAGAAAACATTTTTAATTTGCACCATAGGTAATTCTGCGCATGCCTGTCCCTACCATCTTTTAAACTGTTTAAAACTTGATAAAGAATATTTTATTAATACAGTTCCTTCTCTCTTTTGGAATTTTAGGAAAATTTTCGAATTTATGAACATTAATACAGATTTAACCTGGACCAGGTGGATTTGGACTTTGTCATCAACAACATGCTTAAAGTGAAATATAAAATTTAGTATCTATCTAAATTAGATAAAAGATTAAACTTCAATTTTACAGTCAATTGATATAATTTACAAGTAAGTTATTCACTCTTTTTGGCACTTTACCTATTCGCAGATGTTTATAGCTGCAGGTGTGTTATTTGTCTACAGGTGTTTTCTTGGCAGATGTTCTGCTCACTATCAATAAAAAAATGTTTTGAGAAATGTGAGTGAACATTTTTCGATTTGGTATTCCAAAGGTATATTTATGTTATGACCTTGTCAATAGAAATAGAGTGATAAAAAGTGTGTAATATGTAATACAAAATATAATAACTAGAAACAGTTCTTATGTATTAATTCTAAGTTTTGCAATGCCCTAGTGAAAAAAAAATAACCTCCAAAATACTTAAAATGAAATTACGACCCTCTCACATGCATATATTAACAGGATTTTTAACGGAACTCTGTTCGTGTCTTGAAAAAAGTTAAGAAAAATAATGACCGTCGTCAAGGAAAATGCCTGCTTTAAAGACTTTCTTTTCAGTAAATAATCAAGAGGGGAAGTTTCTTAAAAAATAATTATAAGCTAACTAATTAATTTTCCTTCTATGTTTTTATACGCAGTTCAGGAAAAAATGCATATCTTTCTGAATATGTTTTCGTGTATTAATTTACTAATATGCAATTTATATTCTAAATTTAGGGATAGAATTTTTATTATCAATAAATAACAATTCGATTTGTGTGATCTGATGAAATAGAAATAAATTTTCAACTTACAATTTGAATAGATAAATAGATATTAGTAATAATAATTAGATGGAAGAATATCTGTGAAACACTAAAATTGGATAAAAATACGTATAAATTAATAAAAATAAAAGAGCTTTTAATGTGAAACTGATTAATGTAAAAATAATTAACATTTAATGAAAACATAATGAGCCTTTAAAATGTATATCACATTAATCTTAATATATATATAATATTGAAATCAAATAATATTTGAAACATTTTTGGATAGTAAAAATAAAATCTGAATTCGAATGTAGAATTTTAAGCATGAATAAAACGGTATAATTGAATAACATTTATTAATTTTTTGAGCAAAGGAAATAAAATTCACCTAGCGTTCAGTAATTTGATTTATAGAATCGAATTTTTCAAGGAACATTTTTACGAAAATAGTATTAATGGAACAAAAATGATTCGAATATATGGTACAACGTTCGATATTCACATTCATACTTAGTTTAATTTATTAAATCTATCGTCTGCCGTTTTGTATTTTTCTTTTTAACTTGTGAAGTACTTGATAGCATAAACAATAAAAAAATAATAAAGTTATAAAAAATGGCGGGAAAAAAAGGAAAAATTTGCATTTGGAAAAATAAAATAAATATTCACTCTTGAAATTTTAACACAGTTTAGATCGCGTAATCGAATTCGAACGAAAAATACGTTTTTCCCATTCTTTTTGAAGAGATCGGAAGAATAAAGTTGCAGAATATATTTTCTAACTGTAACTTTTCATCTCTTATCTTTTAAGAGAAAGAAAGAATGGTGATCAAATTCAAATCATTCCCTTACGAAATTCGAATGTTTGAATATTACGGTGTAAGGTTTAAATTCTAAGCTGGTTTTATATGTTTTTTTTTCTACATAGCATTTTTGTTCTTTGTTCTGCAATTTTAGATTTGAGCTACTAAGAAATTTGAACCAATTCGTGATAAAATAGATACTCACGTTTTACTTAGCCTTTATTTTATTTTCAATTTCTTCAGTTCTTTTAACACAAATTCTGTTCCCTCACTTCTATCCAAAACAATTGAATTCTTCGCCTTTCACATTTTTTTTTGTTTCGAATTTAATTTTGGGAAGAATGTCATGTACACTGTTTCTTTAGATGCGAAAAATGAGAAGAATGAAGTGAAATTTTATTACTTTTCTTCCATCAGTGCCTCTACATGTCTGGTATTTTGAAGTTTAGACACGTAATTCAAATAAGGTGAGACAAGGTCTTAACCTTACAGTCCAATTCTTTTTTTCTCTCTTAAGAAATTTCGACGCAGCTTTGGCTGGTTAAGGAAAAAACAGAGGAAAGGTTTTATGCTATTTATATCACAAATCGTTAAATACTTCTAGTCCTTAATAAGATTAGAAATTATAGTATGTGCTAATAATAACCTATATTGTTGACTAAAATACAAGATTGTGCTAGTAAATAAATCTTAATGACAAATAAGGGTTTTTACTGAAAGCCACATTATAAAGCAACACAAGGGCTACTGGTGACGGACATCGAAATTTTGAGCTTTGGCCAAGTGACGAGAACGACCCATGAGCTGGCATCCCCTCTCCAAACTACAACACTACATCAATAATTATATGTAGAGGAGGGGGACTAAATAATACAAAGGTCCACCTTTCTATTGTTAACAACAAAATGAATACATTTCATCAATTTGAATTTTCATATTCAATTAAGCAAAATATCATTTTTTTCAGATCTAAGTAATATCTGATTAGTTAATACGTGTGGTTATGCTAAAAATTACATCTGTTAAAGAGATATGAATTACTGCTCAGTTGTGAATTAAAAACTACGAGTAAAGAGTTTGTCTAATAAGTTTGTCTTTGTTATACTTAAAAATACATTTGTTACGGGGTAATTATTTTCAATTTGAGCAATGCCTTTTAATGCATATCTATCAACAATTATTTGTTGAAATACATTTTGGACGTAAATGTAATGAAATAAATCTAAAATAAAAAGAAAATCTATTTCTAATTCTTCTTCAAAGATTTTGAATTCATTAAAAAAAAGATAGCCATAAAAAATAATCAGTTACATTTGATAGTGAAAGATGAATAAATATTCTTACAGAGACTATTATTCATGACTAATGCATGAAAATGTTTTTTTTTTTAAAAATTAAATAGGTATATATTCCTTTCATTTAAATTAATCCGCAGAGCTTTAGAAATTAAAAGATTAAACTATATGTGGTAAATTCGGGGTTGGGTGAGTTAGTGAAACAATTATTTATTAATTTAAGTTAGGTTACACAAAGACAACGCATATCGCGTTAACAAAAATAAAGGGCAAATAATATGGATTGTTTTTCATAGTATGGGGCTAATTATTGCACCATGATTAAAATATATTATAAATGAAATAATTTTACATCCATTTCAGAAGGTGAAAATATTCAACATCTTTATTTCGCTCATTCCATTGTTCAATATATTCTTTTTCCGTTAGCTGGTTCTACCGTTCTAAGGAAACTAACTAAATATATTATCTGATTTTTTTCATTGCCAGGTACAACAGCATAAAAGATTATTAATTTGAACTTTAAAATATAGGCATAAATTATTTCTCTGATAAATACCACTAAATACACTACTACCATCTAAGTTCTCGTTGAAAGAGGAATAACATATTCACAAGCTGATCTGCCTTCCTTCATCCATCAATACCTGTTACTACAATATCGACCACGTTGTCTTCTCACCTCAGGGGCGGCTCTACAGCCGGGCAAATTTTAAGGGCGGCATTCGGATCAAATTAGAGAAATATATATATATATATATATATATATATATATATAATATTTTAATATATTTATATAAATATATTAAATATATTTTAATGAAATAAATTCATAATATAAATGATAAATTAATTTTATACTGAAATATATATATTTTTTACAAAAATTTTATACATTTTCTGAAATATTATTGGGTGGGAATTTGGTATTTTATTTAACGTATTTTATTCTGTACTCTGTAAGTTTATTGCCAGGTTTCTTTTTCTGTTGAAACTTGAAGGTTTCGAGACGGGAGTACACGTTAAGTCATGGAATTTGATATGTTTACACATTTTTCACTAGTAACTTTCTCCCCAACCCGAAATGGGGTCACAGCGGATATTCCTTTCACCCATACGATGTCCAGTTTCATCTATCCAAAAGGGGACAGGGGTAATTAATGTTTTTGGTAGATAGAGAGCCACATGAGATGTTTATTTAGGTCTCGAGTGTAGTTACTGTAAGTTAAAATAAACGTTGTGATCTCTATTATCAGTAGAATGTTTTTTGAAGAAATTGTCCAACTGAAATGGTCAATTTCTTCTCTTACGTTTTACGCGTTTCAAATAATAACAGGTAATTATGTTTTTAATTTTGAATTATTTTGTATTTTTTTAAGACTTAAAATAGTATATATAGTTGTTATGCTCCCTTTTCAATCATAAAAATTTTCTATAGGTGTTTATCTATCTGAAAAATTCATCTTTTTTAAAATTTTGTTTGCATTGGCGAGAGGGGAGGCATTTTCCACTTTTTCCCGGGGCGGCAAAACTATTAGAGCCGGCCCTGCTCACCTGGACTCTATTGAAGATCAGAGGTCGATAGAGGACGCTTCAACTGTTTTAGGCTGCACTTACTCTTATTAATAACAAGAGTGGTTAAAAATCTAGTAATTTTTATCAAAAGAGTTTGATAAGAGTTGCTTTTAAAGAGTGCTTTTGATGAGAGTTGCTTTTTAAAGATGCACTTATATATAAAAAGAGGACTAAATAGAGACGAATAGGTTTTTAAAAAATGATGTGACAAAGTTATTAGAGCAAACCACGCATAAATCTCAAGAACAAAGGTACTGTAATCATTATATAATTTCATCTCTAGATATAAAAACTGGAAAAAAAATGAAAAGGATAATTTTGATTAACATAATGAATGACTTGTATCAGTCCAATATATCAGCTGTAGAAAATAAAAATGCAATGCAAAAATATTCCATTTGAATTGGAAGTTCTATTTTTTGTGTGAGTAAAGACAAATATTTAATAGTCATTTTTTCCCCAGACGATTAGCCCATCCTGCTACATTATAACATAATACGCATTGTTATAAGGCAGAATTGTGAAAAAATTAAGTAAATACTTATTGTCTCTGTAAAATACAAGGAAAATCAGCACCTGATTATCAGCTGCATTTACCCACGTGTTGAAAAAGAACATTTTCTCCCATGCGACCATGACCCGTAAGTTCGGCGTTCCGTGAATTGAACATTCGGTTTTTTCCTCATAGTTAAGTATGTCGCAGCCGCATGATTAAGTTGAGGAAAACTAAAGGAAAAAATTGAGACTTATTAGAGATACGATAATTAGCATAAAATGATAGTCATCGTGTTGTAAACAGAAGTTTGTTGCAATGGGATAAAATGATGATGTGAAAATACGTTGTTCTGTAAATAGCATTCGACTGTTATGTGGCTGAGATACAATTTAGCATAATATATTTGTAGTTGTTTCTATTGCGGTTTTAAATATTGAGAAAGGACAAGTTAAAATTTCAGTGCAAGAGAAAACCAGTAATATTGAGAAATATGAAATTTAAATAGTATTAATTTTTGCTCCACACCTAGAATAATTGTTTAAATTATTTCTAGATAGTGAAGTTTTATTAACTTCGCATTATAAAGCAATGCGAGTCCTATTGGCGACGGACCTTGGAATTTTAAAGGACATGATATCGAGATGAGGACGACTTCCTGATCTGGTAAACCCTCTCCAAACTACCACACTGCGGCAACTGGAGGGCTTTGAGCTTCTTAGCAGATTTTATATGCATCAGATTTAACATGCTACACGGCAGGGTGACAGTGGCACCAATGAAAAGGGGATTCAAAGTTTTAAATATTTTGTGCTGTGTTTTCAAAGAAAAGTTTGGCTATGTCTCTTATTTCTAGCTCTTTAAAGTTTAAAATTTTTGTAATGTATTAAACAACAACAACTTTAAAATGTATCGTTTATGAAGAATTATAGGAAATACATTCGATATTTCTGTAAATTATGCTTATCCTTTTTAATTTTTAAAAAAAAATATATGAAACTTCTTCCATTTTACAAATTTTTATATCCTACTACTAATACTCATAATAACCATTTATAAACAGTTCAATAAAAAAATTAAACAGTACAAAGGCTAAAAATTAATTACAGTCTTGAAAATAACAGCCAGAAGGTTAAGAGTTGGATTTATGTTTGAACAAAAATATCTAGAAAACTCCGAAACTGTGTTTATATGACCCATCATGGCGTCAAAATCTTCTCCTGGAGTGAAGTGAAGTTTTAATAAGTGAAAGCAGAAATATTGTGTGTTTCCGTTGATGAACAGGGTCCGAAACTTCAAAGTATGGTTGCTTTAAGTGTTGAATGCAATGAAGCTGAACAAGCAACTGGAATTTATTCTGAATTTTCCCTTAGGGTTTGTTTATAGTTGTTTACTTAATAATTTTTCTTAAGTAGCATTTAAATTCAATGAAAAAATGAAATTTATCTCTTCAAGGAAATTTAGAACACTTGTCATTTTAATGCGTAATAATTATTCTTTTAACATTAATTCCAATGTATTTTCTTAGCTCTCAATTCATAAGGCTTTAAAATCATCTGACGCAATATTTAGTGTGTCACTCTCTTTATCTAACATAATCCTCAGCGTAACATGATTCGAACCCGAGACCCATTTGGACTATATTTATATTGAGGTATGAATGTCAATATTCGTAAACAACTGATTTTGATTTTGGTATTAGAAGCCCCCCGAGTTAATACAAACAAATGTATAAACAAATCTTAAGAACTTGTGATGCAAACGAGGATTCCATCAAAGCATGGAAACCAATGAATCAAATGCAAAATGTTTAGAAGGAGAAGGAACAAGTGCATGTAAAGGTGGGAAAATGTGCTCGCCTTCTTCAATTCCTACTATTAGCTCACTCTCTCCCTATATATATATATATATCTTGTTCAAATTTTCAATCGTTAATAAAATACTTTCTATTTCTCCAGTAAAGTTCAAATAAAATTTTTTAAACTTATTGTATATGACACTTTGATGTTAATACAGTTTTTTCAAATACTAGTTCATTAATTACTGGTTAATTAATTAAATTAATTACCGGTTTTCGACGCCAAATTAGATTTGTCTCCATTGTTGTAACAATTTAACTGTTAAAACAATGACAAAAGTTGGCGTCAAAAACTGGTTTTTCAGCCAAATTAGCCAAACAAGGTGTGTATTGTTACAACAATGCTGCAGACAAATCATGCTCTTTTTTCAATTCCTACTATTAGTTCAATCTCTCTCTCTCTCTCTCTCTCTATATATATATATATATCTTGTTCAAATTTTGAATCGTTAACAAATACTTCCTATTTATCCATCCCAAGTAGGAATTTACTTAAAATTTTAATTTTATATTACTTGTTTCCATTATTTTCTTACAATTTTTCTTCGATAATTGTACAATGGAAGGAAATAAACCACTTTACAACGATATTTATTATTAAAACTGTTTTTTCGAAACGTCATTAAAGCTAGAATTTATAAATGTTTTTGCTTAAAAAATTCATAAGAAATATGCTTGACACAGTGAATTTTTTTAAGCAATTATTTCTATGACAATTTTTTAAGCAATTTCTATGACAATATTTTAAGCAGAAATTTACATTGAAACAACATTGATTCGCTAGTAACTTAAGCCTTTCTGTTGAAATTATTGTAGTTTTATTTAACTTAAATGTAACAATGTGACAAGTATTTCCTGTTTATTATGATTCTTTTTTAGCTTATCAGTGGCTCAGTTGATACGAGCACATATGTGTGATAAATGTCAGAGTATAAAGTTATCTATAATAGTAAATTTAGAACAAACTATTTTTATATCAACACTCCGGTCATCATACTTCCAGAAATGAAGACATTCGAACTAGGAACTTAATAGAACTAACTTTAAGATGTCAAAAGGTAATGTTTCAAAACCTAAATATAACTGAAAACTCAAAATTAAAAAAAAATTAAATATCAAAATCAATTAAAACTATAAATTTGAAATTGGTAACATGATACAAAAGTAAAGGAAGTATTTTGTGCTCTAATAAAAGCACACCTGCACGTTTATTTTCTTTGTGGGAAATAAAAAAAAATGAAATAATATCTAAACATCTCAGTTTACGTTCGGCATTTCATTTTCCGCTTTTATTTTATTATTTCTTTCCGTCAATGAAGTTGAAAAGGCAGAAGTACGGTTGACATTTGTCTAAGTGCAAAAAATGGCAATAGGAAAGAAAAAAAAATAGAACGTCTGATGAGGAAATTTACAATCACGCCCTAGTGTCATCGAATATTAATATAACCGCTGTCATTTTAGCAATAGGTAGAAGTGTGATAGAGATATTTCAATTAAGAAAAAGGAAAGAACGGAGAATTGACGGTGTTTTAATTGTAAAACAATAGTAAAGTTGTGTCAAAGTAGGTTTGGTTACTCATTGAAGTGTAAAATGGATTTAAAACAAAATCTAATTTGTCTTAAAGATCATCAATAAGTCGAATTTTGACTTTCATGAGCGCTATAGTATCATTTATTTCATCTTACTGTCATCATG